>CM068382.1:80692005-81292005 GCA_034770075.1 Aralia elata
CTCGTAGTGCTTGCAACCTCTTCTGTTAAATTGTTAAATAGTTCCTCGACCATAGGACTTGAACCTTGAGCAGTTGATAGAGTGATGGTCTCCTTCAATTCATCATATTTGTCTATCCCATTTGTCTTCTCTTTGCTTATGGACGAGAACCATTGCATTTAAATCAGTCTTGGTAATAATGTCTCTAGTAAATTCCCCCTAGAAAACTAATGTAGGCTTGACACTCAGACTGGGAAAAACTTTATCACTTAGAGTCTTTATAGATGAAAAGTTAGTTCTTGCAGGCTTGTGAACAATTATTGCGGATGATGATTCATCTAATTTCTTAAAATATATGTTATCTCTTCTTCTCAAGGAGTAAATAAATGATGGATGAGAGAGAGTCCACCTTATTTCCTATCTTGTTAGATACCACATTGAAGCATTTCTTGAGTTAGAGTGATGTTCGAAAGAGGTGGAAAGTGAGAGGAAGATGGTAAATCAAAGGTATGAGGAAGTTTCTGTATAGAGGGTATATTAGAGTTGCTCTTTTTAAAAATGTGGAATTTTTGGTAGTTCCTTCATTTGGGAACCGTAGGTGCGCTCTACGAATAGGAAAAATAATTTGTGTTACTATGATTGGAAAGCTAGCTGGAGTTGATTGAGGTTTTGGGGTAGAGTTAGATGGAGGAAGTTTGTGATGAGGGTTAAGGAGGTGAATGGCGATGGAGTATATACATGTACTAGAGTGGGATTTTGGTTGTGAGTCTATAAAGAACTATTTAGTGGTGAAAAAGGAAGGTTTAAAACAATTTGTTCTTAAACGATCGAAGAGTTTTTGAGACTCCTATACGATCGGTGGAGTTGAAAATTGTAGAATGGTAAATAGGTAAAGATAAAATCAATAAAAATTTTTTTTGGATAATATTGGGAGTTTGGGAGAAAGATAGAAGATTTGCTCAGTAGTATTCAATGGAAAGTGCTCCTATGAATACATTCATCGCTAGAAGAAAATGAAAAGAAGGTTGATCACAGTTATATACCTTGTCGTAGATCATTTGAAGTCGATCCATCACTAGTGTGTAATCTTTCTTCTTGCAAATTTTCCACCATGCAGGATTGAGTTGGATGGAGCAATTGTGGAGAATGTCGATGTGCATCTGGAGAATCCCCAAATTAATCTATAATCTCTTTGAAATTAAACTCGAATAAAGGGTAGAGTAGGGAGTAAGACTAATTGAGGGCTTCAATCAAGGGTTCTGTGATCAGAATCATCTATATTTTCAGGGATCGCCTCCATTTACTTAGGCCCACTTTCAATTTTTAGGCTTCTGCTTCCTTTTTCAGGTACAAAATCCCTTCATTCTCAGGATTCAGGAATTTCTTTCAATGTCTTCTTCTTACGTCTTCTCTCCCCCCTGTAGTCTGATGACCTTCTTGGAATAGGAGAAGCAAGCCTAAAATATTTGGAGAATAGTGAGGAGGACTTCCCTTTAATGTTTTTCTCGGTAAATCTTCTAACCACTTACTTGTACTTAACTTAATGTGGTGAGTTGATGTTTCAGCTTCAGTCTTGCTAGAGTTCTTGGTGATGTGGATCATCTTCTTTTGAACCTTCTCTCCCCCCTCAACAGCTGCATCCTTAGCTTATTTAGCTAGCTTCTTAGTTATTCTCCCTTTCGATAAAACTTTCTTTTTTGTGACCTGCTTCAAATCTTATCTTCTTCTTCTGTTGGCCTCAGGATTGGATACCTTCCTCATCCATTTTATCAACAATAAGCACAGGACACATTTTGGCCTAGTCCCAGCCATTTCTTCTATAATGTGCCTAAGGTGAAATTGCCTTCCTAGCTGTCTCAGTAGCATTGAGTTCTTTCTCTATGATCGGAGAGAAAGATAATAAAATGGGAACTAAATCTTCAGCTATTTCTTCTGTCAGGAATATGGTTTATGTGGAGGAGTTCCTGATGAATCTTCTTTTTATTTTTACCCTTGAGGTATGTTTCCTTCTTGTTGAGTTTCCCTCTAGGGTAGGTTCAGCCCCCCTTTGGATCCAATCTGCAGAGTTATCATATTCTTCTTTATTTTTCCCTACCCTCAGAATCGTTTAGTGGAAAATTTTTTGAACATCCTTGGGAATTATTGTCTGTTTTCTTCTCTTCAAATTTCTTCCTTTGAGGCTTCTTAGTAGTTGAAGCCTTTGTTGGCTGGTCGTATCTGGTGTAAGCTAATCCATAAGGAATTCTCAATATACTCCTTTTCTTGTTAAGATTACCTTCCACATTAGTTAAACTGGGTTCTTTCACTAACCTGTCAGACTACTTTGAGCTTATTGATTGCTACTGTATATTTTCTTCTAATTGTTAAAGAGCCTCTTGGTGATTCTTCTTGGTTTTTCATTTTAGATGGCTTTACCATTCTTTTTCCTTCAGGTAGTTTGATGGAGCTAAGGAGTGTTTCATCGGTAATTTACCGGTACCGAAACTGGTCCCAAAACCGTACCGATTACCAAAAGTACCCTCAAAACCAATGTACCGAATATCGGTACCGGTTGAACCGGTTGTTACACCGGGAACCGGTTAGCCGTGTTCGGAACCGGAATTGGTTTACCGATTTTTACCGAAGCTTTTCTGTACCCCCGATTTATTTTATCTAACAGATCATAAATCACAACTGTGATATAATTTTGCAGCTTGAAATATGAGCAATACACCAAGACCCATCACCCATTGAAGCAAAACATTTGATCAAAAACATATGAACAACAAAAAATTATAACCACAAAAAATTTAAAAACCACATCGCAGATCAATTAGTCTATCTTATAGTTTATAAGATAGTCTGTACTCCATTCCATCACACGCAGTTTACCCACAAATTAGAAATAAATAAGGAAGATAGGAGAACATCTGGGAAAGAAGAAAGAAAGTAGGCAAATCCAAGTTTTTTAAACAACAAACTCCCCATTCCAATTTGAACATACCCCAGACCACCCAATAGTCCCAACTCAAGGTATTTCCATACTTCAGATCCACCCATTTATTAATTGAAAAACCCAACAAAACTACATAATGAAGTAACTAATAAAGGTTAATTAAAGAAAAACCCCTAGATTCATAATCCCAACTATGTTGCTGCTGTGTGAAACTGAATTGATCCGAAAATTGGAGAAAATTTTTCCAAACTGACCAGAGTTTCTGTTCACTTCTAAACTAGATTTTCGATGGTTTGAAGGCCACGACGGGCCGAATCTAAGCAACACAGGAAGAACGAATCTTACGTGAATGAAGCAACAGAGAAAAATGGAATTCTTACATGATTTGTAGCAGCCATGTGGAATCTTCGAATGGCTGAAATTGAAGAGAGAGAACACCGAGGAAGTATGAAGGTTGCCACAGAGAAAACGCCTCTTACGTGATGACAATGATGATGTAGAGAGTCATGACGCCGATGAGCAGTGGCTGGGTTTTGATTTGGGATTTGGGAGATAAAGCATAAAGGCTTACAATTAGGAAATACAATTAAAGGATTTAATATTCAACCGGTATACCGGTTCGGTGCGGTACGTACCGAACATCCAAAATACCATCCCGAACCCGGTACCGAATAACCGGTATATACCGATTATTTGTACCGATACCGAACCGGTTTCATTTTGTCCCGAACCAGCCGGTTCGAACCGATTCGGTTAGCCAAAAAACCAAAAAAATAGGAAAAAAAATGCCCACCCCTATATGGAGATTCTTCTTGAGCATAATGTTGATAAACCTCCCAAAATACATCTGTAGAAGAGGTTTGTTGTTCTTCTTTCTTCTCTCTGCATCTTTGAACCATTTGGACAACCATCCAAATATCACTTCACTGTAATTGATCTTCACCTCTACTGTGATGGTTGGCATGATTTGAAGTTGGAGCTCGCTGATGGAGTCGTGGGCTGAGTCCTTACACATAATACATTTGCCCACAATATCGGCAAGGAACTCAAAATATTGAGGAAAATCCTTCTTTTTGAGTCCCTTTACATCCTAGTTCTTCTTCTTATACCCCATAAAGTCTAGTCCCTTCTGCTTATTCACTTTGCTGAAGTCAAAATCTCCTGGACTGTGTAGACCTAGACGAAGACTAATTTATATGGGACAGAAGGAGAGTACCACTCCTTTAGCCTTTGTGGTGATTTCCCCATTTTTAACTCTTCACTGAAGATGAGAACTCCTCTGCTTCCTTAGTGTAGATTTAAGTATTTTCACTGAGATAATTGGCAAAACTAGATTTCCTCACAAGGTTGAGAATTATGATGAAGTGATGCGCTGCACCTTCAAATCAATCAAAACACAATTGATTTCTTGAAATGATCTGGTTAGATGACATAATTCCCGGGATTGATTGTCTAAAAACACAAAAGGATTTCATTAGGGCTTGAAGGTCATAGAGTAAGTTAGGGCTTTCTGAGATAGAGAGAGAGAATACTTAGATAGCTTTAAAAATTGAAAGGGTGAAAGTAAGAGTGGGACACGTGGCTAGATCTGATAGGAAGTTTTGTCTGCAAAATACAACTTTAGTAGTTACTTCCCATAGCTTAACGCGCTTTTGTCGACCTGTCCTTCTCACTCGCTTCAATTTTTGACTTTCCTCTTTCACTGGTCAACATTAAGTAGTAGAGCCCTTACTCGACGATTTTGCTTTTACTTTTCTTTCACTCTACGATCTTTGTATAAAGTGACTATGTTCTACGATTTTCTTGCCTGCAATGTTAGTTCTTTCAAGGTAAATAAAAACTTATACACTTAAATTTAACATGTCTAATTCACTTATTAGCTTATTAAATTTAGATTCCTCTAACAGTTTTGTGAATACATCAACCAATTAATTTTCAGTAGGAACATAATACAATGAAATATTACCATTTTGAACATGATCTCTAATAAAATGATGCCTTATTTCAATATGTTTAGTTTTAGAATGTAAGAAAGGATTGTGAGTAATTGAAATTGCATTAATATTATCATAGAAAATAGGAATATATTTGAATTCAAACCCATAATCACCTAGCTGGTTCTTCATCCACAGGATTTGAGCACAACAGCTTCCAGCAGCAATGTACTATAAGCTTCTGCAGTAGAGGTTGATACTAAGTTTTGCTTCTTACTGAACCATGAGACCAATCTACTTCCAAGTAGTTGACATGTTCCACTAGTACTTTTTTTGTTTATTTTGTATCATGCAAAATCAGCATCTGAATATCCAATTAGATCAAAGTAAGACTCCTTGGGATACCACAACCCCAAATTAGGAATACCCTTGAGATATCTAAAAATCCTTTTAACTGACATTAGATGAGATTCTTTAGGATTAACTTGAAATCTAGCACAAATGCATGTAGCAAACATAATATCAGGTCTACTGGCAATTAAGTAAAGAACAGAGCTAATTATACCTCTATATTGGGTAATATCAACATTTTTACCTTGTTCATCTTTATCTAGTTTAGTTGCAGTAGCCATAGGGGTCTTTATAGGGGTAGCTGATTCCATGCTAAATTTCTTAATAAGATCTTTGATGTATTCATTCTTCTATTTATTTCATTTGTAATCCAAGGAAGAAGTTCAGCTCTCCTATCATGCTCATTTCAAATTTGCTATGCATAAGTTTGGCAAATCTTTCACATAACTTTTTATCAGTCAAACCAAATATAATATCATCTACATAAATTTGCACTAATAATGTTTTATCTTTGTGCTTCATGAGAAAAAGTGTTGTGTCTACTCTACCTCTAATGAAACCTTTTTCAATAAGAAAGTTAGTTAAAGTTTCATATCATGTCCTAGATGCTTGTTTTAAACCATATAATGCTTTGTCTAATCTATACGCATAGTTAGAGTGAATAGGATTAACAAAACCTAGAAGTTGTTCTACATAAACCTCTTCTTGAAGTTCTCCATTGAGGAAGGCACTTTTCACATCTATTTGAAAGACTATGAACTTCATATGGGCAACATAGGCAAGAAATATTTTAAATAGCTTCAAGTCTTGCTACAGGTGCAAATGTTTCATCATAATCAATGCCTTCTTCTTGAGAATAACCATTAGCCACCAGTCTTGTTTTATTTCTTGTGATCACACTATCTTCATCCATCTTGTTTCTGAAAACCCATTTGGTGCCAATAACTGGATGATCTCTTGGTCTTGGGACGAGTCTCTAGACTTTGCTTCTTTCAAGTTGGTTCAGCTCTTTTTGCATTGCTTCAATCCAACTTAAATCTTGAAGAGCTTCATCAATCTTCTTAGGTTCCATTTGAGACAGAAAACTCAAATAGAAACACTCATTTTATGTTACAGATCTGGTTCTAACTCTAGCATTTGGATCACTAATGATAAGATCTTGTATGTGATCTTTAGCCCATTTTCTTCCAGTTAGAACATCAATTCTTATGCCTTCTCGTCTGAGGAATTTAAGGTCAGGATTATCTTGTTCAGGTTCAGGAGGATCTTCTATTCGTAGAGTTCCCAACTCAGGAGCTTCTGACTCTATGACTTCTTCTTCTGGCTTTACGATTATTAGTTCTTTGATCGTAGGGTCCTCCTGTTCTACATTTTCTTGATCCTATGCTACGATTTCATTAAACACGGTAGCCTTACTTGGCTCATTGGTGTCAGTTTCATTAAATGTAACATGAATAGATACTTCAACATTTAATAACATTTTATTAAATACCCTATATGCTTTACTATCAGTAACATAACCAACAAAAATGCCTTCCTTTGACTTAGCTTGAAACTTAGTCAGATAACTTTTACCATTGTTGAGGATGTAGCAAGCACAACCAAAAAAATATGAAAGTAACTGATATTAGGTTTCCTTCCTTTCCACAGCTCATAGGATGTTTTATTGAATGTTGAATGCATGAGTGATCTATTCTAAGTGTAGTAAGTAGTGTTGACAGTTTTAGCCCAGAAATACTCAGGTAGGCTTACTGCAGCTAGAAGAGTCCTCCTTGCTTCTATAAGAGTTCTGTTTTTCCTTTCAGCTACTCCATTCTACTAAGGAGTTCTTGGTGCTGAGAAGTTGTGATGAATGCCATTTTCTCCACAGAATTTATCCACTTCAGAGAAATCAAATTCCCTTCCATGATCACTCCTGATAGCTTTGATCTTTTAACCCCTCTCATTTTTAACTAGTTTGAAAAGTTTGATCAATTGAGAATAGGTTTCATCCTTAGAGTTTAGAAAGAAGACCCAAGTGCATCTAGTACAGTCATCTACTACCACTAGTGTATATCTTTTTCCTACAAGACTAAAAGTAGGAATAGGCCCAAATAAGTCCATATGAAGAAGTTGTAATGGCCTATTGTTGGAGTTGCTGTCTTGTTCTTGAATGAGACTTTAGTTCGCTTCCCTAACTGACAAGCTTTGCAAGGCTTTTCTTTGACAAAGTTCAGGTTGGGTAAACCTGAAATCAAATCCTTGGAGGCAAGCTTGGAAAAATGCCTAAAATTCAGATGAGATAACCTTTTGTGCCATAACCAGCTAACATCTTCTGAGGCTTTGACAAAGAAGCAAACAGTTTCTGTTGAGCTCAGTTTTGATAGGTTGACTACATAGACATTTCCATCTCTAGTTCCAGTAAGCATTATTGAATTTGTCTCTAGGTCTTTCATTTGGCATTGATTGTTGAGGAAGATCACTTGGTGCCCTTTATCATATAGTTAGCTAATGCTTAGTAGGTTGTGCTTTAAGCCTTCAACAAATGCTACCTTGCTGAAAGTGACTGCACCATTTCCTATTGTGTCATATCCTCTTATTTTTCCTAAATTGTTATCTCCAAGGACAACAACAGGACCATCTTTCTCTCTAAAGTTTGATAGAAGAGCTTTGTTCCCTGTCATATGCCTTGAGCATCCGCTATCTAGATACCAAGTTGAATTAGTGGAGCTGTTATCTAACAAAAGAACTTAGATTTTACTTTGGTACCTAGATTTGCTTGGGTCCTGATAGGTTAGTACTCTTAGGAACTCAGACCTGCCTAACTCTAGGCTTCCTATACACAAGGTAATCATAGAAATCACACATTGCAACAATATGATCATAATGATGATAATTATATCATTTAATATGATGCATGCTTATGTGTGTGTATGGATTCCTTTTCTTCCTTGGACACATTTGGAACAAATACACCAATTGCCTTTCTTCTTGGCTCAAACTCTTTCTACTTCCATACTATTCTATGATTTTGAGAATTCGTAAGTAGAAGTTAGCTATACGTTTTTTGTCAAGTTGGTTCGTAAAGTAAGTATAAACTGGCTCTACGATCCTTCTTGACTTGAAGGTAGTTTTAGCTTTACTTTGCGATCTCTTAAATCCCAAACCAGTATGTGATCCATTGTTTTCAGGGATCACAATTTGATCAGTAGAAATCGTAGAACTGTGAATAGTTGGCTCAACAACCTGTATAGATTTTACAAACACAATACTTCTATGGGAACTAGAAGCACTGTTGTTGTTAGTCTCTAAGATTGTATCCATACTGCGATCTGAGGATAAGTCCCCAAATCCTAAACCTGATCTATCAAAACTTGATCTTTGACTAGTGATCAGGGAGTCCATAGAAGAGGAAGACCTGTTCCATGTAGATATTATCTTCTTTAATTCCATAATTCTGAAAAAGCAGAGTTGACTCTCTCTACGCAGACCGTTTAATTGTGTTTTTTCAAATTCTCATTTTTAGCTCAAGTTTGGAGAATGAACTAGTATTTTCTTGAACTATTCCCTACTCAAGTTGTACTCTTCCTTTTTCCTCTTGTAGTAGAGAATGATCACTTGAATAACAACCTGAACCATTTCATATATTTATGCAACTCAAATGTTATGTCACATAGAGCAGTTCTTAAATTAGAAATATCAATATCAGGAGAGTCAAAATCAAATACCTCATTGATATCAATTTCTTGATGATCAGTGGTGTTGACCTCTGGAGATTAAATGTCCATAAAAGCAGAGATTGGCCATTTGAGGACCTTCTTCATCACTTGAATTTAAGTTTTAAATCATTTTCACTGTCACTCCATGATTGCTCAGCAACAAAGCCTTTGTCTTTCTTGTTGTACTTCTTGTATATCACTTTCTCTTTCTTGTTGTTACTCCTTCTTCTTGTCCTTTTTGAGTTCATCTCTCAGGGGTTTGGCGCACTCAGCAATGTAGTGACCTGGCTTTTTACATTTGTAACACAAGTCTTTAGAGGAGTCTCTTTTGTTGTTGTTGTTGTTTTGTCTGAAGTTTGCGCTTTTTCCTTTTCTAATGTATTTCTTTAGTTTGCTGGCAAGCAATACTAAGTCTTCATCATCACCTTCTTCATCAGAATCTTCTTCTATAGGGGCTTTTGAGGAGACTTCTGCAGCTTTGAGGGCAACTCCTTTATTTCTTCTCTTGTTATCTGTTGTTGCAATTTCAGTTCTTTGGTTCAACTCAAGCTCATATGTAAGCAAATTTTCATTAAGTTTTTGCACTGTCGTCTCGTGTAAATTCTTTGACTCTCTGATTGCAGTAGTCTTGGTATCCCATTTCCTAGACATTGCTCTCATGAATTTGATGTTTAGATCTTTGTTAGGATAAACTTTACCAAATGCTCTAAGGGAATTGAGAAGGATGTTGAATCTTTCATAAATGACAGTAATATCTTCTCCTGAGATATGAGAGAATATCTCATACTGCTTAGTGAGCAAGGATTTCTTGTTTTCTCAAACTTCTTCAGTGCCTTCATGCATGACAAGAAGAGCTTCCCATACTTCTTTGACAGTTTTACAGTTTACCACATTCTCAAACAATTCATCTTCAAAAGCCATGAATAGAATGTTCTTAGCTCTTTTTTCTAGTGCTACAAGCTTCTTCTCGTTCTCAGTCCACTCTACTATTTGCTTGAATGCTACTTTGTTTAGATCATCAGAGGTAGGAGCTAGCTTTGTAAGAATATATGGCACATTCAGTACAACATCAAATAGCTCATCATCAATAGAATCCATATACGCCTGTATACGAACCTTCCCAATTAGCAAACTTGTCTTTATTACACAACGGTGGCTTGTTTCCACCACCAAGCTCATAACAGGTTTTGTTTTATTTTGTGCCATGGATCTAAAAAGGGGGGTTGAATATATCTTTTCAAAATTTCTTTTTAATAATTGATTACCAATAAGTTAAACAAATAACTGATTTTGATATACGCAGCAGAATGATATTTTTGAAGATGTCCATTTAAAGATATAAAGGAAATCTCAGTTCTAAATTAGAATTGTGAAAACAGTCATTAATAGAAAAACGTAGAGTAACAGGAAAATAGAATGCAAAAATATGAAGAACACAACAGATTTTTAAGAGGTTCGGCGCACAAAAGTCTCATAATCATTTCTTTTACTCTAAGAGTGGGGATATTCCACTAAGGGGGGTAATCACTAAGACTACAATTCACAAAGAACTATTTTATAACTGATTCACTAAGAATCCCTCAAGTCACACAGAGTTGGATTACACTGATAACTTGTAATGCCCATGAATTTTTAAGTGTCATTATGAATTAAATATATAATTTAATTTCTAATGAGTTAGTTTGTGTGCTTATTTAAACCTTTGTGTGCATTGGTAGACTACGTGACTAGGTGGTTAATTGAACTAAATTGATTAAAAGGAGTCACTAATAGTATAGTTAAATTAGTGATCAAACCCTAAGGTTTAATATCAATAAATTAATAAAGTAGTTACTAATTAAACATTCAATTAAATTGAATATAGTTAGTATATTGAATTGAGTGAGTTAATTAATAAAAGTATTAATTAATGAGGATATTGTCAAATTGAATAATAAAATTTAATAGTCCAATTAGTAATCAATTACTAATTGACTAACTTATTTAATTAAGGAACTAAGACCACTCATTTATTTGACCATGGAGGTAGTAATTAATAGTGTGACAAATTAATTAATCAATCATTGGGTTAAATTAAATGATTCAATATTGTATTAAATAGATTTGGTTTTATTAGCCTAATCATTTAAATTGAAAACCCAATAATATTTAATGTGTAGTCCAAAACCTAGCCACTTGGTAAATTAAATGTGTAACATTAATTTATTAGTTAAAGCAATTATTTGGGACATCAAATTTGGGACAAAAGCCCCCCATATTAGCCGTGTGTACATAGGAGAGAGAGGGAGCAAGTTTGTTTTCAAATTTTAATTAAAGTATTATGTAGCTTGTGTTGAAAATAAGAGTTGTCATACTAGCATACTCTACTAACCTAGCTTGTCACTAGCCTCTAGGAAAGGTTAGGTTAAATAGCATGATGATGGCTATTATATTAGATATAGATTTTATATCCAATAATATGGGAAGTAACTTGTAGCTTGGGTGGGAGATTGTGCAAGTATAGGATTTGATGGGTTAAGCCTATAATGTCATATTGCCACCCTACATCAAGTCTACACAATAGCTTAATGATGGTAAAATTGTATACTTACATTTCTTATATGTAAATTATTGTAAGTATACCTCCTTTGGTTAGTCATTTGAGGGATAACACTTGCATTTTATTTCCTTCTTTTCCTAAGAGAGTTTAAGAGCATTTGAGAGCAAAAGAAAAAAATACTTTGAGTCACTAAGCTAGTGAAGGAGTTCTAGCTAGTTCATGTCCTCTTTCATAACATACTTTAGAAAGAAGAGGAGAATAACCATTAAATCTAGGTATGAATCTTCATTCTTTCAAACCCTAGTTGTCTTGTTGCTATTAAATGGCTAACATTTATTAGTGGTAGCCACTCATTTGTGTTGGGGTTTGTAATGCTTGTTGTTTGATGTTTATGGAAGAAATGGAGTATTTATAGATCTAGGTTTCATCTTGTTAGATCTATATTATTTTAAAGGCATGCTTAACAAATATGGTTTAAAACCTAAGTACTAAGATATAATGATCTAGTATGCTTTATTAATACCACGTATAAGTTTAAGATGCTTGTAGCACGTTTTGGTGGGTTCGGTATGCTAAAACATGTGTATCATTGTTTATTCTAGTACACGATTTATTGATAAAAAATGTTGATTTAAATTATAGGTATTTTGTTTTTAATTTAGTTATTTTTGTTAAGTCGTGGGTAATTATTTGGGAATTTATTTTGGAGTTTAAAGCTTGCTTGATGGTATTAAAATTCATTGGGTATGTTAGAAAACCAACTGGAAGCTCACTGCCTCAAAATTTCGGAACAGGCCGGCCGCGCATGGCGCGCCAATTAAAAAAAACGGACTGGCCGCGCATGGCGCCAGCTTGTCCTTGTCCCTAGCGTCAACCGAACGGCGCCGTTTGGGCCCGTGTCTGGAGGGTCGCGCGCAATGCGCGAGGAGGCATCAGTCGGGAATTTACGCTAATGCCCCTCCGTCCGGATTTCGCCCTAATTACAGAATTGCCATCCAGATTTAGTTTTTAATTAATTTAAATGCTTTAAACAATATTATTAAATTTTGTAAAACTAGTAAATATACAAAATTAAGTTTTGGGCATTAAATCTTATATTTTCCAAATATAATATATCAATTAATTATTGTGCAGTTATTATTAAATAATGATTAGGGATAAATAAGATTTTTAATTTAATTATTTATTATTTTATTAACTTTAAATACTAAATAAACTTAATTAGTTATTATTTATGATTAAATAATAACTAAAGATAATTCTTACTTACTATTTAATTATTTATTATTTGATTAACTCTAATTAAGTAATAAACCTAATTAGTTATTATTTACTATTAAATAATAACTAAAGATAATTATTACTTATTATTAGTGAAGGTTAAGTAGAAATTTAAATGAAGTTAGAACTAATTAATTATTATCTAATATTAGATAATAAACAAAGGTAATATATAATTAATTATTATTTAATCTTAAATAATAATTAAAGACAATTAAAGTTAATAATTTGATTATTTATTATTTAATTAATAATTAAATAATAAGTAACCCTAAATTGTTATTATATAGGTAATACCTAAAGATAATTAATTTATTCCTATTAAATGGTAATCAAATGAGAAATGAGCTATTTAAATATGAAGTGTTTAATAACTCCTTAATCAAACAAGTAAACTCAATTGTTTAAAGGCTTAAAAAGTGTTTAACTCGTAGGAAAAATATTTCTAAGTTAATCTATCATTAACCTAAGTTGATTAGGGTTAATGAAAGTATGTTGTGCTATGTGCATTATGTGAGTAACTTATGTGGTAGATAAGTTCCTTAGTGAACGTATAGACGTACAACTACGCAGTACTAATTGATAGATCGACTTTATCAATGTTAGGTCCTTCAAAGCCTATTCATTAAAGCTAGAATTATTTGTAGCTGAGTAGGACAAACAAGTTTTCTATCTTTATTCATATTTTATTGAGCAAGTTCCTTAACCCTACTCAAATTATATTCGAGCAGGATATTATTGTATTACAAGTTATTTATTTAAGCTTGAACCTTATTTCCAAGCATGTTTTAAGTAGTTTAATTACTTTACAATTATTCCACATCGATTTTATTGATACTCGCACTTGGTGCACTTGAATTCGTACAGTCTTGAACTTGTACATTATTTAAAATTTTATAATTCATGAACTGTTTAAGATTGAGCCTGAACCCTTGTTCGGCCAGACAATTGCATGAAATTTTTATATAAAGGCTATTCAGGCCAATTGATGGTATGGATTCTTAGACTGAAATGAACACCTCTTTTATTTTAGGGGAGTACCCCACGTATCTAATATAAGATACAAACAGCAGAGTTGAATGTTATGCATATACATAGCGTACGCGAGGCTGATCCCCTCAAGTACATATTCTGTAGCCTACCAAAGGGTCAATCAACTATTGATTCCATTGGAAGTTTATTGTTCAAAGTCTACTTGACTATCATTTATTCTAAAAGCAGTTATTATTCTTGCTTCTGATATTCATATTGTTGAAATTCTTTTTTATATTCCGTTCATCATAATATATCCTTTATTGTTATATTTAAACTTGCTGAGCAAAACTAGTTGTTCATATCCCTTGCTATATCATGACTTTCATTGCAGTTAAACTCGAGACTTCAGGAAAAGACAAGGGTAAAGAAAAGATGAAGTAATAGACTTCAAGTAGCTGACTTTGTGTTTTGCTTAGTTTAATTTGCTATCAATGTAATTTGAACCCTGGTTAATATTTAGGGTATGTTTTGCTTTATGTATTAAGGTTATCGAATCTTGGGACTAGTAACACCTTTCGAATGAACAACATATGTTTATTATATTCCACATTTAGTCATTGTATGTTATTTGGAGGTGGATGTTTGTATTGGATCGTGATGACCAGATCCGGATAGTTTAGACTCGAATTTGGAGGCATCACATAACTAAAATCATAATTACAAAGGAATGAAGTTGGTTTGAGATGCTGCTAAGTGACAATAAGTTTCTTGATCGAATAACTTAGTAGCAGTTGAACTTTTCTTAGAATCGTAGAGTAGGAAGCTTTTTGAACTTTTAGATAGGCAGTGTTTTGGCTTGATTCGATATTTTTTTGTTTGAAGTTTGCTGCCTTTTATAAGAGCATCCTTGAGATCTTCTCGTTGTGATTTTTACCGTTGCTTTAATCTTGTCTAAGATACCTATTTATTCCTTATCGTTGACTCTGCATTGTTGTCTACTGGACCACCTCAGGTCGTTATCCATAGTATTGAGTACTGTGCTGTTGTAGACACATGTCCTTGTCCTTGTTGGTATAGCTGTTACAAATAGCTCCAAGCTTTCTTGACCTTATCAAAAACCTTTAGAAGGATCAACCTTGATATATCCAATCCTAGGACTACGACCTTGTCATAATCTGACAATTATTGTCAGAATTCAGGCGCTCTACGATTTTATCTAATCGTAGAGTTACTTTCTCATATAGAAGAGTAACTTGTCTGCAGTCTTGTTTCTATGCTTCTGAGTTCCATGCTCTACGATGTTAGGAACTCTACGAACTTGAAGTTCCTTATACTTGTTCTACGATCATATTTTATGTCCTACCGACTTGATAGCAACTTTTTCTCTACAATCAGCCTTCTTCTTTATTTCAAAAATTACGACTTATAATTCTTCAAAATGGATCAACCTAACAAGTTTGATCCTTAACTAAGTGTTTTTACATATTAATTTCTCACAAGGACTTTACAAAGCTACTGATTTACAAATATATATTATTTTTCATTTCATCATCAAATCAATTTAGAATACACATAAATTTAGGTACTAACAAATTATATTACTAATAGTATACTTTATCAAAGATTATTCAAAAGTTTATATTTAATATTTCTTAAATATCATTGTTTATTTATAATTACATAATAAATTTATTCATAACAATTCAAAAGGTTAAAATAGAAAATACACATATTCAGATATTTTAGATTTCATTCCGTATTCAAAACTTCTTTTTCATTCAGCTCATTCAGATTATCTTTATACATTTAAATTTTTTTATTTATTTTTATCAAACAACACCTAATTAGTAACATTTTTCCTTCAGCTGATTTTTTTACAGCTTCTGGTCCAAAAGCCAGCAGCCAAAATGACGGTGCAGATCGAATGTAAATGTCAACAGTACAACTTAATACTATGGGACCATATACACCCCAATATAATCACTTCTCATTGGGCAGTCGTCCCCAACATTATTGTGGAAGCTATAATCAGGTGCATCAGCGTTCTTAATGTGTAAACCGTTATCCTAAATATGTTATCCTACCATTGGATAATGAGAACTGAACTCTCCAACCCCAAGGTATAAAAAGGCAATAATATTTTGGGGGAACTGATAAATCCACACAGTTTTTTGATATTTTCGCACTATAGTCCCCACATATTTGCAAAATATATTTTTATGTCCAATATACCCCTACTTGAAACAATCCCCAATTGCCATCTCTCTCCCTCTCTCCTCCCCTGCAGGCTGCACAACAACTCAGTCTCTAAAGCCATCCAAATTCTTTTAATCAAACAAATCAACCCAAATAAAAAACAAACAACCCAAAACTATATCTAAATCCAAATATGATAATTAGACCAAAATAGCATCAAAGCAAACCCCAATTCAGAAGTAATTAGACCAAACAAGAGTGTTTGCAGTGTTTCTGAACTAAATTAGATCAAAAAATGAGTACTAGAAAAAAAGCGTAGAAAGAAGTTACTAAACCCAAAAAAAAAAAGCAAAAATAGTGAGAGAAAAAAGAGAAATACAGTAAATTGTAATATAGATTAGGGGAAGATGAAAAGAAGAAAATAGGTTTCAGTTGAGATTTCCGAGGAGATTTTCAGGTGTCGTGGCGGCGATGAAGAGTAGAAAAAATCGAAAATGGAAGAAACTTTATTCAAACGTAGACTCTGTGTAATGGTTTTGATTTTGATTATTAGTAGCAGTATTTTTTTGTTTTGCTAGGGTATGGATGAATGGAGGAACATGTGCGGGCAGTGGGTTGAGAGAGCGTCAGACCCTTGTAACATCACGGATCAGACCACCGGAAATGCCAAAGGTAAGCGAGGGTTTATGAATATCATGGATCTGAAAGGCGGTAAGGTCGGCTTCGGCTCGGCTATTCCTGGTTCGCCGCTTGATTCGACTTGCACGAAATCGGTCAAGTAAATGCCGTACAATTTCTTCGTTTTGGAGATTTCGCCGCTTGTTTGTTTTGGATTTGGGTTGATTTGTTTGATTAAAGGAATTTGGATGGCTTTAGAGACTGAGTTGTTGTGCAGCCTGCAGGGGAGGAGAGACGGAGATAGATGACAATTGGGGATTGTTTCAAGCAGGGGTATATTGGACATAAAAATATGTTTTGTGAATACGTAGGGAACACAGTGCGGAAATATCAAAAAATCGTGCGGATTTATCAGTTCCCTATTTTGGCGATAAAATATTGAACACAAAAAGAAAATACAAAATAATGTGCTCACTCCCTTTCAGGATAAAAATCTTTATTATTATTTTAGGTAGTTCAAAGTTAAATATTTACTTATTTTAAATAACTTATGTTTTACAATAATTTGCCTATAATACCCTTAGTATCAATTGTCATATTTCTATTTTTATGTATATTTATGAAACATCAATAGTAATGTACAAAAAACTATGAAATTAAATGAGAATTTAAATATGGACAATTTTTTTATTTTATCTTTTTTCTTAATACGCGTAAAAAATCAACTATGACTTTTATCATGGGACGAATGAAGTATATGATAGCGATTGAATATAACTATTAAACCCACCCATACGTAGTAACAAATCAAATAATTATAATTCGACACATTATTTTGTATTAATATTTTTGTAACAGTCTTCTCGAAAAAAATGTCCAGCTAATAAATTACTGCCACGATTGGGTTGGAGTACAATCACCTTTTACTGATCGTTTACATGGGATAATACCACCTCAACCTCTCGCCTGCCAACTACCGCCGTTTCACTTTTTACATAGTTTGTTAGTGGGAACGGAGTAGAAGAATAATTGTAGTCCACCTTCACAGAGAGCGTGACGTTCACTCTCTTTTAGGTCCCACTATTTTACTGAACTTGCCTATAAAGTACAAAATATGTAAATCAAATTTTATTCCTGCAACTTTTAAGTACTCTCTCTTTTTCAAAATTAAATATATAATATGAATTTTTAGGTCAAACGACGATATATTAAACTTTAAAATTACTAACTAAAATTAAATAAATTCACATTAATTTAAAATTTAATATACCGTCATTTAACTTTAAAAATCAAATTATATCTCTAATTTTAAAATAGATGGAGTATCAGATTTAATTGTATGTGAGTTTATTTTTTCTTTCCTATAAAGTGTTGTACTTTACTATGAGATTATATTATATTTCACGATCTTTAATTTTCGACTAACTTACAAGTTGGACACTATTGTTTAGGCTTTAAAATTGATTTATAACTTAAATTTTATTTTTGATGTAAGTACCAAATTTTAAGCAAGAAAATAATTTACATTCCCTATATTTTTCATCTATTTAGGCTACATTTGTTTATAAAAATAGTGTATGAGATAAGACAATTAACACAAAATTAATACCATTATTGACTATTTTATTCTAAGATTAATTTGTTAGTTAATCTTTTGGATTATATGTTGTCCTTTTTAAGGTTTTTTGATAATGAGCTATAATCTTAAGTAGAAAGGTGGTGTTGTATAATTCCTGTTTTGAGGTATCAAAATAATTTTAATAATGATAACAAATAGTCTATAAAATTAACTAACATATTAATCATAATATAAAATAACATTTAATGGTGTGAAATTAGTTTAAATAATCCCATCACATCGGATTTGGCTCCTTTTCATTACATATTTTCTTCAATTCTATCCAATGCACCAATTATTTGATCTTAAAAATTTTGTTAGTAATGATCAAAATATTTTAACAGATAGTTGATGATATTTTAACAGATAGTTGATGATATTTTCACCGTTAAAAGTCTATTTTTTTTCATCCATTGAAATTTTGATGAAAAATTTACATGTTCATCGAATAGAGAAAAATATCGGATTACTTTTATTTTTGAAACAATTATGCTATTCAATATAATAAATTAGTTGACCGGTATCAATTTCAATTATACTATTCACAAACTATAAAAATATGGTGTGTTACTTCCTAAAGGCATTGAGAGATCTAGAAGAGGGTTAAATAGAACCTTAAAAAACTCTTACTTTTAAAGAGTTATTAACTTATAATTAAACAGGTTAATTAAGATATTTTGCATAGCAGAATGATAGTTTATAAAAACCCCTTCAAAGATTATAGAAAAATTACAATTCTAAATTTAGCAACTCAAAGTGGAACTAAGTCACAAACTAAATAGTAGAACACTAAAATAACTTGACAGGAAAGTAAGTGTTGAAAGTAAATGAGACAAAATATTTTTCAGTGGTTCGGAGTACAAAGATCTCCTAATCCACTCTTGTACTCATTGAGTAGGTATAAGCTACTAAGGATGAGGTGATCACTAAGATCTGTTCACACAGAACAGTTACAACAGTTGATTTACAAAAATTCCTTCAAGTCACTAAGACTTGACTATAGTAGATCATTAAGATCTCTTTAAGTCACTAAGACATGGTTACAATAGGTCACTAAGACCAGTACAATCACTAAGAAAGAATAATGTTTGGGGTGCTGCTAAGTTGCTTGAAGCTCAGTATTGAAAGACTTAACAACAGAACAGGATATTCAAAATCATAGAGTAGAGAACTTTTTAAGTTGGCAGCAGTTCGACTTTTTGATTGTTCGTTCGATACTGTTTGATTGAATTTGCTTGCCTTTTATAGACCTTCCTTGAAATTTTCTCGTTTGAAAGTTGTCGTTGCTCGTTTAATGCTTAGATCCTTGTAGATCTCTGATTATTGACCTTGGAGTGAGGAGTGTCAGCTTTCGGCGGTGATATGTCACTTTAGTACTAACGTCTACAAAAACACGCACGTGGGAGCTGTCATTTCACCAATATAGATGTTAAGCATATTTTTAATTGCTCTTCTCCTTAGTCTTAAGAGTTTTGACAATCTTTCTTGGGTCTTCACTATACAAGGACTAGCACTGTCAGTTCATGTCAGAATTGATGCACTCTATGAATTTCCTAATCGTAGAGTTGAATGTCCAGTCGTAGAGTGTCTGGCTGGATAGACTCTACGATTTACACTTAACTTCAGTGTACTCTATGATGCTTCTCTTTAGTCTTGAAAGACTAAGTCTTCGACTATGTTAGATATTGCATGTTCTGATTTAATGATGAGATAATATAATGTATATTTGTACCAGTAACTTTTGTGAAGTCCTTAAATGAGAAATTGATGTACAAGGACTTAGAGTATAAAGATCAAACTTGTTAGGTTGATTTATTGAGCTGAGCGAAATGTATAGACTATAGGTTTTCAAACGATCGTAAAGTTGTGCAATCGATAGCATAGTTGATTGAAGGATCGTAAAGTTGCTCTGAGAATTTGTAGAGTTTATTAATGATAAGTGCATAATATTCGATAATTTTGATTCTTTTATACTTAGTTTCATTACATGTTTTATGCATATATGAATTTATTAAGGTATTTATTGATTTCAGGAGGAATTGGAGCTAAAAAGAGAAAAAGTGGAAAAAGGAATCAAAATGGGCGTGCAAGGAGAAAAAGAGAAAATGGACAGAGATTGTGGGCCACAGCGCTCGAGACTTTCCGCGTGCACGTGAGGCGCGTGGCTTCAGCAACAGATTTTTCTTGCGTTGTATTTTTGGAGGCATTCTAATGTAATTGTGATTATTATTTCTTAGAAGCTTAGGATTTTGACCTAGGAGTATAAATAGATTGTATTAGTCAAAGTGGAGGCACCTCTTCTTCATCTTCTACATTCAATTACAAACCCTAGTTTTGGAGATTGAAGGCATGTCAGGCTAAGCTCTTTATTTCAGTTCTAAGGGATGTTGAACCTTTTTTTATAATTAATGGTTTGATCAAGTTTACTTTATTCATTCCTTCTTGCATGAGATTTATTCTATTAATCTGTTTTAATTAATTGTATGTTATTCTATCTGATTGATTTGATATGGCCAGTTAGATTAATCTGATTGATTTTATCTGCTAGATTAAGGTATAGTATTAAGCAAACGATATTATATCCGATCATAAGTAGCAATTAATAATACATGATTGTGGACAAGCTTTTGAATATTATTAAGATTATCAGAAGGTAAATTAAATAATCCCTGATTGTGTGATTGTTGCTTGGAATAACCTAATTCTCTAATTCTTCATGCTGCTGTTATATTAAATCTAGACTAATAGTTCTAGGTTGTATGATAGTTAGGATCTACTGAGGCGATTGTTTCATTAGATTTATAATTAAGGAGAATTTCGGATAATTAGCGATTGCGGTTATCTAGGGTTATTAATTTCATTGAAGGATAAATATTGTATAACTTGATTACTCCAATGATTGTAAAAAGGTGATACTGAACTGAAGATGTGAAGTCTTTAATTCATTGATTACTCTTATATATTAAATATTTTCTGTCATTTTAGTTAAAAAATTCAATTCAAAACCCCCCTTAAACATTAGGATAAATAAAAGACAATTCACTCTCTGTGAGATCGATCCTTGCTTATTGATATACTCATTCTTGTGTTAACAGCGTAGAAGTAAGGTATTAATTTTGGAGTGTTAATGACAGCTCCCAAATTTTGGCGCCGTTGTCGAGAAGTATAATTGTTTTTGTTTGTTTGTTGTTTTATTTTATTTTATTCTTTGTTTCATTTTTATTTTAGTTTATGACACGATCCTCTCAATCCAGGAGTTGAATTTTGATCCAGAAATTGAGAAAACTGCACGCAGGTTAAGGAAGGAGACTCATCAGGCTCGAAACACCACCGTAGATTCGGACGAAGTTCCCTTACTAGGCCTCAACATATCACTCGAGCTACTTTCAAACCACTCATCTAGCGATTCAGAAGAAGAAAAGATGGCGGTGCCAAACAACAACAGGACGTTGAAAGAATTAGTCACTCCTAATTTGTATCAACAACCTTTGTGCATTGAATATCCTAATTTAACTGCTGCTTTTGAATTAAAATTAGGACTAATTCACCTTTTGCCTACTTTCCGTGGTCTTACAGGTGAAGATCCATATAAGTACTTGAAGGAATTCCATGTGGTGTGTTTCACCATGAAACCACAAGGAATAACTGAAGATCAAATCAAGCTAAGGGCGTTCCCCTTCTCGTTGGAGATTTAGCGAAGGACTGGTTGTACTATCTACCTTCAGGGTTAATACAGTCATAGAATGATATATAAAGGCTGTTCTTGGAGAAGTATTTTCCTACTTCAAGAGTTGCCAACATTAGGAAGGAGATATGCGGCATTCGATAGTTTAACGGAGAAATACTGTATGAGTATTGGGAGAGATTCAAAAAGTTGTGTTTCAGTTGTCCTCCCCATCAAATAGACGATCAACACCTGATTCAGTATTTTTGTGAGGGATTATCGCCAATGGATCAGAGTATGACCGACGCTGCAAGTGGAGGAGAACTAGTAGATAAGACACCGGAGGCTGCAAGGACTCTAATTACAAATATGGCAGCTAATTCACAGCAGTATGGGACAAGAAATGATCACGCACTAAAAAGGGTAAGTGAGGTAAACACAAGTAATTTGGAGCAAAAAATTTCTGACTTAACTGCTGTGGTTAAACAATTAGCTACATAAAATTTGCCAGTCGCAAAGGCTTGTGGGATCTGTTTACAGTCGAATCACAATACAGACGCATGCCCAACATTGCAAGATGAGGAGCCTTTACAACAAGCCAATGTTATGGGAAACTATCAGGCACAACCCCAAAAGAAGTATGATCCATACTCAAACGCCTACAATCCAGACTGGAGGGATCATCCAAACTTAAGCTACGGAGGGAATAGGCCACCAGCACAAGGAGTTTTCCCAGCTAGGCAACAAGGTTTTCAACCAACTCAACCTCTATATCAACCTAGATAAGCAGCTCCTGCAAACAATGGACAATCTATGGAAGATATGTTCAAGACATTTATGGGTCAGTCACAACAATTCATACAGGAAACAAGAACTTTTGTTCAAGATCTGAGGAACCAAGTGGCTCAGCTTGCTACCATAGTGGGAATATTGGAATCTCAAGGTTCAGGAAAGTTACCCTCCCAAACAGTTGTCAACCCAAGGGAGAATGCTAGTGCAATCATACTAAGGAGTGGAAAAGAGCTGAAATTACCCAAAGCAGTTATTGATTATGAGGAGGAGAAAGCCAACGAGGAGACCGATACACCTAAGGTAATCTTTAACCCATCTACTCCAGTTAAGACTAAGCCATTGCCTTTTCCACCTAGGAACCACAAGACTTCAAAGAAAAATGAACAGGAAAAGGAAATTCTGGAAACCTTCAAGAAGGTGGAGGTAAACATCCCTCTTTTGGATGCAATAAAACAAGTGCCCATGTATGCTAAGTTTTTGAAATAATTGTGCACTAACAAAAAGAAATTGAAAGATGATGAAAGAGTCACTGTTGGTGAGAATGTGTCAGCAGTACTTCAAAGAAAAATACCCCCTAAATGTAAAGGTCCCGACATGTTTACAATCCCATATAGAATAGGTAATACCAGATTTGAGAGAGACATGCTAGATCTAGGAGCTTCAATAAATGTCATGCTATTATCTATATTTGCTTTTTTAAATCTAGGCCCTTTAAAACAAACTGGCGTTATTATTCAATTGGCTGATCGTACTAACACTTACCCTCAAGGGATAATTGAAGATGTCTTGGTGCAGGTGAATGAACTAATCTTTCCTGCAGATTTTTACATTGTGGATATGGAGGATGACAAATCTCCAAATCCCTCGCATATCTTGTTAGGGAGGCCATTTATGAAAACAGTAAGGACAATGATTGATGTACATAATGGAACCTTAACTATGGAATTTGATGGTGAAAAGATACAATTCAACATATATGAGGTCATGAGGTATCCTAGTGATGTTAATTATGTTTTTGCTATTGACATCATTGACTCCTTAGTGCAGGGATCTTTTGAACACATGCATAAGGAAAGTTTGGAGGTTGTCATCGCTAACAGTTTTGAGATAGATAAAAATGAAGAGATTGAGCAGAATCAGGAATTGAAGGAGGTTATAGCTGCATTGCATTCTCTACCTAAAATCTCAGATAAGTATACAGTCCATTCCATTCAATTCCTTGTTTCCCATCAAAAACTGTTACCATCTGTGGTGCAAGCTCCAATTCTCGAATTGAAACCATTACCTGCACACTTGAAATATGCATATTTAAGGACTAATGATACATTACCTATGATTATTGCTAGTAATCTAACCAAAGTGCAGGTGGATAAGTTGCTAAGAGTCCTAAGGGACCATGTCACAGTTTTTGGTTGGACAATAGAAGATATCAAAGGCATAAGTCCTGCGATGTGCATGTATAGGATTTTGTTAGAAGATGGAGCAAGGCCCACTAGAGAAGCACAAAGAAGACTGAATCCACCCATAATGGAGGTAGTGAAAAAAGAGGTGCTTAAATTGCTTGATGCAGCTATAATCTACCCCATTTCAGACAGTCAGTGGGTGAGTCCAGTACAGGTAGTACCAAAAAAATCCGAAATCACATTTGTCAAGAATGACAATAATGAGTTGGTGCCCACATGTACGCAAACAGGATGGAGAGTGTGTATTGATTATAGAAAATTGAATGTTGTAACAAGAAAAGATCACTTTTCTCTTCCTTTCATTGATCAAATGTTAGAACGATTGGCTGGGCATGCTTATTATTGTTTTTTAGATGGTTTTTCAAGTTATAACCAAATTGTGATTGCACCCAAAGACTAGGAAAAGACCACATTCACATGTCCGTTCAGTACATTTGCATATCGCCGAATGTCTTTTGGACTTTGCAATGCACCAAGTACTTTTCAGAGATACATGGTGAGTATCTTTTCTGATTTTCTTGAAAATTGCATAGAGGTCTTTATAGATGATTTCACAATTCATGATGATTCTTTGGATATTTGCTTGGATAATTTGACTCATGTGTTAGATAGATGCTTAGAGACTAATCTTGTCCTTAATTGGGAAAAATATCATTTTATGGTTGAACAAGGCATAGTACTTGGTCATGTCATGTCAGCTAAAGGTTTAGAAGTTGATAAAGCTATGATAGATATTATTTCTGCGTTGCCTTACCCCGTAAGTGTATGGGAGATTCGTTCTTTTCTTGGACTTGCAGGTTTCTATCGCAGATTTATCAAGGACTTCTCGAAGATAGCGTTACCGTTGTGTAAGTTTCTACAAAAAGATGTAGAATTCTAGATTAATGATGAGTGTAAGGAGGCGTTTGATAAGTTGAAAAAACTGTTAACCTTAGCACCAGTGATACAACCACGGAACTGGAATTTGTCCCTTGAAATCATGTGTGATGCAAGCAATTATGCAGTGGGGGCTATTTTAGGCCAGAGAATTGATAAAGCTGTCCATGCCATATATTATACTTCGAGAACTCTAAACTCTGCTCAGATTAACTACTCTACGACTGAGAAATAACTTTTAGCTGTTGTTTTTTCTTTAGACAAGTTTAGATCTTATCTTCTTGGTACTAAAGTAGTAGTTTATTCTGACCATGCTGCTCTCAGGTATTTGCTGACCAAGAAGGACTCTAAACCCAGAATTATCAGATGGATTCTGTTGCTGTAAGAATTTGACTTGGGGATCAAGGATAAGAAAGGAGCAGATAACTTGGTGGCAGATTACTTGAGTAGGTTGATGAGAGATGAGGAGGTACTACCATTGCATGATTCCTTTCCAGATGAGCATCTACTTTCTATTCATGAGGAATTACCCTGGTATGCTAACATTGTCAATTATTTAGTAAGTGTATATTTCCCAAGTGAATTCTCTAGATCACAGAAAGATATTCTTAAGAGTGATGCCAAGTATTATGTATGGGAAGATCCATATCTATGGAAATTTTGTGTTGATCAAGTAGTAAGAAGGTGTATGCCAAATAATGAATTCTTATCCATCTTAACCTTTTGTCACTGTTATGCTTGTAGAGGACACTTTGGACCAAAAAGGACTGCTCATAAGGTTTTAGAAAGTGGTTTTTACTGGCTAATAATTTTTAAAGACACCTATTTATTTTGTAAATCATGTGCGAATTGTCAAAAGACATGTAATATATCACATAGGAATCAAATGCCACAAACTCCTATTTTAATTATTGAGATCTTTGATGTTTGGGGTATTGATTTTATGGGACCATTTTCTGCTTCTTATGGTAATGTTTACATTATTTTGACTACTGATTATGTTTCCAAATGGGTGGAAGCTAAAGCTACCTGGACTGATGATTCTAAAGTTGTTGCATATTTTGTCAAATCTAACATATTTTTCAAGTTTGGAACTCCGAGGGCTATCATCAGTGATAGAGGAACTCATTATTGTAATAGGATGTTAGCCGCACTATTCAAGAAGTACAATGTGTTACACAAGGTTTCTACATCCTATCATCCACAAAGCAATGGGCAGGCTGAGGTGTCCAACCGTGAGGTTAAGTCCATTTTGGAGAAGGTAATTAAGCCAAACAAAAAAGATTGGAGTCTGAGGTTGGAAGATGCACTGTTGCTTATAGAACCGCATGCAAAACTCCCATTGGTATGTCCCCATATAGGCTGGTATTTGGGAAGCCATGTCATCTACCTGTGGAGTTAGAGCACAAGGCTTATTGGTCAATTAAGCAATGCAACATGGGCATGGATGAAGCGGGAGTGCATAGAAAGTTACAGTTGCAAGAGCTGGAAGAATTGCGGAATGAAGCATATGAGAGTTCTAGAGTGTACAAGAATAAAACAAAGGCTTTCCACGACAAGCGGATTTTGAGGAAGACTTTCACTATTGGACAAAAAGTTCTCCTTTACAATTCAAGGTTGAAATTGTTTTCAGGTAAGTTACGTTCTCGTTGGGAAGGTCCTTTTGTTATTTCTAATGTGTTTCCTCATGGTGCTATAGATATACAAAATCCGAAGACAAGGAAGATATTCAAGGTAAATGTCATAGGTTGAAGCCATTGTTAGAAGGCTATCCGGTGGAGAAAGTTGAGATGCTGAATTTGGTAGAGCCGATTTATGAATGATTGAGAGGATTGATGTCGAGCAAACGACGTTAAACAAATACGTTACTTGGGAGGTAACCCAAGATTTCAGATTTGCTTTTCGATCCCTCTTTACTTTTTAGTTGCATTTTAGCTAGTTACTTCGTCTTTGCATGATTATCTTACATTGGAGACAATGTAAGGTTTGAGTGTGGGGGAGAGGTTTGAGTTTAGGATAATTTATGCTTAAGTTCTGATGTGCTTATGGAAAACTAGAGAAAAACAAAATTTGCTTTGCTTTAAAAAAAATTATGATTTTATTTGGCTAAGTTTTTAAAGATTTTGGATATGGAATGAAAATTTATGCTAATTTGATAGAATTTGTTTGATACGAAATTAGTTGATGAATGATGATAACTAAGTTATGATCCATAGTAAATGATTTGAATTGAATTTGTATTGCATGAGTTCTTGAATATGAGATATATGCTTATTTGACTGAGTTGTCTACGTACACTGATTTCATGATATTAGAACTGTTGATCTGCTTGTTTTGTTTACAGGACCATGTGAAAGAGAAAAAAAAGAAATTTTGAGAAAATAAAAGAAAAAAAGTGTAAAAGAAAATCATGTGGTGGGTTGAGATGGAGCGTAAAACACACTCTCCCATAACACATGAAGCAAGATGGAGCGTAAAATGCACTCGCTGGTGAGCAATTAAGTGAGATGGAGCATAAAATGCACTCACTTAAGAACGAATGAAAAAGGTGAAACAAAGCATAAAATGCATTCACCTGAAAAAAAATGAAGTTCATGGTTTTGGTGAAAAAAATGAATAGCAGGAAAAAAAAATTATGTTCTGAGTTTTGAGTCAGTATGCACGGCTGTTGTTTCATGATAACTGAGTTGGGTATGTGTGTAGATCATATGAAAGATACTTATGTGGATATAGTTTGAAGTAGAGATATTCAGTGGTGAATGACAAGGTTGTTGTTATCAATTGATTGATGAAGTGTTGATCAAAATTCTGTTGATTAGTGTTGATATTCATGGATGAAAATTGATTTAAACCCTTCGAAAGTTTGGTTGAATAGAGTTCAGTTGATTTCAATATGACCTTTGTTTTAGTTTACACGAGGACGTGTAAAGTTTAAGTGTAGGGGAATTTGATAAGTGCATAATATTCGATAATTTTGATTCCTTTATACTTAGTTTTATTACATGTTTTATGCATATATAAATTTATTAAGGTATTTATTGCTTTCTGGAGGAATTGGAGCTAAAAAGAGAAAAAGTGGAAAAAAAGGATCAAAATGGGCGCGCAAGGAGAAAAAGAGAAAATGGACAAAGATTGTGGGTCGTGGCGCTCAAATGGAAGAGCCGTGACACTTGGATTATGGGTCGCGGCGCTTGAAGGCTGGGCCGCGACGCTCGAGACTTTTCGCGGGCGCATGAGGCGCATGGCTTCGGCAGCAGATTTTCCTTGCATTGTATTTTTGGAGGCATTCTAATGTAATTGTGATTATTATTTCTTAGAGGCTTAGGACTTTGACCTAGGAGTATAAATAGATTGTATTAGTCAAAGTGGAGGCACCTCCTCTTCATCTTCTGCATTCAATTACAAACCCTAGTTTTAGAGATTGAAGGCATGTCAGGCTAAGCTCTTTATTTCAGTTCTAAGGGATGTTGACCCTTCTTTATAATTAATGGTTTGATCAAGTTTACTTTATTTATTCCTTCTTGCATGAGATTTATTCTGTTAATCTGTTTTAATTAATTGTATGTTATTCTATCTGATTGATTTGATATGGCCAGTTAGATTAATCTGATTGATTTCATCTGCTAGATTAAGGCATAGTATTAAGCAAGCGATATTATATCTGTTCATAAGTAGTAATTAATAATACATGATTGTGGACAGGCTTTTGAGTATTATTAAGATTATCAGAAGGCAAGTTAAATAATCCATGATTGTATGATTATTGCTTGGAATAACCTAATTCTCTAATTCTTCATGCTGCTGTTATATGAAATCTAGACTGATAGTTCTAGGTTGTATGATAGTTAGGTTCTATTGAGGCGATTGTTTCTTTAGATTTATAATTAAGGAGAATTTCGGATAATTAGCGATTGCGGTTATCTAGGGTTATTAATTTCATTGAAGGATAAATATTGTATAACTTGATTACTCCAATGATTGTAAAACGGTGATACTGAACTGAAGAACTGAAGTCTTTAATTCATTGATTACTCTTATATATTAAATATTTTCTGTCATTTTAGTTAATAAATTCAATTCAAAACCCCCCTTAAACATTAGGATAAATAAAAGATAATTCACTCTTTGTGGGATCGATCCTTGCTTATTGATATACTCATTCTTGTGTTAACAGCGTAGAAGTAAGGTATTAATTTTGGAGTGTTAATGACAACTCCCAATTAAAGATCATAGAGTTAGCCAAAGTTATCGTAGAGCATTCAGTGCAAAATCGCAAAGTTTGTCAAGAGTTCATAAGGCAAAATCAAGATCGCAGAATCTGCAGAGAAATCATAGAGTCAGCTCTAAGAGTGTAATGCAAAATCAAGATCGCATAATCTGCAAAGAAATCATAGAGTCAGCTCTAAGATCGTAATGCAAAATCAAGATCGCAGAATCTATAGAGAAATCGTAGAGTCAACTCTAAGATCGTAATGCAAAATGCAAATCGCAGAGTCTGCTCAAAAATCATAGAGCAGATCGTAGATTACAGACAGACTCGTAAAGCAAGCAGATCGTAGAGCAGATCGTAGAGTACAGATCGTGAAGTACATCAAGCCTACGATCTCTATAAAACTCTACGATCAGTCAAAGTCGTTGAGTATGTCAGGTCTGACATGAGACTGACATTGAGAAGACTCAGAGAGTGAAAAACCCGAGATGTTTGCCGATCATCCTAAGTTTAAATCGAAGATCAGATCGAGATGTGTCTAACAGCTAGTTTGGCAATGTGACATCATCCACATGGTTGGTACTACAACAGTTAGATGTGACATATCAGAGCCGAAAGTAAGCTGACATACTCACGCTGAAAGTTAACATCAAAGATCTTCTAGGATCGGAGTATTAAATGCTCAACAGCAACTTTCCAATGGAAAAATCTCGAGGTCATCTATAAAAGGTCATGAAGATTCAATCAAACAGAACGAATCACGAACATCAAATTGAATTATTGCCCAAACTTCAAGCACATTCTACTCTACAAAAGGAATAACTTGTTTTGCTACTAAGTTCATAAGAAGCTAAGCATAACGCCACTTAATAGCACCTCATAAATCACCCCATCTATAGTGATTCGCTGGTCTTAGTGACCATTTTTACCAAGTCTAAGTGACTTGAAGAGTTTTGAGTGAACTGGTCTTAGTGACCCCTATTTTAGTGACATCTGCCGAGTTTAAGTGACTCGAAGGAATCTTAATGATTCACTATTATAATAGATCTTAGTGATATGGTCTTAGTGACCCTCAAGCATCCTCAATGGATTCCCTATTCAAGGAGTAGAAGAGTGGACTAGGAGTCATTTGTACTCCGAACCACTTAAAATTAGTTCTGTCACTTACTTTTCCTGCACTTTCATTTCAGCATTTATATTTCATATCTGTTTGTGACTTAATTCCATAAGAACTAAATTCAGACCTGAGATTTCTTTAAAATATATGAAGGGTTTTTCAACTAATATTCCGTTGTGCATAATTAAATTAATCTGTTTAATTAATTATCTGGTAATACATCCTTAAAAAGAAAAGGTTTTAAAAAGGATCTATTCAACCCCCCTTCTAGATCTCTAAGTGCCTCTGGGAAATAACAGACTCTTCTCAGCTTAACGATCTTCAACTTTGCTCTAACTGATTGATCATTTCTTGTACTCTAAGAACTTTGAGGAATGACTTGACAATTCTGCAAGCTTAGAGTGTTGGTAGTTGTAGCTCTACGACCAGTAAGCTCTATGATCTTTAGTAGACTTTAAATCTTCAGAATACTTTACAATCTCCAAAACTGAGATCAGTAGGCTCTACGATCTTCTACGCTACGATCAATATGCTCTACTACGATCTTCAACTACATGCTTTACGATTATCTTTTAACTTAAGTTCTATACATTAGATTCACTTTACGAATAGATCAACCTACCAAGTTTGATCTATAATCTAAGTCCTTTTACACCAATTTCATTTAAAGCTCTGCACAAAAGCTAGTGATTCTAAATATACATTATTTTCACATACTATCATCAAATCTAAAACATGCATTGTACTAACAATCTCCACCTATTTGATGATGACAAAACCAGTAGTTTCAAACAACTATTAATTCTTAAATACAAGTAATTTGATACTAGAAATGTAAACATGACTTATATATAGTGAGCAATTATATTTATAGAGAAAAGAATGAATTTATTGATGAAAGAGTCTTTACACAGTGTAGAGAAGAAAAAAAATTACAAGGAAAATTATATAACATAAAATAAAATTACTTTGACCTCTTACCTCTTCTACATCTTGGCGGATCTCTTCTTTCAGCTTCTCTTCTTCTTTGATAGCTTTCTCTACCTTCCTCTGCTCTTCTTTGAATTTCTTTTATTGAGTCTTTGGGTCCAAGATCTAGCATGTTGAATCGTTCTTCTCCTTCTTTGTGAACCCCTTATATAATTCTGTTCATGAAGGCTAGATCACTGGATGGGAGTCATGAGCCAATAGGTGTTACTGCACTCAACGATCCTGGCGTAGAAGAAGAAGATGATGGAGACTGACCTTGACCCAAAGGAATAGCTTGAGGCACAAAGCTTTGAGGAGGAGGCGGAGGAAATGATGATTGTTGTTGATGTCGTCTCCTCTTCCCCTTTTTGTCAGCATCTCGATCGTTGCGTAGAGCATTGATATCATCGGATAGTTGTTTAACAATAGACACAAGCTCCTGTATCTGGCTCCTTGAAAGGGTGATGTCGTCTCTGTATTCTTAATATCTAGCATCTGTTTATTCTCTTTACTGATGAACAAGTGTCATTGCATTATCGGTACATTCCATCGACTGGACCACCATATTCTTGAATTCTATTAATGAGGAGCTTAGAGAGAAAACTTTGTTAGAGAGAAATTTGATAGAGCCAGCATTGGAAGTCTGAAGAGAGATCACTGCCGCCTTATGGTCCGCGATTTTCTTGAAGTAGAGGTCATCTCGCTTCTTGAGATTATCAAGAATAGTCTTAATAAGGTCATTAATTTATTCTAGAGCCAAATTCTTTTGACATCTCCCCATGTACATTAGTCGCAATTTGAGCAATATGGGCAAGTCCTTGTTAAATTCCAGTAGCAGTGTCCTAGATACCAGCATTGCATTCTTCAGCGATAGTATCTAACATGCGCTTAAGCTGGATCTTGGATGGTACAACGGAGACTCTCGAGAATCTGTTCCATAAGTGCTTCAGCTACTTCCTTATTACCATGATTAATGTTCCTAAGAAAAGAATGAGGAATAATCAAACCTAAATTTGTACTATTTGAGGAAGAAGGTATATCTTTATAGGTATGAGAAGTTGAAGGATTATTTTTATGGGTATAAGTATGTGCAGGTATAGATTGGAATTGTTTTATATTAGGTGAGTTGGGTGACTCTACGATCGGGGAGTTTGAAGACTCTACAATCGAAGAGTTTTGAGGAGTTAGGAATGAGAGTATATATGTTCAACAGTTATTTTGAGTGAAGATGAGATTGTATATACAGTATGAGGTTGGTTAGATTGGTTAACGGTCGTAGGGTTTTGAGACTCTACGATCATGGGTTAAGGAGTTTGTACAAAAGTACGCTCTGCAGTCGTAAAGTTAAGCTCTACGAAAGCTTCATAGCATGAAGGAGATTGGGTTTTGTGGAAGAGAGATGAGGAAATAACTGTTATTTTATTGAATATACTTGGGGGGGGGGGAGGAAGGACTTCCATTTGAAATTGTCTTTCTGGCAAACTTGACAATCCTTGGGAAGTTCTGAGATAACACTTTGACGTTTGGAGAAGACGTGAAAGTTCAAGTGATGTAACTCAGATCTCCCAGCAGAAGAGTCTTCATCCAGGGTATGACGGGAAGGAAGTAAAATAGTAAATCACTATTACCTTCTTAAATAATAGTATTTCTGTCTTAGTCTTCTTCTTCATCAAAGACTCCTTCACCCAAGAACTCTAGATTACCAGACCTTGTTGTTGTCTCTTCAGGGATTGGAGTATCTTTAGCTGCAGCTTCATGTTCTTCCCCGTGAGATGTAGCTTCTTTCTGTATAGAAGCAAGTCTGTTGGGTTCACTTTTGATGTCCTCATCGACTGATTGAATCACTCGAGTAAGCTCGAAGGAATCATCAGAAGAACTGGATGCTTTCTGCTCCCCCTTAGATGTAGCCTTTTCATACTCTGTAGGCTCATAGGCCTTTTTGGACAATTTCTTCTTCTTCTCGACCATTTTCCTTAGTTTCCTTTTCTTTGTAATTGGCTCGGGTTCAGAAACCCTCCCAGCCATCTGTTTTTCACCAATAGGCTCAGGCCCAGAAGCCATCCCAGCCGTCATTTCTTATTAGTTGACTCGGGCTCAAAGATCTCCCCAACCATCACTTCATCTACTGTTCAGGCTCTACGATCGGAGTGCTGGAAGACTCTATGATCGACTCGACAGATATTGGATCTTCAACTGTAATGATCATGCTGGCTTTAGCTATCTTAGCAGTTTTTACCTTTTTGAACTACTGCCTATCCCATTCAGCAAGGGTTAGGCCTTCTTTGGCAGCAACCTCAGTGTGTCATTTGTCAAGCTCTTTATATAACTCTTCAACTTGTTCATTAGTGGATTTAGGAGGTGGTTGGACAATTGTCTTTCTAGATCTTTTTCCCTTCCAACTCTTTTCTTTGACAAGTTTGCTTAGAGTGACAGAGTCATCCACCTTCTCTTTAGTTTTTTCTTTGCTCAAATCCCTCTTCTCAAGAACATTTGACTTGTCTTGAGAGTCTTTATGATTTTTCTTCTTGTCTTCCTTCTTATTCTTCTTCTTCTTCTTTGACAGACCATGTTCCTTGGTCTGAATGGCAGTAAGAGCCATCTTCACCTTCTTCTGAGGTGGCTTTTCAGCAGTTGAGGCCAAAGCCTCAGGCATGCTTGGAGCTGCAGAGCCCCTTGAGGTTTCTTCTTCTATCTCTGCCAGCTTCCTCTTTGATTTGGCCTTGGCAGGCTTCTACACTTCACTAAGGGTCTTCTTATTCCCCCTCAGACTGCTTGGATCTCAGTATCTCAACTGGATTCCTCTTCCAGTTCACAAATAGCTTCTTGGACATCTTCTTATTTATATTCAAAACATCTCCCTCCTTTTCATCGAGACGAGACTTCAGCTTCTTCTTCAGCAGAATACTGATAAATCTTCTTTCATAAAACATTTTTAGAAGAGGTTTTCCTTCGGCCTTCCTCTTCTCAACGTCTTTGAACCATTTGAAGATCCATCCAGCCAGTACTGCTCCATAGTTGATTTTCTTCTCCATGGTTATGGTTGACATAACTTTCAGTTGAAGCTCACTGGCAGAATCATGAGCAGAGTCTTTGTAGAGAACGCAATTCCCTACAATATCAGCCAAAAATTCGAAGTCTTGGGGAAACTCCTTCTACTTGAACCCCTTCAGCTCTGGATTCTTCTTATACCCCATGAACTTCAGCCCTTGCTTCACATCCACACCTTCAAAGTTTAGGGCTCCTTCATTTTCAAACCCTAGAAAGCGATTGATCTCTTTAACTTCAAAGGTGAGAGCAACATCTCTCACTTTGGTAGAAATGACTCCGTTGGCACTGGAGCCATTGATATAGAACTCTTTTATTTTCTTTGAAAAGATCTTCGTGTTAGTGCTCATATATTTGAAGAATCCTGCCTTCTTCACCAGTTTCAGCATTGTCTTGAAATGGGCTTCAACTCCTTCGAATTCGTTGAAACAAAGTTGATTTCCAAAGATAACTTGGCAAGTCAACATCTTTTTGATGGTTGATTTTATCTGAAAGACAAACATTTGTTAAGATTTGAACTTGCAAGTTAAACTAGGAATTAGAGAGAGAGAGTGATAGTTCAAAGTTTTAAATCAGATAAATTGGAAAAGTCAAATTGAAAATAAATTAAGTTAGAATCACTAAACAAAATATAACTACAAGTTTCACCTGTCAAAATTAACGTATAAGCAATAGCAGCATCGCAAGCAAGAATTTAAAAAGTTCCAACTCCTCCTCGATCAAATATCAGTATGTAGAACTCTTCATGTTGCCTATTCACCTATTTACGAATTCCTAGATCAAAACTAACGTGATGATCTCGACCATTCGTAAATACACCCATTGACGAATTTTCGGATCAAAAGTGAATCTTCTGACCTCGATCATTCGTACTAACACCCATTCTATTGCACCTGGATCAAATAACAATCTTTGAAACTTCTCACATCGCAGATGCAAACATTCTTGAATTCCTGGACTAAACACAAAACAAATGCAATCAACATGTATCTTTTGTGTAATCACTAAGAATTCACGAAACTCAAAGTCATATGCATAATCTACTAGAACAAAAACAAAACACTTCACTGTAGAATCTTAATGCAATGTTTGAATTGATTTGCCCAACGAAGCTTACTTTTCTCCTCGACGAGTAAGATCTCATCTTGAATCTGCAAAACAAAATCAACATTTCCCTTTCCATTGACATTATCACATTCAAATTCAAACAATGGAATCAAAAGGTCACACTCAACGTCACAAAATGAAAACTCAATAGCATATTGACAATGATCACAAACAAACTCAACACACGCTAAATAATTTTCCAAAGTGTTGACAAAATAGGAATATCATCAAAACGGATAATAACTATTTTTTCCATGAAAGAACGCAAAATATGATTTAATTTAATAATATTTAATGCATTAGCTAGTCCAAATGATCTAACTAAACAAGTATGTAAATCATATCTCAATCCAATCTGATGATAAACACTTTTCAAATCAACTTCAAATGTTAGCAAATCATGCAAAGAAGATTGTCCTAACGGACATACATGATTACTACCAATATCAACTAACGACAACTCATGTGAAGATTGACTAGCATGAAAACCCATCTCAACATATGGATAAGAAAACCTAGAATGAATTTCATGCAAGTAAGAACATTGAAAACGAGAATAGAAAACATGATCATAAACTAACTCAACATATATAAAATATCCCCCATAGTTTATGACAAAGATGATTCTACCATCAAAATAGCAAAACACAAATCTATCAATGGACGTATGTAAAAAATGTTTTAAATAATTTATGAAAATACTAGATGCATCAGTTAATCTAGCAAAAATAACTATCCATCTATACACTTCACATGTTAACACCACTTTCCATTTATCACTTTCTCCCATGCTAATTTGATTAGGCAACTTCATCACATGGTCATTATCACATGTAGATAAAACATAAGTACTACGCAATTTATCAAACATATTATCTAAGTAAAGAAAATAATAACGATACTTGTTTACCGATTCAAAATCAACAAACAAGCTCGACATTCTTTCCTTCTTAGGTACTATGATCTCATGAATAGCACACGAACTCACGTCCTCTTCCACTATACCCGCTTTGATGAAGAGGGGCTCCATCAATTCTCTAACCCGTCGTTGTAACTCCGTCGTCTCCTCGGGAATACTACAGGCTTGCTGATATGGAATGATAGCTCGGGGTATATCCTCAATCACCTGTATAAGAGAAACAACAGAATTAGACAAAGAAGAGTTAATCTGGTTAGTATTCAAAAGCGTCGTCTTGTACGAATGTACAATCATTGACTTTTCAAAATACAATTCACTTTTCATCTCACTCTTTTTTTCGTAGTCACTAATTTCTTCTCTCTCTTCTTTATGCTCACCCTCTCATTTGTTTTTCTCTCGTTTATTTTCACTCTCTCTTTTCTTTTCATCCTTATTTTTCTTAATCTCTCTTTTATTGTCATCCTCACTATTTTCAACTTTTTCTTTTTCATTCTTTTTAATCTTTTCTTTTTCACACTTAATCTTTTGAACAATTTCTTTTTGTCACAATCTCGAGATCTTCATGAATTTCATCATGTACACTAGAACCTAACACTTCTCCTTAGATTGCATATTCTATTCCATTTTTCACCTCCCTCGGCTGATCTTGCTCCTTTTGCGCCTTAGAGAAGTTTTGTCGCCGCTTCAAATAATCTTCCCACATCTCACTAAACGATCCCATTACTTCTTCTTTTTTCTCCTTGAAAAATACTGGTTCCCTATACTCCTTAGGAGTGTCTCTTCGTTGTCTCCACTGCAAATCTTCATTCTATGAACCTTCTTTTCATTATCCCAAGTTGAACGCCTTGAAGGTTGCTCTTTATATCTTGGAGATGCATGTTCATTCCTCCTGTTAGGCTGTACTGGGGCATACCACTTTCTCATCACGATTTTCAACTCTTTCCATGTATCGATCGGATACTCTCCACATCTTCTCCTTTCACATTCAAATTGAGCCCACCATGTAACTGCATGACCAAAAATCTTGAACTGCAAGTTTGAACTTCTTGTGCTTGGAATAATTATAATAGCCAAACTCTCGTTCCTTCCTTTTCTCCCAACTCAAATAAGCTCATGGATCCGCTCTATCTTGAAAAGATCTCTTTTGCCACTCAAAATTATTTTCACAATTATATTCATACATGATTGCTGCAAAACAAAGGTTAGTAGATAAAGAAAATTTTCCTCGCACACTCCCTTACGTGTTTCGCTCAAACAATATATCACACAATTATGAAATCGCTCGTGTATCACTCAATTTTGGCTTTTACCCTCAATTGATCTTACGTTCTTCCCTTTTACCACTCAACATTCTCTCTTATAGGTTCTTTTCGATTTCACTAAACAAAATCACAGTTTAACTATTCAATTCAACAAGAACTTATCAAGAACAAATATAGAAGGTATGAATATCTCAATGATAGCACAATCAATCGCCACTAATAAAAAAAAATTTCACTAATCTTTTTTTTCACGATTTTTTTTTGCAATATATATTCAAACACGAAAAATAAAGGATAAGTAACTCGCGAGAATACTTAGCTTTGATACCAAATGATAGACTCCACGGCACGCTTGTGTGAGGTGGTCGTCACTCGGATCGTTTCCAGCAAGTTATAAGGTGAAACACTCGCAACACCTCAACTCCTCGCCTATATGTAGACGGTAATCTTGGTATAATTTCTCTGCGCTAGGAAGCTTGCGTTGAATGGACACCAACGACACCTTGACTCCTCGCTTATATGCAAGCGGTAATCTTGGTACAATCGGTCATTGATGCGGTAGAAGACGTCACACACAACTATGAATTGTTGTATGATAAGTCAATTATGAACTTCAAAAAAAAAACCATGAACAGTTCGAGAGTTCTCAAAGAACCAAAAGAAAAATAATCTCAAGATAAATTTTATTAATCTGAATTGTATTGAATTACATTCATAATCCATATTTATACTACTCAAAGTAATCCTAATACTAAAAATAAAAAAAATAAATTACATAACAATCAAAATTAAAATTAGAATAGAAATCCTAACTAAATAAAATCCTAATTATATTAGTATTAAAACTAATTTCCTAGAATATCATAATTCTTACCGCGCTCGGAAATATAATTGTCGTGTAAAGAATTTTCCTTGCTACGTTGGAAAGTTTCCCGTGTAAATTTGGAACAAGTGAATCCGTTAATTGCTAGGAAACAAATTGTCGCGTGATCAAGTTGGAGCTGATTAGAATTGCATAAAATAAGCCTTCCTCCATTTGAAATTAGAAAATCTGTAAATATAATGCTGTCGAAATCAAATAGGAAATTAATTGCGTCTGTTCTGCTGCCCACATGCTTTATTGCAATGATGCCCACATCAACTAGGAATTCGTGTCCCATATGTGAATGAATTAGTACCATATGTGAATGAATTAGTATGCTTGATGAAATAACAAGTTCAGCTCTCCTTTGCATGTCCGGGGATGATAAATTATTAACTTCCATTGCATATTCGTGACCCCACATGTGAATTGGATTAACTTCCTTTGCATGTCCCATATACGAATTAATGTAATACTTTACGATGAGTCCTGCTTGCTCCATGAATCAAAATGTGAATATGCTTGTTGAATAAAGAAGGCCCACATGAATGTATATATATTATCCGTCCCTTGCATGTTGCCCACTTTGAATGTATTATGCTAACCACGTGAATGTATCCGAGTGTGAATGGCAAATTAGATCAGCTAGAAATCCGTGTGATTGGCTTGCTGAATTGGGTCAGTCTAATAATACTTGAATTACGCCCCCTTGGTAAAGCTTGGGTCATGCTAAATAATTGAGGAATAATTCTTTTATTGACTTTCCTCGAATAACTTCTCCCCCAACTACTTAAAATTAATTGATAAATTCTTGAAACTTGAATTGAACTAGTATCGTTTGATGCGAGCCTGATCAAGATTATATCACTTGATGTAATAAATAATAATTAAAAAAAATTACAGCATGTAACATCTTAATAAAAAAAAATTACAACATGTAACATCTTAATAAAAAAAAATTACAAATTAATGCAATGTTTTCTTTTTTCAATGCCATCTATGTTTACTTATTTTATTATTACAAATTACAATGTCTTATTTGTTTGTGTAATTATATTTTGTAGATAGTTAAATAGCAGAAAGTTTGGGAGCAAAGGGTTATGATCTAAGTAAGGATCCTAAAAGAAAGGCCAAGTCTAAGGATCTGGGGTGAAAATATAGATTTTGGCCGGAATTGAGTGATAAAAATCTCGCGCAATGCATACTATTTGGGAAAAAGGTTTATGGAGGAATCAAGAGATTCAAGCAACATCTTACCGGTGGGTATAGGAATGTGGCTAAGTGTCCTCGAACTACAACAGAAATTGCAAAGGAGATGCATCAAGCAATAATGAGTAACAAAAGGAATAAGCCAATTCAATTTGATGACAGTAACGAAATAGAAGAAATTCAGTCATCTAATATTCCAAGCAATGCATCTAATCCTTCCAATGCTTCCTCTACAATTGTTCCAAGTTCTAGAATTACAGCTAAAAGGATGAAGAGTGCATTTCAATTCACTAAGCCACAACCACAAACCAAGACAATTGAAACTCATCTTAGGAAATCTCCTGAAGAAGTTGTTGGCGAAAGGCATCGCAAAGGTTCTAGCCAAATAACTTTGGAGAATCGTCTAAGGTAACCGGAAGAGAAAGAGAAGTTCACATGCACATTGCCAACTAGTTTTATGAGCATGACATCCCTTTTAATGCAACAAATTCAAGAAATTTTGATGTGATCATAAAGGCTATCGGGCAATATGGGTCGGGTTTGAAGCCTCCTTCGTATCACGAGTTGAGGGTTCCTCTTTTAGGGAAGGCAAAGACTAAAACAGAGGAACTGAAAGAGAAGCAAAAAACTTCTTGGAAGCAGAAAACTTCTTGGATGTAGAAAACTTCTTGAAAGCAGCACGGTTGCACTCTTGTGTCAGACTTATGGACAGATAGAAGAGGCAGACACTTGATAAATTTTCTTCTTAATAGTCTTGCAAGGACTTACTTTATGGGATCAATTGATGCTTTTAGTCAATCTCAGGATGCAAGCATGTTGGCAGAGTTACTTGATGGGAAGATCAAAGAGATTGGGGTTGAGTATATTGTGCAACTAGTGACAGACAATGCCTCCAATTATAAGGAAGCTGGTCATATTTTAATAGAGAGGAGACTAGTTTGTTCTGGATAATATGTGCAACCCATTACCTAGACTTTATGCTGGAGGATATAGCAATTTGAAGCAGTTTAAGTGTACAAGTGGGAGGGCAAGAAAAATAACAACATTCATTATAAACACGGTCTCCTTGTTGATGCGATGAGGAGCAAAACAGATGAGAGGGACCTTATGAGATCAAGAGTCACCTGATTTGCTACATCTTTTCTGACCCTTCAAAGCATGTGCAACCACAAAGATGCTTGGAGACATTTATTCATCAATGATGATTGGACACATTCTAGGTTAACTACAGAGGTGGGGAAGAAAGTGTATGATACAGTAATTTCTGCTAGTTTTTGGCATGTCGTTGAAGATTATATTAGAGCACTAAAACTATTACTTGTTGTCTTGAGGATTGTGGATTCGGATGAGAGGCCAGTTATGCTTGAAGTTTTTGCTGCGATGGAATTTGCAAAGAAAAAGATCAAAGATGCCTTTAATAACAAACAAAAGCTATGCAAGAAAGTGATCGACATTATCGAGTTAAGGTGGGCATGCTAAATGGAGCAAAAGTTATATGGGGCAATATTATTTCTCAATCCGAGAAAGTATTTTGACATCAAAGAAGAAAAATATGATTTAGCTTATAGGTTACGTAGCAACTTCAATGATATTCTTTCAAAAATGGTTCCCGACCAAGTTTTGGCAGACAAGATAAGCAACATAGCCGATGTCTATAAATCTTCTCATGATGACTTTTTCTAAAGACATGTCGATTAGGTAACGAAAGTCAAAAAATCCTAGTAAGTATATTAAATTAATTATAAAGTTTACTTTAAGTTTTAAAATTTAGACTATATTTGATTTTATTTTTTACATTTAATGTAGTTTGTTGTTTCCCAAAGGCACTTGGAGATCTAGAAGGGGGGTTGAATAAATCATTGAAAACTTTTTCTTTTTAAGAAAGTATTACCAGATTAAATTATTAAAGTTAATTTAGTTTTGCATAGCGGAATATTAGTTTGAAAAAAATCCCTTCAAAGATTTAATGAAATCTCAGCTCTGAATTTAGTTTGCTTGTGGAATTAAGTCACAGGCAATTAAAAGTAAATGCAGAAATATAAATGCAGGAAAGAAAATGAGACAAGAGATTTTAAGTGGTTCAGAGCACAAATAACTCCTAGTCCACTCTTCTAATCCTCGAGTAGGGAATTCACTACGGATGCTTGAGGGTCACTAAGACCAGATCACTAAGATCTATTACAACAGTGAATCACTAAGATTCTATCAAGTCATTTAGACTCGACAGATATCACTAAGATAGGGGTCACTAAGACCAGTTCACTAAGAACTCTTCAAGTCACTTAGACTTGGAACAATAGGTCACTAAGACCAGTGAATCACAAGAGATAACGTGATTGTTGAGGTGCTGCTAAGTTGTGTTAAGCTCAGCTTCTGAAGGAATTAGTAGCAGAATAAGTTATTCACTTTTCGTAGAGTAGAGTGTTCTTAAAGTTTGGGCAGTAATTTAGCTTGATGTCTGTGATTCGTACTTTTGATTGAATCTTCATGCCCTTTTTATAGACGACCTCGAGATTTTTCGGTTGGAAGTTACAGTTGTGCATTAAATGCTCTGATCCTAGAAGATCTCTGATGTTGACTTTCAGGGAGGATGTGTCAGCTTACTTTCAGCTCTGATATGTTACATCTGATTACTGCAGTACCAACCACGTGGGTGATGTCACATCACCAAACTAACTATTAGACACAACTCGATCTAATCTTCGATTTAAACTTATGATGATCAACAAAAATCTCGATTTCTTCACTCCATGAGTCTTTTCAATGTTAGTCCAATGTTAGACCTGATATACTCTACGACTTTGACTGATCGTAGAGTTTCATGGAAATCATAGAGTTTTTAACAAAGCTAAATCTACGATTTGTACTCGACAGTTTGCTCTACGATCTGATTGCTCTACGATCTTCATTCTGCCTTACGATCTCTAAGAAGACTCTATAATTTGCCCTTCGCCTTACGACCTTTTAGAGCAGACTCTACGATTTTTCTACAAACTCTACGATTTTGATTTAGTTTTACGATTTATGGGCAAACTCTGCAATCTTGAACTGAATGTTTACAATGGCTTGACTGACTTTAAGATTTTCAATAAGCTTTACGATTTCTCAGAGCAGCTTTACGATTGTTCAATCAGCTATACGATCGATTGCACAACTTTACGATCATTTGAAAACCTATAGTTTATACATTTTGTTCAGCTCAATAGACCAAGTTAACAAGTTTGATCTTCCTATTCTAAGTCCTTGTACATCATTTTTTGATTTAAGGATTTCACAAAAGCTACTGGTACAAATATACATTATATTATCTCATCATCATCAAATCAAAATATGTAATTGTCCTAACATAGTTGATTGGTGGAATGCTTTTGGCGGTTGTGCTATTGAGCTTGCAAAGTTTGTAAAGCGAATCATCGGCCTTTGTTGTTCTTCTTCCGGTTATAAACGCAATTGGAGCAGTTTTTTGTTTATAAGTATTTAGTAATTAAGTATCTTATATTTAATATTAATTAGTACATAACTAATATCTATAAATATTTTATATATTGTTTTGCTTTATATTTTTTTAAACAAAAATTTCAGATTCATACGAAGAAGAGAAATAAGTTATAGCATCAACAGTTAAATGATTTGGTGTATGTGCAAGACAATCGCCGAATTGTTTCAAGGTTCTAAAATAGGCGAAAACTTAGAAGAAACTTTGATCAATTAGCCCTTGATGATTTCGATTGGGGTAATGAGTGGATAGTGCCCGAGCAAGATGTAGTTCATCATGGAGATGATCTTACATGGGAGGATGTTGATAAAGTTGTTGGTACATCCAATGTAGTTGAGAGTCGCAATCTTCATAGAACGAGTCATGTCTACTCACGACGTGGTGGTGTTTTGACTTCGAGAGAACCGAGGATAAGAGCTATGGATGACTCTAATTCTAATACTGGAGAGGAGGAGGAAGGCCTTCCTAATGATGATGAGGATGTGGATGATGATTATGGTCGAAGGGTAACTGATGTTTCAAATGATGATACCGCTACTGGGAGAACTTTTTCAACTCACTGTGCCACCATTTAAGGTAAACACGTACCCTGAAACGGATTTACTGTCATCTTGGTCCGTTTGAAAACTTGAGTCTGTATAGCCCTCTAGTTTAAATTCAGACCCACGGTAGACAAGAAATACATCATTAGTTCTTCTCAAATACTTTAAGATGTTTTTCACTGTCTTCCAGTGCTCTTCTCCTGGATTCGACCGATATCTGCTTGTTACACTAAGTGCATGAGCAACATCTGGTCTAGTACATATCATACCGTACATGATAGGTCCTATTGCTGAAGCATAAGGAATCTTACTCATACGGTCTCTCTCCTCAGGTGTCTTTGGGGCCTGTTTCTTGGAGAGATGTATTCCATGGCTCATCGGCATGAGACCTCTCTTGGAAACTTCCATGTTAAACTTCTTTAGCATCGAGTCAATGTACTTTCCTTGGGTCAAGCCAAGTATCCTTTTAGATCTATCTCTATAGATCTTTATCCCCAAAATATAGGATGCCTCACCCAAGTCCTTCATGGAGAAGTGTTTAGATAACCAAATTTTGATCGATTGTGGCATAGGAACATCATTCCCTATCAGTAATATATCATTAACATATAATACAAGGAATGAAACAACGCTGCCACTAACCTTCTTGTACACACAAGGTTAATTCTCATTTTTGATAAAATCAAACCTTTTGATTATCTCATCAAAACGGATGTTCCATCTTCGAGAAGCTTGCTTTAATCCATAAATGGATCGTTGTAGCTTACAGACTTGGTTAATTCTCTTTGTGCAGATTGTTCAGTTATCTTTCTCAACTTTTCATTCTCAACCTCAAGCTTGGAGAGAGAGAGCTAGCATTTTGTAGAGCTGTTTCTATCTCCACTTGTACTTTCTCTTTCTCCACTTGAAGAAAAGAATGATCCCTTGATAGAACCATGAACCACTTCATATATTTATGCAGATCAGATGTAATATCATGTAATGCAATTCTAAGATCATTAATATTTACATCGGGGGAATTAAAATCAAATACCTCATTGAAATTAATTTCTTGATGATCAGTGGTGTTATCTGTTTGAGCTTCTATGGCCATGAGATAAAGATTGACAACTAAGGTCCTTCATCATTAGTGGACTCTGAGCTTGAATCATTTTTAGAGTCACTCCACCATCCTTCTGCTACTAGACCTTTATCTTTCCCCTGATGCTTTTTGTAGCCTCTAAAACCTTTCTTTGGAGCAAATTATTTCTTCTTCTTATCTCTCTTCAGTTCTTCTCTCAGAGGCTTCTTGCACTCAGTAATATAGTGACCTAAGTTTTTGCAATAGTAACAGGTTTTTTGTAGAATCTCGATTGTTGTTGTTATTGTATTTTCTGGGATTACTACTTCTGCCCTTCCTCATGAACTTTCTTAGCCTCCTGGCAAGAAAAGCAATATCTTCATCATCTTCATCATCATCAGATTCATCTTCACTGGAGCTTTGGAAGATGCCTCTGAAGCTTTAAGAGTTGCTCCTCTTACTTTCCTTATTAGTTCTGATGTAATCTCTGCCCTTTGATTCAACTCAAGCTCATAGGTAAGGAGATTACCGTAGAGCTTCTGCACAGACATTTTATGTAGATTTTTAGATTCTCTTATTGTCGTGGTTTTTGCATCCCACTTACTTGGCAGTGCTCTTATGAACTTGATGTTGAGGTCCTTGTTTGGATAGACTTTCCCAAATGCTCTGAGGGAGTTGAGCAAAATGTTGAACCTTTCATATGTTGTAGTTATGTTTTCAGCGGGAATATGGGAAAACATCTCTTATTATTGGGTAAGAAGGGATTGTTTGTTCTCCCTTACTTCCCCTGTCCCTTCATGCATTACTTGGAGAGTTTTGCACACCTTCTTTGAAGTTTTGCAATTGAATACCTTTTCGAATAGTTCATCTTCTAAGGCCATGAACAGGATGTTCTTGGCTCTCTTGTCAAACTGCACCAGCTTCTTCTCGATGTCGGTCTACTATGCCCTTTGTTTGACAGTGACTTTATTCGGATAATCAGTTGTTGGAGCGAGCTTTGTAGGAACGTAGGGGTCATTTATTACTGCATTAAATAGCTCCTCGTCTATTGCATCCATGTACATCAGTATATGCACTTTCTAATTAATAAATTTATCTTTATTGTACAAAGTTGACGTGTTTCCACCACCAAGCTCAAAACTGGCTTTGTTTAGTGTCATTGAAATACTCAAGCGATTTAAGCTTTGATCAAAAGAACGCTGCTCTGATACTAGTTGTTATTTCCCAAAGGCACTGAGAGATCTAAAAGGGGGGTCGCATAGATCCTTTAAAAAAATTGCTTTTAAAGAGTTATTACCAACTTATAATTAAACAGGTTAATTAAGAGATTTTGCACTGTGGAATGATAGTTTATAAAAACTCCTTCAAAGATTATAGAGAAATAACACTTTTAAATTTAGCAACTGTAGACACCCAAAAATTGTGCATCTTTTCTCTAATAGTGGCAAGAGGGCAAAATCATCATTTCACCCTAAGGCCAAGATGTCTAAGCAAAGATTACAAGGCTCAGAACAAGTATCCGAAGCCCCCGCAATAACCTCTGAGTAACAAACTACACAAAGGAAGACAAGTGACTAGTAAACATTTACAAAAGGATGGTTTTTTCCCTTTTTCTCTATCTTTCCGAATCCAAAATGGATCAAACTTGATATCATTATTTAGCTCTCGAAAAGAGCTTTCTGGATTGGTATAACATGTTTGCTAACTCTTTCCATTTGAAAGTATGGACGTTTCAGCGCGCAGCATAAAAAATCGACGTCGTGGCATGAAAACCAAGGCAGGTGGGCCCCGCCCTAGGCAGCAACAGGTGGACCTGCAGCAAGCATAGGGTGCCTATATAAGGCAATTTTTGCTCATTTTTTTAAAAGGATGAGACATTTTAAAGAGAGAAAATGTGTTATCTAAAGAGATAAATAGAGAAAGGTGTTAGGTTTGTATATTACGCGAGCATGCAATCAAATTACATAAATATAGCGGAAGCGCGATAAAACGGATTTTAAAATTTTAATACAAACCATCACCATGATCTATCCTTGTGTTCAATTATCAATTATACAAAAGAGAAAGAGAATAAGAATTATACCCTTGTAGATCAAAGCTTCCTCAGGTACAAGTTCAACTCCTAGTCCTTCGTGTTCTCCTCGAATTCTACCGATGAGATTCCTTCCTTCGATCAACGTTAGCCACCCAAGTGTTTGGCCTCTAGAGGTGATCCACCAAGGAAGAATAGGTATTCAAGAAGTTGGGTGTTGGCAAAACCCCAGTTTCTATCTCTATAGAAATTGTAAGTACTCTCCACAATCTAATGCAAGAGTGTGTAACCCCAATCTATGATAAGACCCCTCTTATTTATAGATGTAGGAATAACCCTTCCCTAAACTATTTAGGTTTAGGGTTTCTATTATAATTAAACTCCTTTAATTAATTATGCTCCTAATCCAATTAGGAATTCATGTGAGAGTACTTCTATTAATTAATTCTCAATCCCTATTAGGAATTAAATAATAATAGTAGTAATAATAATAATAAGACTTCTCTTATTAATTTATATTTAATATTTCCAAAATATTAAATAATAAATATTAAGGTATTTAATTTATTCTATCTCCATAGACTAAATTAAATACACTTAACTTATTATTACAATTATGTCATTTACTTCTTAAATAAATATTTTTCTTTTGCGGCGTGACCCTTTAGATTCTCCATATTAAACCGGTTGTGAATAAATCAATTAGAACAATTCTAATTATATTTAAATAAATAAATTAAACTATTTAATTTATTTAAATAAATAATATTTATTCTACAATAAGGGTAAACCCTCTTAGCGATCAATGACTTTCTAGATAATATAGATTTCAACATTAATCACAAAAGAACCTTTCAGTGAATAGTTACCGTACAATTCAATTCTTCTACCATACAATGTCCCAATTAAATATAAGACGTAGAATTTCTGTCAAGTCTTATTTAATTTAATTATATGTATTTCGATTCCCAAATGCACAACTCTAAATAATGCAAATTAGAAACTCCTTTCTAATTTCATTCTGCCTTGGCCAAGGACTACTGAGTTGTCATTTATCGAATCACATAAGACATTCACATCTTTTACTAGACGTGGTAGATTCTTTGTTGATCATTCACCTATCTCCATGTACAACTTATTATACCCAATCATACCCTTTGATATACCCTAAAGGTCATAAGCGACATGTCAAAGTATAACTCATCATACACAAGATACTATGATGATCTCAAGTCCAAGGATCACTTGTACTACAATCACTAGAGGAATTCCTATTGACAGGCTAGTAAAACTCCATTAGATATTCCTTAGCGAGCCACGTTCAGTGAACTTATTCTCCAATAAGCACCTACATACTTGTTTTAGTGTCTCCACACAGATGATTATGAGATCAATCATCCTCTTCTTAAGAGCAAACAACGCATGTACTAATCAATCCGGATTTACTAATCCCCTTTTTAGTAATCCAGCAATTAGGAACGATTTTAGTTTATGAGCTATCTAGAATTTAGATCTCATTAGCATGATCACCATCATGATTCTAAAAGTATTGCTCAAAACTATGGGTTTATCATATTTAATATAACAGCACCATGTAGATAATGTAAAATGCCTTTTAAGAAAATCAATTCTTTTATTAATAAATGAATAAGATTACAAAGTATATGCTACATCATATCAAATATGATTGGCTTGTGTGCATACTACTTTCAATCTCCCACTTGCACTAAAGTCAATCGCCATGGTATCTAATACCCATCTTCTCTAAGTGACGATCAAACTGATGTTATGTTAAAACTTTATTTACAATAAATAGAAACCTTGATTAGCAGTCAAGGGGAAGTACATAGGAGGGAGATATAATTTACATTAAAAAAAATTAGAGAAGACGAGGTACGCAGACCCCATTTATAAAAACTTATACATTCAAGCATCCTGTAAAATAATTCCAATCACACATTGGTCAATAGTCCATAATCAATCCCTATTTATTATCATACATATCTCTATATGTATCAATAAATAACATTCATCTTGTGAATAATAAAACCATTCTATATATGCATTGATATCAATTAATGGGCAAAAGTTTTACTAATATTTAGTTTTGAAACAAAATAAACTCTTTTATTTTAATCAAAAATCAAATTCAAATTAAACTCCTTTAATTTTAGCAATCTGAAATCCTATTCCAGATAAAATAAACATCTTTATTTTAAACTTTTATCAATTAAATAAACCATTTATGTTAATTGAGAAAACAAAAAAATTTCAAAATTTAATTGGGTTTATCATATTTAATATAACAGCACCATGTAGATAATGTAAAATGCCTTTTAAGAAAATCAATTCGTTTATTAATAAATGAATAAGATTACAAAGTATATGTTACATCATATCAAATATGATTGGCTTGTATGCATACTACTTTCAATCTCCCACTTGCACTAAAGTCAATCGCCATGGTATCTAATACCCATCTTCTCTAAGTGACGATCAAACTGTTGTTGTGTTAAAGCTTTAGTAAATAGATCTGCAATGTTGTCTTGAGAGTCCACACGCTCCAGGTGACATCTCCTCTTTCAATGATCTCTCTAATCAAATGAAACCGCCGCAACATGTGTTTGGATTTCTGATGAGACCTGGGTTCCTTAGCCTGCGCAACAGCTCCGGTGTTGTCACAAAATAAAGGTACAACTCCTCTAATGCTAGGAATCACTCCAAGTTCAGTTATAAACTTCTTCATCCAAACAACTTCCTTTGCAGCTTCACTTGCAGCTATGTACTCTGCCTCTGTTACTAAATCAGCAACTGTTTGCTGCTTAGAACTTTTTCAACTCACTGTGCCACCATTTAAGGTAAACACGTACCCTGAAACGGATTTACTGTCATCTTGGTCCGTTTGAAAACTTGAGTCTGTATAGCCCTCTAGTTTAAATTCAGACCCACGGTAGACAAGAAATACATCATTAGTTCTTCTCAAATACTTTAAGATGTTTTTCACTGTCTTCCAGTGCTCTTCTCCTGGATTCGACCGATATCTGCTTGTTACACTAAGTGCATGAGCAACATCTGGTCTAGTACATATCATACCGTACATGATAGGTCCTATTGCTGAAGCATAAGGAATCTTACTCATACGGTCTCTCTCCTCAGGTGTCTTTGGGGCCTGTTTCTTGGAGAGATGTATTCCATGGCTCATCGGCATGAGACCTCTCTTGGAATCTTCCATGTTAAACTTCTTTAGCATCGAGTCAATGTACTTTCCTTGGGTCAAGCCAAGGATCCTTTTAGATCTATCTCTATAGATCTTTATCCCCAAAATATAGGATGCCTCACCCAAGTCCTTCATGGAGAAGTGTTTAGATAACCAAATTTTGATCGATTGTGGCATAGGAACATCATTCCCTATCAGTAATATATCATTAACATATAATACAAGGAATGAAACAACGCTGCCACTAACCTTCTTGTACACACAAGGTTAATTCTCATTTTTGATAAAATCAAACCTTTTGATTATCTCATCAAAACGGATGTTCCATCTTCGAGAAGCTTGCTTTAATCCATAAATGGATCGTTGTAGCTTACAAACTTGGTTTGTTCCAACCGTTGAAGCAAAACCCTCTGGTTGTATCATATATACATTCTCCTCAAGCTCTCCATTGAGGAAGGCCATTTTCACGTCCATTTGCCAGATCTCGTAGTCATAATGAGCTGCAATTGCAACCAAAATTCGAATGGACTTGAGCATAGCTACTGGTGAGAAGGTTTCATCATAGTTAACTCATTGTCTTTGTTTAAAACTTTTTGCAACCAGTCGGACCTTATAGGTCTCTACCTTGCCATCTGCTCCAGTCTTTCTCTTAAAGACCCATTTATACCCAATAGGCTTAATTCCCTCAGGTGGTGAAACCAAAGTCCATACTTGGTTTTAATACATGGAGTCCATCTCGGATTTCATGGCTTCTAGCCATTTCTCTAAGTCTTTACTACTCATAGCCTCTTCGTAAGTCAATGGATCATCATCATCTATGATGCGTACCTCATCATCATCCTCTATGATGAATCCATACCTTTCAGGTATCTTCGGTACTCTTCCAGATTTACGAATAGGTAGTGGTGCAGTAGGTTCTTCTACTTGGTCAGGTACCTGACTTTGATCCGTAGTATTTTGTGATTCTTGAACTTCTTCAAGATATATCTTACTCCCACTGACCCCTTCAAGGATAAACTTCTTTTTCAAGAAGGCAACGTGTTTCGCAACAAACACTTTTGATCAGTAGGATGATAGAAATAATATCCTAAACTTTATTTAGGATATCTCACAAATCTACACTTGTCGGATCTAGTCTTCAGCTTATCATGCTCAAACCTTTTCACATAAGCTGGACAACCCCAAGTCTTAACATGCTTAAGACTAGGTTTCCTCCCTATCCATATCTCATATGTGGCCTTTGGGACGGATTTGGTAGGTACCTTGTTAAGTAGGTATGCAGCCGTTTCTAGGGCATAACCCCAGAAGGATACTGGAAGGTCGGTATAACTCTTCATGGAACGAATCATGTCCAACAATGTTCAATTTCTCTTTTCATATACACCATTCAACTGTGGCGTCCCTGATGGAGTCCATTGTGAGATCATACCATTTTCTTTGAGACAACTTAGAAACTCATTGGTCAAGTATTCACCTCCTCGATCCTATCGAAGAATCTTAATACTCTTACCAGTTTGCTTCTCTACTTCACTTCTGAATTCTTTGAACTTTTCAAACGATTCATATTTGTATTTCATTAAATACACATATCCAAATCTAGAATGATCATCAGTGAAAGTAATAAAATAAGAATACCCTCCTCGTGCATTCGTTGTCATAGGTCCACATACGTCTATGTGTACCAACGCTAATAACTCTGTAACTCTTTCTCCTTTTCCACTAAAAGGGGATTTAGTCATCTTACCCATGAGACAAGATTCACAAGTTAGATATGATTCGTAATCAGATAGCTCTAAAAGCCCATCTTTATGCAACTTAGTTAATCTTGTTTCATTAATGTGACCGAGTCTACAGTGCCACATAAAGGTATAATTAACATCATCTCTTTTTCTTTTCTTAGTTTGTTCAATTTGAAGTATATTTTCATGCAAGTCAAGTATGTAAAGTCCATTCAGTAAATTGCCAACACCATATAAAACATTTTTATTATAAATAGAACAATTATTGTTCTTTATTATAATATCAAAACCATCCATATCCAATACAGAAATTGAAATAATGTTTCTAATGAGTGTTGGAACATAATAACAATTATTTAAACTAATGGACTTGCCCGTAGGTAGTGCTAAATAATAAGTTCCTACAGCTAATGCAGCAACCTTTGCTCCATTTCCCACTCGTAGGACAACTTCATCCTTGTTCAGCTTTCTACTTCTACTTAGTCCCTGCATATTATTACATATGTGAGAACTACAGCCGGTATCCAATACCCAAGTAGAATTTTTACTTTCAGAAAAATTAATTTCAATCATGAACAAACCTAGATCGGAAGTTGAAGCTTCTCCAAGCTTCTTTTGGTCCGCAAGATACTCCTTGCAGTTCCTCTTCCAGTGTCCCGGCTTATTGCAGTGGTAGCAAATTCCTTTGCTATCTGGATCAGGTTTCTTTTTATCCTTTCCTTTCGCCTTGCCCTCAACTTTCTTTTTTTTTTCTTTTCAGAAGATACCTTGGGCCTCTTCCTTTTCTTGGAAGAATCATCCACTAGTAAGACTTGGTTCTTGTTGGATGAGAAGTGACCTTCAGCAGTTTTCAGCATGTTAAGTAACTCAGGCAAGCCGACGTCCAACTTATTCATGTAAAAATTCACAATAAATTGTGAAAAGGTGTCCGAGAGTGACTGCAAGATCAAATCTTGGCTTAACTCCCCATCCATCACGAACCCAAGTTGTCCAAGTTGTTCAATCAGATTGATCATCTTAAGGACATGAGTCTTAACGGTAGTGCCCTCGGTCATACGAGATCGGAAGAGCTCCTTAGATATCTGATATCTAGCAATCCTACTTTGCTCCCCATACAACTCTTTGAGGTGCAACAATATAGTACGAGCATCCATAGTTTCATGCTGACGCTGAAGCTGGTTACTCATGGATGCGAGCATGACGCATTGAGCCAGGATTGCATCATCTTGCCACTTTCTGAAAATAGCAATCTCTTCCTCAGAGGCTATTTCTGAAACATTTGCAGGGACTGGCGAATTTAGGACATCAGAAATCTTTTCAGCAGTGAGAACAATTCTCAGATTCCTTAACCAGTCCGTGTAATTCGGTCCGGTCAGTTTGTTAGCATCAAGTATGCTACGCAACGATAGTGAGTTTGACATTTTTAAATTTTGCATGTGAAATAGACAACATTTTAGCATACATTCATTTTATTAATCATCAAAATAAATTAGGTCTTTATTTAAATTGGTATCTCCCACTATTTTCATCAAACTATATTACCCTCATTATATAGTTCGGCAAATCTAATTAAAGATTTGCTAGTGAGATTAAGGATCTCATTTCAAATGTATATAACCTTGTGTGTGCACAACAAACTATATATAAATAAATAGGTAGACAATTATTGTCAATTACATCACTATGTAACTCCTTGTATTTTGCCTCTTAGATTATAATGGTCAAGTGTGTGCACATCTGAACTAAAAATAATCTAAGTTAAGTCCAACCTAGCACTTCCATATATGTGAAGAGAAAAAGACCGCCCTTGTGTGTGCACAACAAAGCAGTGATGTTCAATTCCTTAATAAGCATCAAATGTGATAAAACAACATCTTAAATATTTAATACTCGTCTTGTGTGTGCACAACAAACTCATATTAAATATTTAATACTCTATTGTTTTACCATGCTAGAAGGCAACGTTCGATATTCCTAATATATTTGAACGCTTAGGACTTAATATGATTTCTTTGAGGGGTTTGTTATTATTTGTCTCATCTTGTTTAGCGCGCATGCACATATATATATAAAATACGCGTCATATTATATGACATGCGAAGCATGTTGGATAATATAATATATATATATATATACATATATATATATAGTAATCATGCACATATAGAATACTATATTCTACCCAGATTGATTATGGACTTTTATTCTAGTTTGGTTCACTAGAGCCACCAAGTGAACCAAAAGGTCAAACCTAGGGTGCAAGAATTAAATTTAAATGTAACTATTACATTTAAACCCAGGCTCCAATACAAACGGGTCTTCAAGCGCTCCTTGCAGCTTTGTCTCCAATTCTTCAAAATTAATTTTAACTAGTCCTATTACAAAAACTATTTACAATAAATAGAAACCTTGATCAGCAGTCAAGGAAAAGTACATAGGAGGGAGATAAAATTTACATTAAGAAAAATTAGAGAAGACGAGGTACGCAGACCCCATTTATAAAAACCCATACATTCAAGCATCCTCTAAAATAATTCCAATCACACATTGGTCAGTAGTCCGTAATTAATCCCTATTTATTATCATACATATCTCTATATGTATCAATAAATATCATTCATCTTATGAATAATAAAATCATTCTATATATGCATTGATATCAATTAATGGGCAAACGTTTTGCTAATATTTAGTTTTGAAACAAAATAAACTCTTTTATTTTAATCAAAAATCAAATTCAAATTAAACTCCTTTAATTTTAGCAATATGAAATCCTATTACAGATAAAATAAACATCTTTATTTTAAACTTTTATCAATTAAATAAACTATTTATGTTAATTGAGAAAACAAAAACTTTTATCAATTTAGCAACTGTAGACACCCAAAATTTGTGCATCTTTTCTCTAATAGTGGCAAGAGGGCAAAATCATCGTTTCACCCTAAGGCCAAGATGTCTAAGCAAAGATTACAAGGCTCAGGAGGAAGAATCAATCACTCTCAAGGTTAAAGTTCCCATCTTTATACTAAATCTAGCCTAGATCTAGCTTATTTTGTAAATTGTGGTGCTTGGGCTTTGTTTGTTTCTAGGTAATTTTTCATTTGAGGCTCTCCTAGCATCTTAGATCATATCTAGAGGTGTATGGATCCTATTTTTGGGATTATGAATGTTTAGAGAGGATTTCCCACGGATAAAATCTCCTCCTAATTAGTCGATGATATCCTTTTGGTAATTTATCGATTTTGCTTTTGGTTCGACTTCTTTTCACCGATTATTCTTGTTTGGGAGTTATTTGGTATTGATTTCTAGGTCACCCAAGTATCCTATATTCATATCTAGTGGTGAGGGGATCCCACCTTTTAGCCAGCGAAGAATTCTCATAAATAGAATCTCCTTATAGCCAATCTGGGATATATTTTCGATTAGATCTCGATTGTGTTATTTTCTAGATCTATAGAATCTTAGATCTATGGATTTCGTTTCCTAGATTCTAAGTTCTTTTAATAGATCTCGTCAATACGTAATAGTCCCTCACAATTTCGATAGTTGGTGATATCTGATTCCCTCGATGCAGTTAGCAATATAATTGCAATATTATTGTTTCGTTAGGCAATTCATGGATTTAGGGTTTATGAGAGTCCTTTCCTAAACTCTAAACTTCGTTTATGGATCTCAATACATTGTTTGATGTGATTGCGAATCACGTGAGCCTAAGAATGAAGTCAAGAACCTTAAACATCGTGTTTAATGGGATTGATGGTATTCACACGATGGACATAGTCGACAATTGTAATGTTTGCGATTCGATCATTGTAAATGTAATTCGGGCCTTAAAACGATATCGAGAGTTCTATCCCACGAAAATTGGATTTAAGGTCCCTTGATAGTGGATTTTATTATTGCAAGGTGTTTGGAGTTATTTAGATGGCTTACATGCCCACGGCTAGCTCCAACCCTATTTTCGATACTTGATTTTATCTTTTGACATGCGAAAACGATTTTCGAATGAAATTGTAAAGATCTTTTAAAATCGAATCAAACTAGGTTATTAGATTAATTTTAGGCTAAAATTGGAAGTAATGGAGAGCCTTAATTCCTATTTGACGAAGGGTTTTAAAATAATGTTTTCTTTAAAACGACACCAAAATATTTTTATCAAATGAAAGCTAAAACAAAACTTTTCCTTCAAATCAAATCCTCCGTGCATATGTTCAAAGAGGCTCAAAGTTGCTTTCAAGGTAATACATCCGCCAAGACCATGAAGATTCTAGGAGACAACACCCTATATTCTACGACTTGACCTTAGGAGTCAATCCCTAGGTTATTTATGATCCGACTTAAAAATAGGAGACGACACCCTAGATTCCACGACTTGACCTTAAGAGACGACCTCTAAGGTTACTCACATTTCATGACTTGACTCTAGGAGACGATATCTTAGATTTCTCTAATAGCACAATTCATATAGGCACATCACACACACACTTCATATTTCTCAAGGCATTTCATTTTTTAAAATGAAAATATTATGAAAGCGATAACTGTGTCTTCATGGAGGTCCGGGGTGCCTAGCTAACACATTCTCCTCGCTTAAGCAAGCCCCCGAACTCTATAAATCTCGGTTGCAGACCAATTTTTCAGAGTCACGTAATGGGCTATCTCGATTATTAAAACCTAAAATCCGGATGAGTTAGTACATCTATTTAAATCTTTACCAACTGGCGACTCTGTCTAATTGGCCCCCATTAAAATTAAACTTTTCAAAATCACCCTTAAAATTAATAAATCTCAATTAAAATATAAATAAAAATAAAAAGAGAGGAAAAAATCCCAGGTCGACAGCAACTCAAAATGGAACTAAGTCACAAACTAAATAGTAGAACACTAAAATAACTTGACAGGAAAGTAAGTGCAGAAAGTAAATGAGACAGAATATTTTTAAGTGGTTTAGAGCACAATGATCTCCTAGTCCACTCTTCTACTCCTTGAGTAGGTATAATCCACTAAGGATGAGGTGATCACTAAGATCTGTTCACACAAAATAGTTACAACAGTTGAACCACAAAGATTCCTTCAAGTCATTAAGACTTAGCTATAGTAGATCACTAAGATCTCTTCAAGTCACTAAGACTTAATTACAATAGCTCATTAAAACCAGTACAATCACTAAGAAAGAATGATGTTTGGGGTATTGCTAAGTTGCTTGAAGCTCAATATTGAAAGACTTAGCAGAACAGGATGTTCAAAATTGTAGAGTAGAGGACTTTTTGAATTGACAGCAGTTTAACTTTCTGATTGTTCGTTCGATACTGTTTGATTGAATTTTCTTGACTTTTATAAACCTTCCTCGAGATTTTCTCATTTGAAAGTTGTCGTTGCTCATTTAATGTTTAGATTCTTGTAGATCTCTGATTGTTGACTTTGGAGTGAGGAGTGTCAACTTTCAGCGGTGATATGTCACTTCAGTACTAACTGCTATAGAGAAACTCACGTGGGTGATGTCAATTCACCAATATAGCTGTTGAGCATATTTCTAATGGCTCTTCTCCTTAGCCTTAAGAGTTTTGATAATATTTCTTGGGTTTTCACTCTATAAGGATTAACATTGTCAGTTCATGTCAAAATTGATGCACTCTACAAATTTCCTAATCGTAGAGTTGAATGTCCAGTCGTATAGTGTCTGGCTAGACAGACTCTACGGTATTCATTTAACTTCAGTGTACTCTACGATACTTCTCTTTAATCTTGAAAGACTAAGTCGTCGACTCTTTTTAATTTGACGATCTTCAGCTTTACTCTAATTGATGACGCCCCCAAATTCGGGTCTCCAAATACCCGGATCCGGTCATCACGATCCAACATAAACATCCACCTATAACAACATATGGTATCTAAAATGCGGAATGAAATAAACATACGTTGTTCATTACAAGGTGTTACTAGTCCCAGAATACGATTAACCTTAAACATTTACACAATCCATACCCTAAATAGCTATCAGGGTTTAAATTACATTAACAGTAATTAACTAACACATGAATCTAAAGTCTGCTACGAGAAGTCTATCCTTTCATCTTTTCTTTCCCTTTGTTCTTCCCTGACGTCTCGGGTTTAGCTGCAATGAAGTCATGATATAGCAAGAATGAGCAACGAGTTTGCCCAGCAAGTTTAAAGTGCAACAATAAAGATATATCATGATGAAGGGATATTAAAGGGATTTCAACAATAGAATAATCAGAAGCAAGAATATTAAATGCTTTTAGAACAATTGATAGTCAAATAGACTTTGAACGATAACTTCCAGAGGAGTCAATAGCTGGTTGACCCTCTGGTTACTGGCTACAGAATAACGTACTTGAGGGGATCAGCCTCGCGTACCCTATGTATATGCATAACACTTAATTCTGCTATTTGTACCTTATATACGGTACGTGGGGTACTCCCCTATAAATAAAGGGGTGTTCATACAGTCTAAGAATCCTTACCATTGATTGGTTCGGATAGCTTTTATAAATTCTCACATAATTGTCTGACCGAACAAGGGTTCAGACTTAACCATGAATGGTTTATAAATTCCTGAATTTAAATATACGAATTTCAAATGCACGAGTGCGAATGTCAATAAATATACAGATGTGGAATAATTTTAAAAGTAATTAGACCACTTAAAGCGTGCTCGGAAATAAGATTCAAGCTTAAAGAATAACTTGCATCAATATATACCTTTTTGCACGAATTAAAACAATGCATAAGATTTAAAAAGCTTGCTCAATTGCCCAAAAATTGAGTGAGAAGAACTTGCAAAAATGAAAGAAGTTTAGGGTTAGGAAACTTGCCTGTTCGCTCAGCTACAATTTAAATCTTAGCTTTAATTACTTGACCTTGGATAACCTATCAGCTGGTAGAGTTGGTTTTATTCCATTAGCATTGCGTAAATTATACCCACTTATGCTATTTATTTAACAGATAAACAATTCACCGAATACATTTAATTACTACCTAGCCATCAGCTAAACAGAATTTAATTTTTAATGGCCTCTAGCTATTACTTAAGATAAACAATAGTTAGTCATGGTTACCTATCATTTGAGTATCCTCCTAAATGTGGGTTTAAAAATCCCTTATTTATCAGTTACAAGATAATTAATGAATTTTAACATGATTTGATAACAACTAACGAGTAGTTGATCTCTTACTTCATCTTTTATTTACTTAATTATTATTCACCTTAAGGGCAATTGAGTAATTATTACACTTGGTTCTTTATTCAACAATAATTAAAATATTCAATGTATTAATTCTACACACACTTAATTATTATTAAATATTTATTGAATAATTATTGAGTGTTTATTATCTTTATTTATTAAGGGCCACAGATAATCTCATTAATCTCAATCATACTTAATCATTATATCATTAATGATTAAGTAATTATTATTCTCATTAGTTCTACCCATACCTAATTATTATCAATCAAATAATAATTAGATATTTATTATCTTTACGTATTATTTATGGATAACGAATAAACAATTATTTGTTAACCTTGTTCATCATTAGATATTTATTATTTTTATTTACACTTTATTATTATTAATAATAATTAAATATTCATTACCTTTATTTATTATTTATTGCTAAATAATAAATAATTATTTTGTTAACTTATTCATACTTAATTATTATTCAATATTAATTGGATAACAATTAAATATTTATAATCTTTATTTATTATTTATAGATAAATAATGAATAATTATTTATTAACTTTACTTATGCTTAATTATCATTTAATATTAAATAATAATTAAATATTTATTACCTTTATTTATTATTTATGGGTAAATAATAAATAATTATTTGTTAACCTTGTTCATACTTAATTATAATAATAATTAAATATTTATTATCTTTATTGGTGAATAATAAATAGTTATTATTTATTACTTTATTTATACTTAATTATTATTCAATATTCATTGAATAATAATTATTATCTTTACCTATTATATATTGACGAAAACAAAAATAATAAACAATTATTATTTTATTATGAATATTAACTAAATAATAATTTAGATACTTATTATCTAATTTGTCATTTATTATTTAAATAATAAGTAATTATTTATTATTGTTTTGCCCAACATTAACACATACAGAAAAGAAAAACCACATTCGATTTTTATCATCCATGATGCTGACAGAACAACCGTTATCCAAAATGAAGACAACATTTGGTTTAGGCATTTTATCAAACACAGGCTGGGCATTCTAAGCCACAACACTGGCCTGTTTATCATACACCATCATGCTGCCGACCCATTTGGTTCTTCCATATACAGAGCTTCAAACAGTGCAATCCAATTCAGAGCAACAACAATACCCAATACAATGTATAACGTAAACCAGACAATTTCAACGAATTCTTTTAGTTTGATTCAGAGGAATAAAACTTCACAATACAGGGGAACGATTTAATTCAAATACACTACAAGGTATAGAAAAATCCAACACCATACCAGGTTTCTAAACCAAATAACCCAACACAAACTGGAAAATAAAAATCATCACAGTCGCGACATATACCTTGGTGAAGACCGAATTGCCGTCCTTCTCCTCTTACCAAAATAATCAGTGAAATTTTGGGGCATTTACAGCTAATTGTCTAACAAATTTTCTCCCTCTTTTTTTTTCCTCTGATTTCTCTCTGTTTGGCTCGCTCCCAGTTGTACTCACCAAAATTGAAATTGGGTTTAGGGTTTGGGGGGTCAATTTATAGAGGGTTGTTTACCCAATTATTGGGTATTACCCCAATTGATCGCACCTTTGACCGTCGGTAGGAAGGAGACAGCGACTGGCGGTTTCCATCACTTCCCAACTGTTTAGCCGGCAATCCCTTGAACCACGTGTCTCCCCCAATCACGTCGCCGCGAGCTTGTATCCTCGGGTCCCTTCAACAGCCGCTCGGTCGCCCAAGCCTTCCCTCGTTCCTTCCGCCTTGAACCTCGAGTAGCCGTCGGTCGGTTGGCTCGATTCCCACCTCACATGGCCGGTCACCTCACGCTGTCGCCGACACGCCAACCCTGGAGACCCCTACCTTTCCCCAACCCCTCCTCTGCTCGGTCGAATTTGCTAACTTAGATTGATGGTTTGTGATATGAACCCATCTCTGCTCCCAATTCGTTTCACGGAGATGGATCTTATTTTCCCCCAACCCGATTGCAACATAATTTAACCCGGCAGGAATAAAAGGGAGTCCAACCCCATCAGTTCAGCCCAACAGGAAAAATGAAAGAAATGGATCCAGCCCAATCGAAAAATAAAATGGGCTCAATTAGGAAAATAAAGAAATTTGGGCTCAGCTTTCTTCAAGAAAAATTTAGGTCCAACCCAGAAATAGATAGATAAAAAAAAGAATGGACCAATTTAAGTGACCCAAATAAATTAGTCACCTTGTATTTCTAAATATTTTGAATTACTTAATTAACCCAATTGATTAATTATTAAAATATTTATTCCAACCATAATTCTTTATTAAATTTATTTAAAAGGATTTATTTATTAATCTTCTTTTCAAATTTTCTTGCAATTAAATTCTTAGGGTTAACTCACCCATTATTCAACTTTTAATGAGCCCCTTTAACGCGGGAAAATTATTGGACCATATATTTATATAACTAAATAATAACACCTATATGGATCCAATTAAATTCGAAACATTAAATATAATGAATTTATTTATTAAAATAAATTCGATACAATGTTTAAAATTCTCGGACATTACATCCTCTCCCCCTTATAAAAATTTCGTCCTCGGAATTTCAATCTAAGGTTACTCGAATAACTGGGGGTAACTTGCTCTCATCTTCTCCTCGAGTTCCCACGTAGCTTCTTCCATCGCGTGGTTTCTCCAGAGAACTTTCACCGAGTGAATGATTTTATTCCTCAGCTTCTGCTCCTTCCTATCCAATATTTGAACAGGAATCTCCTCGTATGATAAGTCCTTCTCGACTTGAATTGGCTCATAGGAAATAACATGTTTGTAGTCTGGCTTATACGGACGCAACACTGACCCATGAAACACGTTGTGAATGTGCTCAAGTTCAGAAGGTAATGCTACCTCGTACGCCACCTCGCCTATTTTTCTCAATATTTCAAAAGGTCCTATGAACCTAGGGCTCAATTTGCCCTTCTTCCCAAAACGGATCTTCCCTTTCCAGGGAGATACCTTCAGAAACACAAAGCTACCAACTTCAAAGTCTCATTTTTGACGATGTAAGTCGGCATACTTCTTCTGACGATCTTGAGCTGCTACTAACCGCTGTCTTATTACCTTAATAATTTTCACGGTTTGTTGTACCAATTCTGGTCCTAACAATCTCCGTTCACCAACTTCATCCCAACACAACGGCGTTCGACACTTCCTTCCATATAGCGCTTCGTACGGTGGCATACCAATGCTAGCGTGATAACTGTTGTTGTAAGCGAACTCTACTAATGGCAAGTGATCGTCCCAACTGCCACTTATGTCCATCACAACTGCCCGGAGCATATCCTCTAGAGTCTGAATTGTTCGCTCACTCTGACCATCGGTCTGAGGATGATACGTCGTACTCATTCTTAACTGTGTTCCCAGTCTCTCCTGTAGACTTCTCCAAAAATTTGACGTGAAGCGCGGATCTCTGTCAGATACAATAGACACCGGCACTCCATGTCGCGATACTATCTCCTTCACGTAAAGCTTCGCCAACTGCTCCAATTTGTACCTGATCTTGATTGGTAGAAAGTGGGCAGACTTGGTCAATCGATCTACGATCACCCAGATGGCGTCTAGATCCTTTTGTGTCGTTGGGAGTCCTACCACAAAATCCATAGTAATGTGCTCCCACTTCCATTCTGGAATCTCTAAGGGTTGCAATAACCCGCTCGGCCGTTGGTGCTCTGCCTTGATCCTCTGACAAGTTAAACACCGGCTGACGAATTTTGCAACCTCCCCCTTCAAATGCGGCCACCAATAATGCTGACGAAGATCTTAATACATCTTGGTGCTACCCGGATGTACCGAAAATCTCGTCTGATGGGCCTCCTGCAAAATCTCTTCCCTTAAGTCTGGTACGTAGGGTATCCAGATCCTTCCCTCGAATCTCAGCAATCCTGTGCTGTCAACCTTATACTTCGAGGCTTTTCCCTCTGATAACTGTCTCTTAATGTCAATACATTCCTCGTCAAATTCTTGAGCCTCCTGTATCTTATCCAGTAGAGTTGGACCTACCGTCACGGCGAACACCTTTTCGTCCACCTCCATTGGATATCTAACTTCCAGCTTCAGACGTTCAAAGTCCCGTATCAATTCCTCCTGGACTATCAGCTGCATCAATTTCACCTTGCCTTTCCTGCTTAAGGCATCAGCCACTACATTTGCTTTGCCCGGATGGTACAGAATTTCACAGTCGTAGTCCTTGATCAATTCTAACCATCGGCGCTGCCTTATGTTCAGCTCCTTTTGAGTGAAGATATATTTCAGACTTTTGTGATCCGTATATATCTCGCACTTCTCCCCGTATAGGTAGTGCCTCCAAATCTTCAAGGCAAACACCACCGCGGCTAACTCCAGGTCGTGAGTCGGATAACCCTTCTCATAATCCTTCAGCTGACGGGATGCGTACGCCACGACCTTGCCGTGTTACATCAGTACACAGCCAAGACCCTTGTGTGATGCATCGCTATACACTACGAAACCCCCAGTGTTGTCCGGTAAGGTTAACACTGGTGCTTGGCTAAGTCTCTTTTTCAACTCCATGAAACTTTCCTCACATTTCTCCGACCAAACAAATTTAACTGTTTTCCTGGTGAGATTGGTCAAGGGCGATGCTATCTTGGAAAAATCCTATATGAACCTTCGATAGTATCCCGCTAATCCCAAGAAACTCCGGATCTCTGTTGGCGTCTTCGGCTGTTCCCAGTTGATAACTGCTTCCACTTTTGCTGGGTCCACCGAAACACCATTCTTGTCTATGACATGACCCAGAAACTGCACTCTCTGCAACCAAAACTCACACTTAGAAAGCTTTGCATACAATTTCTCCCTCCTGAGAGCTTCTAATACAATCTTTAAATGTTCAGCATGCTCCTCCTCTGTTTCTGAATACACCAAGATGTCATCGATGAATACAACTACGAACTTGTCCAAGTACTGCTTGAACACTCTGTTCATCATATCCATGAATGCTGCTGGTGCATTCGTCAATCCAAAAGACATTACCAGAAACTCGAAGTGCCCGTAACGAGTTCTGAATGCAGTCTTCGGGATATCTTCTTGCCTCACCTTCAGCTGATGATAGCCTGTTCTTAAGTCGATCTTGGAAAAGTACTTCGCTCCTTTAAGTTGATCAAACAGATCGTCGATTCTAGGAAGCGGATACCTATTCTTAATCGTAACTTTGTTCAACTCCCGGTAGTCGATACAAAGTCGCATAGAACCATCTTTCTTCTTTACAAACAGAACTGGCGCTCCCCACGGGGACACGCTCGGTCTGATATAACCGTTATCTAACAGCTCCTGCAGTTGCACCATCAACTCCTTCATCTCTACAGGTGCCATTCGATACGGCGGCTTCGATATTGGTGCGGTTCCCGGTGCCAAATCGATAACGAACTCGGTTTCCCTATCCGGTGGCAGTCCCGGAAGTTCATCGGGAAAGACATCGGTGAAACCTCTCACAACTGGTATTTGACTCATCTCATCCCCGACCTGACGAGTATCGACCACATAGGCCAAATAACACACGCAACCTTTCTTAAGTAATCTTCTCGTATGCATCATAGTAAGACAACAAGATTGTCTTGGTGACTTACTGCCGTAGAATACCACCTTCGACTTATTAGGAGTCTTCAGGTGTACACACTTTTCCTTACAGTCAATAACTGCTTCGTGGGTTGATAGCCAATCCATTCCCAAGATTACATCAAACTCTCCCAGCCGAATTGGTATCAAATCCACATTGAGCTTAAATCCTCGCAATTCAACACAACAATTCCTATGAATGTATTCTACAGGGACAATTTCTTTGTTTGCTACTTCTACGTTCATAGGGTATTCCAACTTTTCATGAGGTAAGTCTAACCGTTTAGCAAATTCTTCGGAAACAAAAGAGCAGGTAGCACCTGAATCGAATAACACATAAGCATTTATATCATTGATTGGGATGATACCTGACACCACGTCCTTGGACCCCACGACATCCTTCCTTGTGACCATCATGGCTTTTTTGATCTTGGTTGTGCTTTGTCAACGCTTCATTTCCTCCTCGGCAACGATTGCTTCCTTCTGTAAAACCACAACCTTACTATATGCCCAGGGCTTCAACCCTTGATCAAATCTCTTCGCTCGCCTAGCTCCGGTGTCCACTTGGTGTGGATCAAACCTTGCTAGTTTGTTAAACTTCGTTGCGTACTCTGCTACTGACATATCATCTTGCTTCAGATCCAAGAACTTTATCTCCATACTTGCCTGCGTGTTTTCTAGAAAGTAATTTTTTTTTTGAAAAATAGCTCCTTAAAACGAGTCCACGCAGTCGCGCCTTCCCCAGCTCGGCTTCTATTCGCCTTCCACCAGTAATTTGACTCACCCTTCCTCATGAAAGTGGTAAACGAAGTCTTCTGTTCCTCGGTCACTCTTGCGACCTTGAAAACTTTCCCCATTTTTTCTACTCATGTCTGGGCTTCACTCGAATCCATATTCCCACGAAACTCCGGTGGTCCTAGTAATTTGAAACCCGTAAAGTTTGCCATGTGATTTCATGGCCAAACAACCGCAATGGCTGGTCTGCCTTGCATCGTTTCCTCTAACAAGTTCGCAAAGGTCCTCTTGGGGTCAGTCTGACCTTCCTCGTTATTCACTGACTCTTCCACCCTCGTGTATCGGGGTTGTCTCCTTGACGGCATTGTTTGTTCTAAACAAAACCTTACATAAATCCTTCTTGTTTTACACATCGTGCAAAATTCTACTGATGTTATCATTTAAGAGTCAAGGCACAAATCGATCACAATCAATCATGTAATAATAATACCACATTTATATTCATACACCCCTTAGTGTGTCAAACACTTATAATTCCGGCATATTCCTATAAATGTTAACTATCCCATTAAGACACAAAAGATGGGATTAATAAGAACTGCATTCCCCTAGATCTGAAAAGTGGGGATGTATCATCATCATATCAACTCAAGGCACCTTTAGTAAATACTAATAAGCTCATCTTAGTACCTCGTACTACTTACATCATATAGCATTCCTGATATCCACTTATCCCTCTGTTACTAACAACAAGATGGGATTCACATAACTACTCCACAACTTACACAAAGTTGGGACTTACAACAGATATACTGCTAGCTGTACAAAAACTGAGATTCACATTTCTTACATGCATAGATATACTAATACATATACCTTGAATACTATTCTTCATTCATTACGACTCACAAAGGTCTTATAACTCTCAACTTTTGCTTAACAACTCTATATGAGTCCATTACCTTTGTCTCACCTGGCATTCCACCATAAAGCTTAATAACTTAACTAACACTTCAAAATATCGATATATTCATTATTTATCGAATCAATCATTTCCTTCTTGCAAACCTTAACCCAACAGATTCTAAGGTACCCTCTCTTCATCACAAAGAAACTCCATACCACATCACTCCAATATCTTATCTAATGAATAGCCACAAAAATTGATCAATAGCCACAAAATTGATCAATAACATCAAATGATTAATTTAATTACCTCGAATATCTATAACTCCAGCTTACAATGGATCGTCCATACTTAATGGTCTTCACTTTACCATATTATCTCATCAATACACATTCCTCAAATTATCCTCAAGCTTAATAACACCAACGTATGATCCAAATCCTCAATTTTAATATCAGAATAAATTTCTACCCAAAAATAACTCTATATGAGTTCTATCCCCTTCTATTCCTCTATATTCTCTCAGGTTATAGCCTAAGGACTCTTTCTCCTAAGGGTTATAACCTATAGCTCTGATACCAACCTGTGACGCCCCCAAATTCGGGTCTCCAAATACCCGGATCCGGTCATCACGATCCAACATAAACATCCACCTATAACAACATATGGTATCTAAAATGCGGAATGAAATAAACATACGTTGTTCATTACAAGGTGTTACTAGTCCCAGAATACGATTAACCTTAAACATTTACACAATCCATACCCTAAATAGCTATCAGGGTTTAAATTACATTAACAGTAATTAACTAACACATGAATCTAAAGTCTGCTACGAGAAGTCTATCCTTTCATCTTTTCTTTCCCTTTGTTCTTCCTGACGTCTCGGGTTTAGCTGCAATGAAGTCATGATATAGCAAGAATGAGCAACGAGTTTGCCCAGCAAGTTTAAAGTGCAACAATAAAGATATATCATGATGAAGGGATATTAAAGGGATTTCAACAATAGAATAATCAGAAGCAAGAATATTAAATGCTTTTAGAACAATTGATAGTCAAATAGACTTTGAACGATAACTTCCAGAGGAGTCAATAGCTGGTTGACCCTCTGGTTACTGGCTACAGAATAACGTACTTGAGGGGATCAGCCTCGCGTACCCTATGTATATGCATAACACTTAATTCTGTTATTTGTACCTTATATACGGTACGTGGGGTACTCCCCTATAAATAAAGGGGTGTTCATACAGTCTAAGAATCCTTACCATTGATTGGTTCGGATAGCTTTTATAAATTCTCACATAATTGTCTGACCGAACAAGGGTTCAGACTTAACCATGAATGGTTTATAAATTCCTGAATTTAAATATACGAATTTCAAATGCACGAGTGCGAATGTCAATAAATATACAGATGTGGAATAATTTTAAAAGTAATTAGACCACTTAAAGCGTGCTCGGAAATAAGATTCAAGCTTAAAGAATAACTTGCATCAATATATACCTTTTTGCACGAATTAAAACAATGCATAAGATTTAAAAGCTTGCTCAATGCCCAAAAATTGAGTGAGAAGAACTTGCAAAAATGAAAGAAGTTTAGGGTTAGGAACTTGCCTGTTCGCTCAGCTACAATTTAAATCTTAGCTTTAATTACTTGACCTTGGATAACCTATCAGCTGGTAGAGTTGGTTTATCCATTAGCATTGCGTAATTATACCCACTTATGCTATTTATTTAACAGATAAACAATTCACCGAATACATTTAATTACTACCTAGCCATCAGCTAAACAGAATTTAATTTTTAATGGCCTCTAGCTATTACTTAAGATAAACAATAGTTAGTCATGGTTACCTATCATTTGAGTATCCTCCTAAATGTGGGTTAAAATCCCTTATTTATCAGTTACAAGATAATTAATGAATTTAACATGATTTGATAACAACTAACGAGTAGTTGATCTCTTACTTCATCTTTTATTTACTTAATTATTATTCACCTTAAGGGCAATTGAGTAATTATTACACTTGGTTCTTTATTCAACAATAATTAAATATTCAATGTATTAATTCTACACACACTTAATTATTATTAAATATTTATTGAATAATTATTGAGTGTTTATTATCTTTATTTATTAAGGGCCACAGATAATCTCATTAATCTCAATCATACTTAATCATTATATCATTAATGATTAAGTAATTATTATTCTCATTAGTTCTACCCATACCTAATTATTATCAATCAAATAATAATTAGATATTTATTATCTTTACGTATTATTTATGGATAACGAATAAACAATTATTTGTTAACCTTGTTCATCATTAGATATTTATTATTTTTATTTACACTTTATTATTATTAATAATAATTAAATATTCATTACCTTTATTTATTATTTATTGCTAAATAATAAATAATTATTTTGTTAACTTATTCATACTTAATTATTATTCAATATTAATTGGAATAACAATTAAATATTTATAATCTTTATTTATTATTTATAGATAAATAATGAATAATTATTTATTAACTTTACTTATGCTTAATTATCATTTAATATTAAATAATAATTAAATATTTATTACCTTTATTTATTATTTATGGGTAAATAATAAATAATTATTTGTTAACCTTGTTCATACTTAATTATAATAATAATTAAATATGTATTATCTTTATTGGTGAATAATAAATAGTTATTATTTATTACTTTATTTATACTTAATTATTATTCAATATTCATTGAATAATAATTATTATCTTTACCTATTATATATTGACGAAAACAAAAATAATAAACAATTATTATTTTATTATGAATATTAACTAAATAATAATTTAGATACTTATTATCTAATTTGTCATTTATTATTTAAATAATAAGTAATTATTTATTATTGTTTTGCCCAACATTAACACATACAGAAAAGAAAAACCACATTCGATTTTTATCATCCATGATGCTGACAGAACAACCGTTATCCAAAATGAAGACAACATTTGGTTTAGGCATTTTATCAAACACAGGCTGGGCATTCTAAGCCACAACACTGGCCTGTTTATCATACACCATCATGCTGCCGACCCATTTGGTTCTTCCATATACAGAGCTTCAAACAGTGCAATCCAATTCAGAGCAACAACAATACCCAATACAATGTATAACGTAAACCAGACAATTTCAACGAATTCTTTTAGTTTGATTCAGAGGAATAAAACTTCACAATACAGGGGAACGATTTAATTCAATACACTACAAGGTATAGAAAAATCCAACACCATACCAGGTTTCTAAACCAAATAACCCAACACAAACTGGAAAATAAAAATCATCACAGTCGCGACATATACCTTGGTGAAGACCGAATTGCCGTCCTTCTCCTCTTACCAAAATAATCAGTGAAATTTTGGGGCATTTACAGCTAATTGTCTAACAAATTTTCTCCCTCTTTTTTTTTCCTCTGATTTCTCTCTGTTTGGCTCGCTCCCAGTTGTACTCACCAAAATTGAAATTGGGTTTAGGGTTTGGGGGGTCAATTTATAGAGGGTTGTTTACCCAATTATTGGGTATTACCCCAATTGATCGCACCTTTGACCGTCGGTAGGAAGGAGACAGCGACTGGCGGTTTCCATCACTTCCCAACTGTTTAGCCGGCAATCCCTTGAACCACGTGTCTCCCCCAATCACGTCGCCGCGAGCTTGTATCCTCGGGTCCCTTCAACAGCCGCTCGGTCGCCCAAGCCTTCCCTCGTTCCTTCCGCCTTGAACCTCGAGTAGCCGTCGGTCGGTTGGCTCGATTCCCACCTCACATGGCCGGTCACCTCACGCTGTCGCCGACACGCCAACCCTGGCGACCCCTACCTTTCCCCAACCCCTCCTCTGCTCGGTCGAATTTGCTAACTTAGATTGATGGTTTGTGATATGAACCCATCTCTGCTCCCAATTCGTTTCACGGAGATGGATCTTATTTTCCCCCAACCCGATTGCAACATAATTTAACCCGGCAGGAATAAAAGGGAGTCCAACCCCATCAGTTCAGCCCAACAGGAAAAATGAAAGAAATGGATCCAGCCCAATCGAAAAATAAAATGGGCTCAATTAGGAAAATAAAGAAATTTGGGCTCAGCTTTCTTCAAGAAAAATTTAGGTCCAACCCAGAAATAGATAGATAAAAAAAAGAATGGACCAATTTAAGTGACCCAAATAAATTAGTCACCTTGTATTTCTAATATTTTGAATTACTTAATTAACCCAATTGATTAATTATTAAAATATTTATTCCAACCATAATTCTTTATTAAATTTATTTAAAAGGATTTATTTATTAATCTTCTTTTCAAATTTTCTTGCAATTAAATTCTTAGGGTTAACTCACCCATTATTCAACTTTTAATGAGCCCCTTTAACGCGGGAAAATTATTGGACCATATATTTATATAACTAAATAATAACACCTATATGGATCCAATTAAATTCGAAACATTAAATATAATGAATTTATTTATTAAAATAAATTCGATACAATGTTTAAAATTCTCGGACATTACATGATTGATCATTTCTTATACTCCTAGAACTTTGAGGAATGACTTGACAATTCTGCAAGCTTAGAGTACTGGTAGTTGTAGCTCTACGACCAATAAGCTCTACGATCTTCAGCAGACTTTACAATCTTCAAAATTCTTTACGATCTCCAAACCTGAGATCAGTAGGCTCTACGATCTTCTATACTACGATCAATATGCTCTACGATCTTCAATTACATGTTTTATGATCGTATTTTAACTTAAGATCTATACATCAGATTCACTTTACGAAATAGATCAACCTAACAAGTTTGATCTCTAATCTAAGTGCTTTTATACCAATTTCATTTAAAGGACTATACAAAAGCTACTAATTACAAATATACATTATTTTTACATATCATCAAATCTAAAACATGCATTATACTAATATCGTGTATTGGATGTAATTGGAGAGAAGGTATAATGGAGGGTAAGGCTGAGCAAGGAACCGAAATTGGCCCCAAATCGCACCAAAAACCGGCCAAATCGCACCAATTGAGCCGCACCAACGGTTCCGACGTATGTGGAAGTTTTAGAATTACTAGAAAATCACATATGCAGTTTGGGTGCGGTTTTGGGAGGCTCACGCACTGCTCAAACCGTACCGCACCACTTAAACCGCATCGCACCGCTATTATATATTATATATATTTTTTAGAAGTTATATAGGCAAATTCCTAAAAATATAATAGACAATTTTAATTATGTTATGCACTTTTAAATTTTTTGTTTGTAGTTAGAAATAATTTTAACTGAATTGTAATGGTTTGAGCAATGTTGAAGCATTCATGTAACATATTTCAAACCTAAAATTTGTCACTTGATGTTATTTTGTTAATGTTATGTATGGTTTCTTGTACATAAAGATGAATTTGATTTATTGAATATTATTGTTAACTATATCAATTGGTTTTAAAACCAAAAATGAACCAAATGAAACCGCACTGCAAGCTTTAAAACCGCACCGCATCAATCACAAACGGTGTCATGCACAGTTTTTAAATTGTCAAACCGCACCCAAACGGTTTCATGTGCGGTTTGGGCGTCCAACTACACCAAACCGCACCATGCTCTACGTTAATGGAGGGGATCCAAATCCCATGACATCCATCATTTTTACAAATAAATGTATCCTTAGTTAACTAAACTGCTAAAATGAGGGATAAAAAGTGTAAAACATTAAAATTTTATTGTTATAACTTATAAAAAGAATATAGAAGTAATTTTTGCACCCTTACACTTTATTAATAAAAAATTGGTCTACAACCCTAAAGTATAGAAATTTCTAAAAAATATAAACAACACCAATAAAATATAAATTATAAATTAAATTTTTTATCAAAGAAATAAGAAACAAAAATTAAAAGGAAAAAGGAACAAAAATAAATATCCAAATCAAAATAAAAACAAAGACAAAAAAAATTAGTTGTCAAGATACAAAATAAAATAAAAAAGAAAGACACTCCTGGGGAAATATGTCGCATTTTACCAAAATAAAAAAAAATAAAAATTAAAGATTATTTTTATTAAAGTTTGGCGTGACTGTCTCACGATCAACACGTATCGAGTGAGATTAACTTTAACTCTCAACCAATTAAATAAAATGGTCACCTTCTGATGTGACCAACTGCTCCACTGTTTTTGTCTTGTCCATAGGAAAGCTACACATAGCATATGCCGATAGGCGTCCTACATTACAATTTGCATAAGCTCTTATAATTCAAAACCGAGGAAATACGTTATATAATCAAAGATAAATTAGTTAATATAAAGTATTATTTAGTTGATTTATGTATTTTAAATATGTTTTTAAAAATAAATTTTTTTTATCACTTAAATTATTTTATTGAGGACAGAAGGAGTAGTTATTTATAAGTATAACATTACATATTACTCCTTTTGCCCTTAAAAAGATGACTTAATATTTAATTTTTTTGGTCCATAAAAAGATAAGTTAAGGTATATAAAGTTAAGGGTAAATATGTCATTTAATATGGTCTACTAATATAAACAAATAAAGATACTCATAATTTTATGTAATCTTTGAGGTCTCTAAGGATAAATTTAAAAAAAAATTATTCTCTTTCCTCTATTTTACTCTTTCCTTAATATGTGTAAATTTATATACTTTACTCATTCTTTTGAGAACATGGAGAATAATTCAAAACGGAGGAAGTATGTAATATGACTACGGATAAATTAGTTAATATAAAATATTATTTAGTTGACTTATGTTTTTTAAATATACTCTTAAAAACAATTTTTTTATCATTTAAACCATATTTTTTGAGTATGGAAGGAGTAATTATTTGTAAATATAATTATATAACCTTATAAAGTACATATTTATGAGTTGAACGGGGACACTACAGTGTTACAAAATTGTTTTCTATTTTTAAACAGTATTAAGAGGTAATCTACCAAAGGTGGTTATTTTGTGAAACTGAACAAAAAAGTAACTCTTTTCACTTTAATTTAAAAGTTTTTTTTTGAATCCTCATTTTTTGGAGAGTACAATATATTTCATAATCGAGTACAAAAGGGAGAAAATGACATAACAAAAGGAGAAATTAACACTCCCTCCGTCCTCAAAAGGAGACTAAAGGTACAATTATTTTTGTCCTCAGAAGGATGAGAGATAAAGTACATAAAATGAAGGGTATTATTTCATTTAGTGAGATCCATTAATATTAAAATAAAACTACTCATCTGTAAGACCCTAACTTTTTATGAATATGACTTAAATTTTTCTAAATGTTATTTAAATAATAAGGTGTTGATTTAATAAATGTTATAGTTATGGATGATATGTGCAAATTATAAATAATAAACAGTCTGTCGGGGAATATTCGTTTTGTCAGGGAATATTCTTTTTGTCGGAAAATATTAATACGACGGTGTCGAAATAACCAATCATTGGTGGGCCTCACAACGGAATAACTGTCGGATATAGAAAGCGACAAAAATAATTTTTTAAGAAAATTGGCAGTAGAACTTTTACCGTTAACTGTTGAAATACCCGATAATAAAAGAACAGTAGCGCGCGGTATTCCACAGTAATACACAGTATTACACAGTATTTCTGATCATTGATTCAATAATTGCTACAGTAGTAGTCACTTAGTATTTCATTCAATAATTGCTACAGTAACAACTGTATAGTATTTTATATTATTGATTCAATAATTGCTACAGTAATAGTCACACAGTATTTCATATTATTGATTCAATAATTGCCACAGTTGTAACCGCATAGGATTTTATATTATTGATTCAATAATTGCCACAGTAACAACTACACAGTATTTCATATTATTAAATCAATAATTGTCACAGCACAGTAACTTATATTATTTGAAATGATATTATTAGGTTAGTTAGCATTATTGACAATGTCTAGAAGTTCTGTCGAGACAAGGGGTTATTTAATTGTGCGTCGTTTATACGGAAGGCCCCCTCTTTCGTAGGAACGATCTGATTGTCAAAATTGCGAGTCTATGATATCTGTGATATTAATATATTAATATAATAATATAGAAAATGGATTTATAATAATAATGGTGAGTAATAAAGAACAATAATCTTGAAATCTGTAACGTGTGTCTTGAAATGTGTAACGTGTGACCTGAAATATACAACGTGTGTCCTGAAGTATGAAACATGTGTAGGAATAGTCCTAAAGTGTGTAACGTGTGTTCTAAAAATGTGTAACGTGTGGATAAGTGATGGATGGTATAGATTAAATGTTATCTAAAATATGTAACGCGTGGATTGGTGATGAATGGTATAGATTAAGAGTGTCCTAAAATGTGTAATGTGTGGTGATGTTGATGTGGGTTAAGTTTTTACTATAAATATAAGGGTTTGGCGGAAGGATTTTAATAACTCTCTTGCTTAATCCTTCCTTCCACTCTCTAAATCATTAGTGTAAGTGTCTTTGAGGTGCTAAGGTTGTCTTAAGTTTTGGTGTACCAATTGTTCAGGTGAGTTTTTATAATAGTTACATAAGCAACCACACACATCACACATTTTTTACACTCTTCCTTTAGAAGATTTATTTTGAAAAGCTTCCTCTTGAAGTTTGTTTTGAAACATTACTTTTTTTTTTCAAAAGTTATTTTGAAATACTTTGTTTTGTACACTACACAAATTTATACTATCAAATTCATTTTAATAATTTCATAATATACGAGTTAGTGTACACTATGAAACTTATTTGTGGTAATTACTAATCTAATTATAAATATACATATATGTTGGTCAATTTCATATAAAGCAGCATCTAGTCGCGTGCTAAGGTAAGGGATATCATTTTCTTTCATACTCCTAAATTTATGGTAAGAAATTATCATTTGTTTCTACAGTATTATCCTCAAACGGTGAATTGGTTTCATCTAATATTTTTTTACCTGAATCTTCCTATTGCACTTTACACGTGCTTTATCTAATATCTTTTCACCTGAATCTTCCTATTACGTTTTACACGTTTTAGTTGAATTGTGAACCTTATTTATTCTATTCTTGAACTCTAATCGAATTTCTGGAGATCATGTTGATAATTTGGACATTCTTGGACTCTGGACAAATTAAATTCCAAATCTCTAATATTTATTCTTGATCTTATTGTTCTTATTATTTCTATTCATCATTTATATCATTGTCATAATTCTCATACTTAAATTATGGTGAAAAGTTTTCTTTGGCTAGAGTACAAACAGTAACCGTTGATTGGCATGATTATGACCAGGAACTGTGAATTCGTATAATCATGACCTTTGGTGTTACATGTAAAGGTTTATGGTGAAAGTTCTTTTTGATCCGTAGTGCAAAGATGGACTATTGATTGGCATGATCATGACCATTGATGTTACAAATGAATATCTTTGGCCCATAGTGTAAAGATGAACTGTTGATTTGTATGATTATGAACAGAAACTGTTGATTGGTGTTACAGGGATAAAATATTCATGGTGAACTTTAATATTGGAGAAGACAATAGACGTTATGCTCTACTTGACTCTTCTAATGAATTGTTTGTTCCGCTGCAGTTATCGTTGAAAACTTATATTATCTTTAAATTTCTGATTTATCACTATTGAAGACTAAAGATAATTTATTATTCATTATCTTAGTCATGATATTCTTTACTCGGCTATTTGAGCTCACCCTTTTTCTTTTTGTTCCATTGTTCTTCTCAGAAAATGAGAGTGTAGTTGGGACTAGCCGGGGAATGGAGTGATGGTCCGAGATAGTTACTATAGTAGTCTTCACCATGTTGTAAAATAGTGTGGTAATAATTGTGGTGAAGGCTTAGAATGACTTGTTGTCTTTTGTACTGTATTTTAATAAGTTGATTGTTTATATTTTGACAACTCAAATTGGGTTATGTGGACCCTATTTTGGAGGCGTCACACATCACTTTATGAATCTTGTGAGATTATTAAGGAGAAATTTATAACTTTATTTATTCTATTTTCTCTTTTTGTTTTTTTAATATGTGTGAAATTTATACTTTGCTCATTCTTTTGAGGGTGGAAGGAGTACAATTTTATCTTTAAGGGTATTATAGACATTTCGCAAAATCTAGTTAGATTCACGCGGAGTTTGGCTTGGGGATAGTAGGACCCTAATTTAAGCTCATTAATATTTTTGGCAAAACATCTTAATTAAAAGAATTTAATAACAGTTGCTTTGATTTTACATGGGCTATGCTTTTGTTAATGGTCTCTCAATTTCATAATTTTAAAACCCGGACCGGACCGCCGATCGGACCGGTAAAAACTGGAATCGGTCCACTCTCCGATCCGGTTTGGACCAATTAACCAATTTTACTCAAAATTCGGTTAACCCGGTTGACCATCGATCGAACCGGTGGTTCAACCGGTAAAACCGGTTAGTTGACCTAGTTGACTCGGTTTTTAATTTTTTTTTTTACCAACAAAAAAATTAAATATTAAAATTAACCACTTTTAGTAATATTGTAACTCAACTTTATTATGTTTTAGTTCATAAAAACGAGATTTTTAAAAAAATTATTAAATACTAATAATATATATTTTTATATATTAATGACATCACTAGGACAATAATGGATTGACCACTGATTGGACCACTGACCCATGCACCCAGTACCTTTTTCCAGTTCGATGATCGGTCCGGGTCTGAAAACCTTGCTCAATTCTTTCTTTCCCTTTGGCATGAGGAGCAGCTTAATTACCTAGGCAAAATGATATATATGATGATTTTATATATTAATTTTTTATTACTATTGATGTGGATAAGTAGTAGTAATTCAGTTAAAAATATATCATATAATAGGTGACTCTTATAATTATATCATATCTCATGTATTGATGTAAGTCGCGGTTGTAATTCGATCAAAAATTTTCACAATACAAACTTTCACAATACATAACAGAATACTTACTGATAGTTAAGGTTCTCTGCATAATTTCCCCTTGCCTTTTATGTAATTTCCTTTTGTTCAAAAAAAATTATATTCCAATGTACTTTCTATATTGGTGGCCCATATGGAAAACTAATTGTGCAACAGATATTTAACCATGTGCCTCTCTGGGCAGCTACTTCAAATTACCATTTTTTTTCTTCTTTTTTTTGGGTTTAAAAAACAAAGACAAAAGAGTGAGTATGAATTGGAACAAAAAGGAAATTAATATTGTTCGATCATAATAACATAAACAATTATTATACCTCTTCCAAGCCACATATGAAAATAATAGATTGAGAATATAAGGTATCTATTTTTTATTAATTTAAAACATAATGAATTAAATAACACATAGCTACACTTTATTTGTTTTATATTAATTTAAAATATGAATTATGAGTAGAATATAACGTGTGATTATATTGATTTTTTCCAAAGTATGAGTCAAATGTACTCATAGTCCAAACCCAGCCCATACCATAAATAGAAGCTTCATTATAAAGTCACATGTAAAATGTTCTTATGTTTGACTGCTCACACCATACCCCTTCTTTGTTGAGTACCTCGATTCTCAGTCACCTGTATATTTCAATAAGACAAGGTCCATTAATATGTTGGACTAGAGTGAAAAGACATACATACCCCTTAGTTTGGTCCACACCACAGGTGTCCTTTCGAGGGTAGAAGCAGACAACGCTTCCGCTTGTTTGCATTATTGAGGGAAGACCAATTAAGTACAATGTAGAGCAGCTAGTGTCCTATCACCTTTTTATTTAGGGACAGCCTAGTCGTTAGTCGTCAAGTTATTATGTTTCATGCTTAATTTTAAAAAAAAAAATTTTACGTATTTCATTTTTAAATTTTATTATTTATGTAATTTTTATTTAACTTTATAAAAATAGAACAATTAAATGGTATTAAATATCAAAAATAACTATAAATTGAAGACCAAATGTGAACAACAACCGCAATTTGAAGACTAAAAATGAAAAATATACTATATTTTGGAGATTTAACATGAAAGAAATATATAGTCTGAGGATCGACGAGATACGGGAAAAAAATAATTAGGGGACTAAACGTGAAAAATAATTATAATTTGGAGACTAACAAAGAGATTATCCCTTTTTATTTATTTATAATTATTATTATAAGCTTTATAATTCGTGGAAAGAACATATAAGTTTAGGGATTTGGCTCTCTTCCATTATACATTTCCTCTAATTTTATTCAATACACCATATTTGTATAGTTATGAATAGTATAATTGAAATCGATACCAATTAATTAATTTATTATATTGAATAGTATAATTGTTCCAAAAATAGAAGTAATCTGACATTTTTTTACCATTTGAGTGAACATGAAGATTTTACATCAAAATTTCAATGGATAAAAATTCGTCTAGACTTTTAACGATGACCAATAAGCTCTACGATCTTCAACAGACTTTACGATCTCCAGAACTGAGATCGGTAGGCTCTACGATCTTTTACACTACGATCAATATGCTCTACGATCTTCAACTACATGTTTTACAATCGTCTTTTAACTTAAGATCTATAAATCAAATTCACTTTACGAAATAGATCAACATAACAAGTTTGATCTCTAATCTAAGTCCTTTTACACCAATTTTATTTAAAGGACTGTACAAAAGCTATTGATTACAAATATACATTATTTTCACATATCATCATCAAATCTAAAACATGTATTATACTAGCGTCATGTATTGGATGTAATTGGAGGGAAGGTATAACGGAGGGTAAGGCTGAGCAAGAAACCGAAATTGGCCCCCGAAACCGTACCAATTGAGCCGCACAAACGGTTTCGACGTATGTGGCGGTTTTAGAATTGCTAGAAAACTGCATATGCGGTTTAAGTGCGGTTTTGGGAGGCTCACGCACCGCTCAAACCGCATCGCACTGCTCTTATATATTATATATATTTTTTAGAAGTTATATAAGCAAATTCCAAAAAATATAATAAACAATTTTAATTATGTTATGCACTTTTAAATTTTTTGTTTATGGCTAGAAATATTTCTAATTGAATTGTAATGGTTTGAGTAATGTTGAAACATTCTGAGTAACATATTTCAAACCTAAAACTTGTTGCTTGATGTTATTTTATTAATGTTATGTATGGTTTCTTATACATAAAGATGAATTTGATTTATTGAATATTATTGTTAACTATGTTAAATGGTTTTAGAACCGAAATCGAAACAAATGAAACCAAACCGCACCGCATCTTTTAAGATTGTACCTTATCCATCACAAGAGGTGTCATGTACGGTTTAAAAATTGTCAAACCGCACCCAAACAATTTCATGTGCAGTTTGGGTTGTTGGAGTTCTAGCAGTATTAACAAGATCAACAGAAGAATAAAATTGGAACGACTTATCTGGAAAGAAAGAATGAAACCGAGGTGTAACAGAGCTACTGTCTTAAAAAGTGATTCCGCCCCCACAGGTAATAACCTCCGGTACAAATAGGCTGCCGGCGTTCACCCTTCAGGATTTAACGGCGAAACCTCCAATTGTATGTACTCACAGAGAGAGGTTTTGGACTTGTCTTTGTGGATTGCCCGACTTAAAAAATAGGAATAGAGTATTTAGAGGGAAGCATGTTCTGAATATTAAGGTTAATTGGATATATAAAGCATCAAGAACTGATCCATATTTATAGGAGAAATGAGATCTCAGATCTCAGATCTGAAATACATAAAACGTGGGAAAGTATAGAAGAAGGTTTAAGAGACAAAAATGTGTATGGAACTTAAGCAACAAAAAATGTGTTTAAGACTTAATGAGCAAAAAAATATAGAACTTGAGAATGACTCATTCAAAAATTCAGTTACGAATTTTAGCAAAACATTGTACTATCTGGGTGCACCCGCGAGGCCAAATCATCCGGATTTGCAGGCCCCCCTGCGCGGGCGTAACGCGCGCCCACACGCATTAAGGTTTTCTGGCCGGAAGTCCAAGATCCAAGCTTGGCCCAACCAAATTCCTTAGCCAACCTCATGTGCGTGAGCCCATCCCTTTTTCTTCAACCATGTTATTAAGTCCAACACTAGGATATACTAATATACTCAAGAATAGTTTCCAAAGTGAGCAATGTAGGATTTTGGTAAACACTAGAATTTGAAGCATAACTAACAATCCCCCACATGATTCAAATTTATTAAAGAAAGATTACAACGAAGTAAGAAAGGCAATGGATTTTAGATACATCACGTCGATACCATGTGGGTTTGAATCGACAGTTAGTGAAAGAAGTTCATGATTGTAGATTATAGGTGAATTAAAATCTTGAACCCATTATCTATGATACAAACAGTTGAACTAGCACACATACCAAAAATCCTGAATCCACACAAGTCCGCGGTTGGGCGCGTTCTAGGCCATGCGCCATATCCCAGATTTTCATAAAGGCTCTAGAGAGTTTGTCATAGGCTCTCATAGGAAGCGGCCTACACTTCCACCTTTATATAGGTGAACCCATCAAATGTAAACTGACATACACCACCTTTTAGGGCTATGAGTTTCATTAAGAATCTAAATGATTCATCCTATCACAATTTGTCAGTAAGCACCATATGCACACAGGGATAAATAATTGTAGTGCTATAATTAAGTAGTTTCATGACTTGTTGTTACCTATTGAACCCAATTCATGGGATCTCCAATCACATGGGTTGGGTTTCCATCACGCATTACTTACTCAAGATGTTGGCAATAGTCTCATCCCTCTGGATGCTTCTTGGACAATCCTTTTAATCAATCACTTTGTAAGCGGATCCGCTAGGTTCTTTTCAGACCTCACAAATTCCATGGAAATAACACCGTTACTGTTCAGTCCTTGTACAATATTATGTCTCAAGCGAATATGCCTTTGTTTCTCATTATACACTTGGTTCATTGCTCGGCCGATGACAGCTTGAGAATCACAATGTAGAGATATAGAAGGAATTGGTTTAGACCACAATGGTATGTCTGCCAATAAATTCCTCAGCCACTCTGCTTCTGTACCTGCCAATTCTAATGCAATAAATTCAGATTCCATAGTAGATCTAGCAGTACAAGTTTGTTTAGCAGATCTCCAAGAACAGCTCCCCCACCTAAAGTAAACACATATCCACTGGTGGAGTTTGTTTTATCATTATCAGATACCCAATTAGCATCACAATATCCTTCTAAAACATTAGGATGACCAGTAAAATGTATACCTACATTAACAGTTCCTTTTAAATACCTCATTAGGTATTTATGAGTATATCTGCTAAGTCTACTGATGGCATATGCAATATCAGGTTGAGTACAGTTCATTAGGTACATTACACTACCAATGATTCTAGCATATTCAGTTTGTGCAATACCAATCCCTTTATTTTTCTTTAAATGTATACTAGAGTCATAAGGTGTTCCTAATGGCTCTTCATTAAAGAAATTAAACTTCTTAAGAATATTTTTCACATAATGAGATTGAGATAACACCAAACCATCTGCATGTCTATTAATTTTCATGCCAAGAATCAAATCCGCTTCTCCCAAATCTTTCATGTCAAATTTAGAAGATAAAAAAGTTTTTGTGGTTTTCACAACTTTCTCATCAGTACTAAATATTAGCAAGTCATCCATATATAGGCAAATAATCACACCACAGTTTCCATTGAATCTACTATACACACAAGTATTAGATTCATTTGTCACAAAGTCATTAGACAAGAAAGTTTTATTGAATTTGTCATTCCATTGTTTTGGTGCTTGTTTCAAACCATACAATGATTTCACAAGTCTACACACTTTTTGTTCTTCTCCTGGAACGACAAATCCTTCTGGTTGACACATATATATTTCTTCATTTAACTCATCATTCAAGAAAGCAGTTTTAACATCCATTTGGTGGATTATCAAATTATTAATAGATGTCAAAGCAATTAAAATTCTTATGGTTGCAATTTTAGTCATTGGTGAGTAAGTGTCAAAATAGTCAAACCCTTCTTTTTAAGTATACCCTTTAGCCACAAGTCTAGCCTTAAATTTATCAATAGACCCATCAACTTTTAACTTCTTTTTAAACACTCATTTACTACCAATAGGTTTACACCCTCTAGGCAAATTAACTATTTCCCATGTATGGTTAGACATAATGGATTCTAGTTCACAATTAATAACATCTTTTCAAAATGTTGCATCAATTGATTTCATTGCTTCTCCGTACGTTTTAAGGTCATCTTCAGTTATAAAAGCAGTTATAAAATCTGGGTCAAAAGTTTTCTCAAAACGTTGCCTTTTACTTCTAGTAGAAGCAGGTACAGGTTCTTTATCTGTCATTTTAAGAAATTCATTTGAAGATGGACTGCCCACGTCTCTTATTTTCATTGGAAAAATATTTTCAAAGAATTCTACATCCTTAGTTTCCAAAATAGAATTATTCTGATAATTATTAGTCTCATCTTTAATAACCAAAAATTTGTATGCAGCATATCCAATAAAAATATAATCCATTGTTTTAGGCTCAATTTTATTTCTTTTAAATTTTGGTATAGCTACTTTAGCTAGACACCCCCACACTTTAAGATACCCCAAGTTAGGAGCATGATTCTTCCATAAATGATATGGTGTAGAGTCTATCTTTTTATGTAGAACTCTATTTAAAATATGATTTGCAGAAAGACAAGCTTCACCCCACATATTATATGATAAACTAGAACTAATTAACATGGCATTCAACATATCTTTAAGAGTTCTATTTTTTCTTTCAGCGACTCCATTGGACTGTGGAGAATAAAGTGGAGAAGTTTCATGTATAATACCATTTAGTTCACAAAATTGTTTAAGACTTTCCGATTCATATTCACCTCCACGATCGGATCTAACTCTTTTAATCTTTCTTTCTAACTGATTTTCAACCTCTGCCTTGTATTTAATAAACATTTCTTCCACTTCATCTTTAGAGGCAAGGAGATAAATTTGAGTATATCTAGAATAATCATCCACAAAAGAAATATAGTATTTCTTACCACCTATACTTGTAGTATTTTTAAAATCAGCTAAATCACTCTGAATTAACTCAAGAAATTCAGTATGTCTTTCAACACTTTTAAAAGGTTTCTTAGCATGTTTTGCTTCCACACAAATTTCACATTTATTAAACTCAGTATTTACAAAATTAGGAATAAACTCAAGTTGTTTCAACTTTTTAATAGATGTCACATTCAAATGTCCTAATCTAGCATGCCACATATCCAAAGATTCAACAATATAAGCAAAAGAAGCATTCTTATTATTCAATTCAGCAAAAGCATAAAGAACAAATAAACCCCCATTACAAAAATATTTTCCCACAAAATCCCCATTACGGGTAAGTACAAGTTTATCAGATTCAAACACAAGTTTAATCCCAGCTTTGTTCAACAATGAACCAGACACAAGGTTTCTACGAATATCAGGCACATGAAGCACATTTTGCAAAGCAATAGTTTTTTCCGAAGTTAACTTAAGTAAAACTTTCCCTTTTCCTGCAACTTTGGTGGTTCGAGAATCCCCCATAAAGACATTTTCCCCATTAGTCACAGTTTCGTAATTAATGATTACGTCTCTGTTTGCGCAAATGTGTCTAGTGGCGCCGGTATCAACTACCCATTCCGAGAAGTTATCAACTAGGTTTACTTCCGAAACAACAACAACAATAATGTCATCGGATTCAGCTAGGTTCGCTTGGGGCTTAGGCTGAAAGTTATTAGTTATTACTATTATTATTATCTTGCCCCTTGTGAAAGTGACATTTCATAGCAATATGGCCAGGCTTACCACACACGAAACAAGGACCTTTGGTGAAAGGTTTCTGAATTTGATTAGGAGTTTTGAACCTATTGTCTTTACCCCGAGTTGAGTTCTGATTTTTCCTTTTGTGGTTTTTGGACGGTTTTTGATTTGGATAATTATGGGTCTTCCATTGTGGCCTTTCTTCAACGAGATTGGCCTTGGCAGAATGATGAGCAACTATCTCTCCTCTATCTTTTGCCCTGTTTTGTTCTTCAATATGTATGTGTGCAACTAGTTCCTGCATAGTAAAATCTTTAGTGTTATGCTTAAGGTTCATCTTATAATCTTTCTATGAGGATGGTAATTTTTCAATAAGTGCAGCAGCTTGAAAGATCTCGCATATTTTCATTCCTTCCCCAATAACCTCCCCCACAATAGTCTGATATATATGAACTTGCTCTATTACGGATTTTTCATCTTGCATCTTAAAATCTAAAAATTTTCCAGCAACATATTTCTTAAGTCCAGAGTTTTTTACAGCATACTTAGATTTTAAGGCTTCCCAAATCTTCTTAGCACTTTCATACGGGTAATAAATCTCAAACAACGTATTAGACAAGTAGTACAACATATATCTACGACATGTACGATTATCCTTAGCATAATCCGTTGTTGTAGAAGTATCAACATAAGTTTTTTTAAGAGTTTCAAGAACATCATTAGCAGGAGTAGCAGGAAGTTCCACAATAGGATCCACATATAACACATATTCCAGATTCATAGTTTTCAAATAAAACAGCATGTCTTCAGACCATCTCTTAAAATTCGTACCATCAAATCGTTCAATTTTAGCAAAGTCTAAAGCAGATTTCATCTTGTTAATAAATCGAATCACTTTTTAGATTGTTGGAGTTCTAGCAGTATTAACAAGATCAACAGAAGAATAAAATTGGAACGACTTATCTGGAAAGAAAGAATGAAACCGAGGCATAGCAGAGTTACTGTCCTAAAAAGTGATTCCGCCCCCACAGGTAATGTGACGCCCCCAAATTCAGGTCTCCAAATACCCGGATTCGGTCATCACGATCCAATACAAACATTCACCTCCAACAACATACAATAACTAAATGCGGAATATAACAAACATATGTTGTTCATTCAAAAGGTGTTACTAGTCCCAAGATACGATAACCTTAATACATAACACAAACATGCCCTAAATAGTGATCAGGGTTCAAATTACATTGATAGCAAATTAAACTAAGTATATAATAAAGCCAGCTACGTGAAGCCTATCACTTCATCTTTTCCTTGCCCTTCCCTGAAGTCTCGGGTTTAGCTGCAATGAATGTCATGATATAGCAAGGATGAGCAACTAGTTTGCTCAACAAGTTTAAATACAACAATAAAATATATATCATGATGAACGGAATATAGAGAGAGGATTCAACAATATAAATATTGGAAACAAGAACAGTAATTGCTTTTAGGACAATTGATAGTCAGGTAGACTTTGAACAATAAACTTCCAAGGGAGTCAATAGCTGGTTGACCCTTTGGTTACTGGCTACAAAATATGTACTTGAGGGGATCAGCCTCGCGTACGCTATGTATATGCATAACATTCAACTCTGCTGTTTGTACCTTATATTAGATACATGGGGTACTCCCTATAAGAAAAGGGATGTTCATTCCAGTCTAAGAATCCATACCATTGATTGGTCCGGATAGCTTTTATAAATTCTCATATATTTGCCTGACCGAACAAGGGCCCAGACTTAATCTTAAATAGTTCGTGAATTACGGAACTTTAATAAATGTACAAATCCAAGACTGTACGAGTTTAAGTGCACCGAGTACGAGTGTCAATAATATCGATGTGGATTAATTGTAATTTGATTAAACCACTTAAGCATTCTTGGAAATAAAATTTCATGCTACAATACAATAGTAGCCTGCTCGAATATAATTGAGTAGGATTAAGGAAAATTTCACAGGGTAAAGTTTTAGGAGAAGGGGACTTGCTTGTCTGCTCAGCTACAATTAATTCTAGCTTTATCTATTCGGACTTGAAGGACCTAACATTGATAAAGTCGATCTATCAATTAGTATTGCATAGTTGTATATCGGTATACTCACTTATGCTATTTATTTAGCAATTAGACGAATCACGTAGCACATAAGTTAATAGAACATCATCAATCCTATAAGACACTTAATTGATTGTTAGGCTGATGAATTAATTAGCTAACGATGTTTCCCTTTGGTGATGAACACTTACTAATAATTAACATTACTCTACTATTCCTATCAACATTCAATTACGATTTAACATTAGCTCAATAGAAATTAATTAATGTCCTTTAGTTATTATTTTAAGTAGCTAATCATGTTTATATATTATTTGCACATTCAAATTATTAATCCTTACCTGTCTTTAATTATTGGTTAATAATTCCTATTTATTATTTATAAAAATAAATAATAAACTTATTAGTGTATTATTATTTAATAGTAAATAAATAATAATTTATTTAGTTATATTTGTACCTAATTACTATTCAATTTTAATGATAATTAAGTAATTATCAACCCTTATTTCTTATTTAATCTTAATTAAATACTTAAATAATTAATTTATTAACTTTACTCATACTTAATTATTATTTGATATTAATTAAATAATAATTAAGTAATTATTATCTTTATTTATTATTTAATGTTAAATAATAAATAATTAATTTATTAACTTTACTCATACTTAATTATTATTTGATATTAATTAAATAATAATTAAGTAATTATTATCTAGTCCTGCAAATAGAATTTTGGGGCTTAATTATTATTACTAACACTTAGTAATAATATACTAATTGATTAATATTACCCTCCTTCTGAAAATAGTTTTATTAGGCAGCTTTGATTTAATCGCTTCATAGTATTACAAAAAATAACGGTGATAGTATTGCATTTGCGGCACGTTCAAGGCTTGCGAACAACCACACACACAATATCCACACCAAAAAAAAATCCATGACACAAGTTTCGGTCTAATAACTATTATGTAACGCAATTTATTTCTTTATAAATATGCCGCAACCAACAGCAACACATTATCACATAATATAACTAATTCCTGCGATTTTATTTCAAGCTAACCAGATCACTACTCAACACAATAGGGAAATATTTACGAACAGATTCTTATGGACATTACAACAAACAGTTGGTGTGCACATTAAGGTTCTTCAAGAATCAGTAACCACGTGATATTCCACAATCCAAAATTCACCCTTATACCGCCGGCCTTCCATACACACATTGCCCACCATTGTAACAACATAACCTAAAAAAAACATCAAAGAGGGGAAAAGAAAAGCAAAACAGAACCAAAAGAAGAACTGTCACAGCAGCTCGGTGTAACATAGAACCATTGTTATACCTTGAGGTCGACTTGAGTCGGAAAGGGGTCCGAGTTGCTGTTCTCCTTCTTCTCCCAAAATAATTGATGAAATTTGGGAACATTCGCTCCACAGCTAGTACCCCCGAATTGGAATCGCAACCCGCGACTGGCTTTCCCCTATTTCCCTATTCTTTCTATGATTTTCTCTCTAATTAGCACTCATAATTTCGGCAGCTTCACTAAAGGTTTATGGGTTCTAATTTATAGGAGGACATATGCCCCATTTGTTGGTTAATACCCCACTTGACCAAAGCATTATCCAAGGGTTAGAGAGGAGTAGGCGGACGACTGTCTACATTAAACCCCATCCGAGCCCAGCTATGTTTAGTTGGCAGACCCTCGTGCGGTCGGTAGGAAAAGTAGGCCTATGGCCACTTGCTGACGCCATTCGTCGACCCTCACGCCGCGCCAGCCTATCGGTTAATCGCCTCGCGCCTTAACCCCTTGGTCCGATCGGTTAGCGCTCGGTCGCCCATGCCCTTACACGTTCCGCCTGCTTTGACTTCGATTAGCCACCGGTCGCTGAACTCTTTCCCCAGTCCAAGCCGCCGGTCTCTTCACGCTATCACGCCCGACCCTCAACACGCCGACGCATGACTGGTGTGACCCCTGCCCCTCTTCACCCGTTCCATCTGATTGAGGGCTTAGGGCATGAGGCTTTGGTTATTCAAACCTTCCTCTGCACCCATTCGGTTCAACTAGTACAGACTTTCCCTAGCCCATTTGGTTTGGGCCCAACCGAAAATGAAAAGAAAAGAATTGGTCCCAAAGCAATAATGCTAACCCATTCGAACTGAAAAGGGAAATTGGGTCCAAATAACTAGTTAGGGTTTAATTAACAATAATAACTCTACTTCTTGCATTACAACTAAATATTTAGCTTAATTATTTAATTGCTTAAAATATTTATTTTAACAATAAATCTCTCATTCAAATTATTTAATCCGATAAATTGAATGCAACATCATGATGAAATGAAATCACTTATTTAATTTTTTCCCCCCAAATTTTCTTGCCATTCAGATCTTAGGGTTGAACCACTAATTTATTCGGACCATTAGTGAACTCTTTAACGTAAGGAAAATTATTAGATCGTATAGTTATAAAATTAAATAATAATATCTACATAGGTCTAATTAAATCCGTAAAATTAAATAACTAAAAAAAAAGAAAATTCATATATCATAATTAATTGATAACGAGGTTTAAAATTCTCGGGCATTACATCCTCTCCCCCTTATAAAAATTCCGACCTCGGAATTTCAACCTAAGATTACTCAAATAAATGCGGGTAATTCGTTCTCATCTTCTCTTCGAGTTCCCACGTAGCTTCTTCCACCGCATGATTCCTCCAGAGAACTTTAACGGAATGAATGATTTTATTCCTCAGTTTCTGCTCCTTCCTATCCAGTATTTGGACAGGAATCTCCTCGTACGATAAGTCCTTCTCGACTTGAATTGGCTCATAGGAAATAACGTGCTTGTAGTCTGGTTTATATGGACGTAACACTGATACATGAAACACGTTGTGAATGTGCTCAAGTTCAGGAGGTAACGCTACCTCGTATGCCACTTCACCTGTTCGCCTCAAAATCTCGAACGGTCCTATGAATCTAGGGCTTAGCTTGCCTTTCTTCCCAAAACGGATCTTCCCTTTCCAGGGAGATACCTTCAAAAACACAAAGCTACCAACTTCAAAGTCTCGCTTCTGACGGTGTAAGTCGGCATACTTCTTCTGGCGATCCTGGGCTGCTACTAAACGTTGTCTTATTACTTTAACAATTTTCACGGTTTGTTGTACCAACTCCGGTCCCAACAATCTCCGCTCACCAACCTCATCCCAACATAACGGCGTTCGACACTTCCTTCCATACAATGCTTTGTACGGTGGCATGCCGATGCTAGCGTGATAACTGTTGTTGTAAGAGAACTCTACCAGTGGCAAGTGGTCATCCCAGCTGCCCTTTAAGTCCATTACGACAGCCCTCAGCATGTCTTCCAAGGTCTGAATCGTTCGCTCGCTTTGGCCATCAGTCTGAGGATGATACGTTGTACTCAATCTCAACTACGTTCCCATTCTTTCCTGTAGACTTCTCCAAAAATTTGACGTGAAGCGCGGATCTCTGTCAGATACAATAGATACCGGCACTCCATGCCGTGATACTATCTCTTTTACGTAAAGTTTCGCTAACTGCTCCAATTTGTACCTGATCTTGATCGGTAAAAAATGAGCAGACTTGGTCAAACTATCTACAATCACCCAGATGGCGTCTAAACCCTTCTGTGTCGTTGGAAGTCCTACCACAAAATCCATTGTGATATGCTGCCACTTCCACTCTAGAATCTCTAACGGCTACAACAATCCACTCGACTGCTGGTGCTCTACCTTGACCCTCTAGCAAGTTAAACACCGGCTGACATATTCTGCGACTTCCCTCTTCAAATGTGGCCACCAATAATGCTGACGAAGATCTTGATACATCTTGGTGCTACCTGGATGTACCGAGAATCTCGTATTATGGGCCTCCTGCAATATTTCTTCTCTTAGGTCTGGTACGTATGGTACCCAGATCCTTCCCTCAAACCTCAGCAATCCTGTACTGTTAATCTTGTACTTCAACGTTGCTCCACCCGATAGTCGCTCCTTAATGTCGATACATTCTTCATTAAATTCTTGAGCCTCCTTAATCTTATCTAGTAAAGTCGGATCTGCCGTCACGGTAAACAATTTTCCGTCCGTCTCCATCGGATACTTAACCTCCAATTCCAGACGTTCAAGGTCCTTTATCAACTCCTCCTGAGTTGTTAGCTTCATCAATTCCGCTTTGCCTTTCTTGCTTAAAGCATCGGCCACTACATTTGCTTTGCCCGGATGGTACAGAATTTCACAGTCGTAATCTTTGATCAATTCTAACCATCGGCGCTGCCTCATGTTCATCTCCTTCTAAGTGAAGATATATTTTAGACTTTTGTGATCTGTGTATATCTCGCACTTCTCCCCGTATAGGTAGTGCCTCCAAATCTTCAAGGCAAAAACTACCGCGGCTAACTCCAGGTCATGAGTCGGGTATCCCTTCTCATAGTCCTTCAGCTGACGTGATGCGTATGCAATGACCTTGTTGTGCTGCATCAGCACACAGCCAAGACCTTTGTGTGATGCATCTCTATATACCATGAAACCTCCAGTGTTGTCTGGTAAGGTCAACACCGATGCTTGACTAAGTCTCTTCTTCAGCTCCATAAAACTTTCTTCGCATTTCTCCGTCCAAACGAACTTAGCTGCTTTTCTGGTGAGATTGGTCAACGGTGATGCTATCTTTGAGAAATCCTGGATGAATCTCCGATAGTATCCCGTTAATCCCAAGAAACTCCTGATCTCTGTTGGCGTCTTCGGCTGTTCCCAATTGATAACCGCTTCTACTTTTGCTGGGTCCACCGAAACACCATTTTTGTCGATGACGTGGCCTAGAAATTGCACTCTCTGCAACCAAAACTCACACTTAGAAAACTTCGCATACAGTTTCTCTCTTCTGAGAGCCTCCAATACAATCTTTAAATGTTCAGTATGCTCCTCCTCCGTCTCTGAATACACCAAGATGTCATCGATGAATACGACTACGAATTTGTCCAAGTACTGCTTGAATACTCTGTTCATCATATCCATGAACGCCGCTGGTGCATTTGTTAATCCAAATGACATTACTAGAAACTCGAAATACCCATAACGAGTTATGAATGCCGTCTTCGGGATATCTTCCTGCCTCACCTTTAGCTGATGATAGCCCGTTCTTAAATCGATCTTTGAAAAGTATTTCGCTCCCTTGAGTTGATCAAACAGATCGTAAATTCTAGGCAACGGATACCTATTCTTAATCGTAACTTTGTTCAACTCACGATAGTCGATACAAAGCCTCATCGAACCATCCTTCTTCTTTACGAACAGAACTGGCGCTCCCCATGGTGACACGCTCAGTCTAATATAACCCTTGTCTAGTAGTTCCTGCAGTTGAACCATCAACTCTTTCATTTCTACAGGTGCCATTCGATATGGCGGCTTCGATATTGGTGCGGTCCCTGGTCCCAAGTCGATTACGAACTCGATTTCTCTGTCCGGCGGCAGTCCCGGAATCTCATCTGGAAAGACATCGGCGAATTCCCTCACGATTGGTATTTGACTCAGTTCACCCTCGACCTGTCGAGTATCAACCACGTGAGCCAAATAACATACGCAACCTTTCTTAAGTAATTTCTTTGTTTGCATCATCGTCAGACAACAAGATTGTCTCGGTGATTTACTACCATAGAATACCACATTTGACTTATTAGGAGTCTTCAGGTGTACACACTTCTCCTTACAGTCAATAACTGCTCCGTGAATCGATAGCCAATCCATTCCAAGGATTACATCAAATTCCCCCAAACGAATCGGTATCAGATCCACGTTGAGCTTAAATCCTCGCAATTCGGCACAACAGTTCCTATAAATGCATTCTACGGGGATAATTTCTTTGTTTGTTACTTCTACGCTCATAGGGTGTTTTAACTTCTCACACGGTAAATTTAACTGATTAGCAAATTCTTCGGATACAAAAGAGTAGGTAGCCCCCGAATCGAATAACACATATGCATTTATATCATTGATTGGGATGATATCTGACACCACGTCCTTGGATTCCACCGCATCCCGGGCGGTCATATTGAACGTGCGTGCCGTTGGCCTGTTGGCTTGACTGGCTGGTCCCCCGTAGCTTAGCCGGTTGTTATTGCTGTTGTTGTTGTTGTTGTTGCTTCTGTTGCCACTCCCGACGTCGCCCTTCCTCTTCGGACAATCCTTGATCTGGTGGTCGGGTGCTCCACAAGAGAAACATTCCCTTTTCTATTTGTTCGAACACTGAGGAGCCATGTGCCCCGGTTGTCCATAATGGTAACAAATGCTCCTCCCCTTCATGCACTCCCCCAAGTGATTCTTCCCGCAGTTGCTGCACTTCCCACTTTTCTTAGCCTCTCCTCTGGATTTATTGCCCCCAGACGATTGGCTTTCATTCCATTTGCGCTTATTGGGGTTGCTGCCTCCGCTGCTCCCCGCTTTTGTTACTTCCTGACTTTTCTTTCTGTCTTGGTTGAATCGTGCCACCGCTTCATTGCCTCCTTCCGCAATGATAGCCCTCTCCAGCAGTTCCGAGAAGTTCTTAATCTTCAATATCGTGACTTACTTCTGTACCCATGGCTTCAATCCCAATTCAAATCTTCTTGCCTTCCTGGCCTCTGTGTCCACCTGATGTGGAGCAAATCGGGCCAACTCATTGAATTTTGCCGCGTATTCTGCGACAGTCATACTCCCCTATTTCAGTTCCAGAAACTTAACTTTCATATCCTGCTGTGTATTCTCTGGAAAATAATTTTTGAAGAATAGCTCTTTAAATCTGTCCCATGGAATGACTCCCTCGCCCGCTCGGCCCTTATTGGCTTTCCTTAAAGTTGGCCAAATGATGCGCTGACTGGGGTGCTGGTTGGGTCCCTACAGGTGGCGGTCTCGCTTGCATGGCTTCCGCCAGCATCTCTGCGAACACTCTCATTGGATTGGGTTGATCCCCAACCTCACTTTCTGACTCCTCAACCCGTTGGTTACACGGTCGTCCTCTCGGCGGCATGATCTGATAAAGGAAAACCACTGACCTTTACTTATAGCTTTATGTTTTACGCAATATGTCATTGAAATCAGCAATTAAGAGTAAAAACATCTATCAAACACATTTGATTTAAATAAAACAACTGCATTTATATTCATATATCACTGTTCTGATACAACCGGACTTAACCTGTGGCATACTTCTATAAATGCGTAATGGCATGTCCTATCAAACACTAACCATCTCCTAAAACAAAAAGTGGGGAATAATAACTTTCCACCCCTCCAGCAAAACGAAAGTCGAGGTTTAACTGCTACCCCAAGCATGTTACAAAATATAGGGGTTTACAACACGAATATGTCCCTATTATAACAAAAAGTGGGACCTACTACACCTATAACCATGATAAGACACCCAAACTAACACGTCACTACATGTCGTGACGAACCTGCTCCTGCTGATTTGATGAAAACACTCCACCCATGACCCGACGATGAACCGAGCGACTAGATTCTCCTATCTCAGTACGAGGCCTCCTATAGGCTGCGTCCAGAGCTAACCCCAAGGTCTCTATCCTTACAGCTCCTGCCTCCAACTTGTCCTCCAGCTGATCAACTCTCCTCGCTGCTCTGACCCGGGCGTCTCTAACCCGAATCTTTTCAGCAATCTCTAGATTGAACTCGAACTTCGTAGCCTCATGTTTGGCCCTTAGCTCGGCTAACTCCACTGCCTTCCGCTCCAACTTCTCTCTCAGCTCGGCATTCCTGGCCACCAACTGATGTAGTAGTGGTCCGATCTGCTGTGCTGAGGCCTCATATCCCTGTAGTTGTACCTTCAGCACTCCCAGCTCATTCTCTAGCTGATACGCTAACTCTTTATACTGGTCTTCCATGACCTGATAGGTCTAGTTCTGTTCCTCCAAATGGGCTACCCGATTCTCGAGCTCCTCATTTTTACTTGACAGCCCTTCAATGATATCATCAGCAGTAGTGCCCATGTCGTCTGCATACGCAGGTGGCTCATCATCCTCTGTCACTGGATCTTCCCTGTCATCACTTAACTGTCTCAGCACTCTCCCAGTAACCGGCTCCTCCTCAGAACCATATTCGGCCTCAGCCTCATCCCCAGTGTCCATCTCTGGCTCACTTGGCTGCACCTCGACTAAACCCACTGTGTCCACATGAATGTCTGTGAACTCCACCTCTCCAGCAGGACTGGACATTCCTATGTCAGGCATCCTACAGCCACAGACAGAGACAACAAATAACCAGATGTCAGTATCACAATAAAATATGTTCATTGATAAAATGAAATGATATTTTATCATGTACAACTCGGCTAGGCAGATTTCCACAATCCACCCCCAGACATGACCATCACCCGAATCTCCTTGATTCACATCCTAGCGTACTCAATACGAGTTTAAAACTAAGGTCATAACCTAGGTTTCGCGATCCTAACGTTTATAACATACAGCTTTGATACCAACTTGTGACGCCCCCAAATTCGGGTCTCCAAATACCCGGATTCGGTCATCACGATCCAATACAAACATTCACCTCCAACAACATACAATAACTAAATGCGAAATATAACAAACATATGTTGTTCATTCAAAAGGTGTTACTAGTCCCAAGATACGATAACCTTAATACATAACACAAACATGCCCTAAATAGTAATCAGGGTTCAAATTACATTGATAGCAAATTAAACTAAGCATATAATAAAGCCAGCTACGTGAAGCCTATCACCTCATCTTTTCCTTGCCCTTCCCTGAAGTCTCGGGTTTAGCTGCAATGAATGTCATGATATAGCAAGGATGAGTAACTAATTTGCTCAACAAGTTTAAATACAATAATAAAGGATATATCATGATGAACGGAATATAAAGAGAGGATTCAACAATATAAATATCGGAAACAAGAACAGTAATTGCTTTTAGGACAATTGATAGTCAGGTAGACTTTGAACAATAAACTTCCAAGGGAGTCAATAGCTGGTTGACCCTTTGGTTACTGGCTATAGAATATGTACTTGAGGGGATCAGCCTCGCGTACGCTATGTATATGCATAACATCCAACTCTGCTGTTTGTACCTTATATTAGATACATGGGGTACTCCCTATAAGAAAAGGGATGTTCATTCCAGTCTAAGAATCCATACCATTGATTGGTCCGGATAGCTTTTATAAATTCTCATATATTTGCCTGACCGAACAAGGGCCCAGACTCAATCTTAAATAGTTCGTGAATTACAGAACTTTAATAAATGTACAAATCCAAGACTGTACGAGTTTAAGTGTACCGAATACGAGTGTCAATAATATCGATGTGGATTAATTGTAATTTGATTAAACCACTTAAGCATTCTTGGAAATAAAATTTCATGCTACAATACAATAGTAGCCTGCTCGAATATAATTGAGTAGGATTAAGGAAAATTTCACAAGGTAAAGTTTTAGGAGAAGGGGACTTGCATGTCTGCTCAGCTATAATTAATTCTAGCTTTATCTATTCGGACTTGAAGGACCTAACATTGATAAAGTCGATCTATCAATTAGTATTGATAGTTGTATATCGGTATACTCACTTATGCTATTTATTTAGCAATTAGACGAATCACGTAGCACATAAGTTAATAGAACATCATCAATCCTATAAGACACTTAATTGATTGTTAGGCTGATGAATTAATTAGCTAACGATGTTTTCCTTCGGTGATGAACACTTACTAATAATTAATATTACTCTACTATTCCTATCAACATTCAATTACCATTTAACATTAGCTCAATAGAAATTAATTAATGTCCTTTAGTTATTATTTTAAGTAGCTAATCATGTTTATATATTATTTGGACATTCAAATTATTAATCCTTACCTGTCTTTAATTATTGGTTAATAATTCCTATTTATTATTTATAAAAATAAATAATAAACTTATTAGTGTATTATTATTTAATAGTAAATAAATAATAATTTATTTAGTTATATTTGTACCTAATTATTATTCAATTTTAATGATAATTAAGTAATTATCAACCCTTATTTCTTATTTAATCTTAATTAAATACTTAAATAATTAATTTATTAACTTTACTCATACTTAATTATTATTTGATATTAATTAAATAATAATTAAGTAATTATTATCTTTATTTATTATTTAATGTTAAATAATAAATAATTAATTTATTAACTTTACTCATACTTAATTATTATTTGATATTAATTAAATAATAATTAAGTAATTATTATCTAGTCCTGCAAATAGAATTTTGGGGCTTAATTATTATTACTAACACTTAGTAATAATACACTAATTGATTAATATTACCCTCCTTCTGAAAATAGTTTTATTATGCAGCTTTAATTTAATCGCTTCATAGTATTACAAAAAATAACGGTGATAGTATTGCATTTGCGGCGCGTTCAAGGCTTGCGAACAACCACACACACAATATCCACACCAAAAAAAAAAATCCATGACACAAGTTTCGGTCTAATAACTATTATGCAACGCAATTTATTTCTTTATAAGTATGTCGCAACCAACAGCAATACATTATCACATAATATAACTAATTCCTGCGATTTTATTTCAAGCTAACCAGATCACTACTCAACACAATAGGAAAAAATTTATAAACAGATTCTTACGGACATTACAACAAACAGTTGGTGTGCACATTAAGGTTCTTCAAGAATCAATAACCACATGATATTCCACAATCCAAAATTCACCCTTATACCGCCGGCCTTCCATACACAGATTGCCCACTATTGTAACAACATAACCCAAAAAAAACATCAAAGAGGGGAAAAGAAAAGCAAAACAGAACCAAAAGAAGAACTGTCACACCAGCTCGGTGTAACATAGAACCATTGTTATACCTTGAGGTCGAATTGAGTCGGAAAGGGGTCCGAGTTGCTGTTCTCCTTCTTCTCCCAAAATAATTGATGAAATTTGGGAACATTTGCTCCACAGCTAGTACCCCCGAATTGGAATCACAACCCGCGGCTAGCTTTCCCTTATTTCCCTCTTCTTTCTATGATTTTCTCTCTAATTGGCACTCATAATTTCGTTAGCTTCGCTAAGGGTTTATGGGTTCCAATTTATAGGAGGACATATGCCCCATTTGTTGGTTAATACCCCACTTGACCAAAGCATTATCCAAGGGTTAGAGAGGAGTAGGTGGACGACTGTCTACATCAAACCCCATCCGAGCCCAGCTATGTTTAGTTGGCAGACCCTCGTGCGGTCGGTAGGAAAAGTAGGCCTATGGCCACTTGCTGACGCCATTCGTCGACCCTCACGCCGCGCCAGCCTATCGGTTAATCGCCTCGCGCCTTAACCCCTTGGTCCGATCGGTTAGCGCTCGGTCGCCCATGCCCTTACACGTTCCGCCTGCTTTGACTTCGATTAGCCACCGGTCGCTGAACTCTTTCCCCAGTCCAAGCCGCCGGTCTCTTCACGCTATCACGCCCGACCCTCAACACGCCGACGCATGACTGGTGTGACCCCTGCCCCTCTTCACCCGTTTCATCTGATTGAGGGCTTAGGGCATGAGGCTTTGGTTATTCAAACCTTCCTCTGCACCCATTCGGTTCAACTAGTACAGACTTCCCCCAGCCCATTTGGTTTGGGCCCAACCGGAAATGAAAAGAAAAAAATTGGTCCCAAAGCAATAATGTTAACCCATCCGAACTGAAAAGGAAAAATGGGTCCAAATAACTAGTTAGGGTTTAATTAACAATAATAACTCTACTTCTTGCATTACAACTAAATATTTAGCTTAATTATTTAATTGCTTAAAATATTTATTTTAACAATAAATCTCTCATTCAAATTATTTAATCCGATAAATTGAATACAACATCATGATGAAATGAAATCACTTATTTAATTTTTTCCCCCAAATTTTCTTGCCATTCAGATCTTAGGGTTGAACCACTAATTTATTCGGACCATTAGTGAACTCTTTAACGTAAGGAAAATTATTAGATCGTATAGTTATAAAATTAAATAATAATATCTACATAGGTCTAATTAAATCCGTAAAATTAAATAACTAAAAAAAAAAGAAAATTCATATATCATAATTAATTGATAACGAGGTTTAAAATTCTCGGGCATTACAAGTAATAACCTCCAGTACAAATAGGTTGCCGGCGTTCACCCTCCAAGATTCAACGACGAAACCTCCAATTGTGTGTACTCATAGAATGAGATTTTGGACTTGTCTTTGTGGATTGCCCGACTCAGGAAATAGGAACAGAGTATTTAGAGGGGAAGCATGTTCTGAATATTAAGGTTAATCGGATATATAAACCATCAAGAACTGATCCATATTTATAGGAGAAATGAGATCTCCGATCTCAGATCTGAAATACATAAAATGTGGGAAAGTACAGAAGAAGGTTTAAGAGACAAAAATGTGTATGGAACTTAAGCAACAAAAAATGTGTTTAAAACTTAATGAGCAGAAAAACATAGAACTTGAGAATAACTCATTCAAAAATTCAGTTACGAATTTTAGCAAAACATTGTGCTTTCTGAGTGCACCCGCGAGGCCAAATCGTCCGGATTTGCACCCCCCCTGCGCGGGCGTATCGCGCGCCCACACGTATTAAGGTTTTCTGGCCGGAAGTCCAAGATCCAAAGCTTGGCCCAACCCAATTCCTAAGCCAACCTCATGTGTGCGAGCCCATCCCTTTTTCCTCAACCATGTTATTAAGTCCAACAATATGATATACTAATATACTCAAGAATAGTTTCCAAAGTGAGCAATGTGGGACTTTGGTAAACACTAGAATTTGAAGCATAACTAACATGGGTGTCCACCCGCACCAAACCGCACCATGTTCTACGCTAATTGAGGGGATCCAAATCCCATGATATCCATCATTTTTACAAATAAATGTATCCTTAGTTATCTAATTTGCTAAAATGAGGAATAAAAAGTGTAAAACATTAAAATTTTATTGTTTAACTTATAAAAAGAATATAGAAGTAATTTTTGCACCCTTACACTTTATTAATAAAATTAGTTACCTAAACTGCTAAAATGAGGGATAAAAAGTGTAAAACATTAAAATTTTATTGTTATAACTTATAAAAAGAATATAGAAGTAATTTTTGTACCCTTACACTTTATTAATAAAAAATTGTCTAAAACCCTAAACTATAGAAATTTCTGAAAAATATAAAAAACACAAATAAATTATAAATTATAAATTATATTTTTTATTAAAGAAATAAGAAACAAAAATTAAAAGTAAAAAGGAACAAAAATAAATATCCAAATAAAAATAAAAACAAAGACAAAAAAATTTAGTTGTCAAGATACAAAACAAAATAAAAAACAAAGACACTCCTAGGGGCAATATGTCGCATTTTACCAAAATAAAAATTAAAGATTATTTTTATTAAAGTTTGGCGTGACTGTCTCACGATCAACACGTATCGAATCATGAGATTAACTTCAACTCTCAACCAACTGAATAAAATGGTCCCCTTCTGATGTGACCAACTACTCCACTGTTTTTGTCTTGTCCATAGGAAAGCTACACATCTAGGGCTCCTCACATCCGTCTGCTCAGTCATAGCATAGGCCGATAGGCGTCCTACATTACAATTTGCATAAGCTCTTATAATTCAGAACCGAAGAAATACGTTATATAATCAAAGATAAATTAGTTAATATAAAGTATTATTTAGTTGATTTATGTATTTTAAATATGTTTTTAGAAATAATTTTTTTATGACTTAAATTATTTTTTTGAGGATGGAAGGAGTAGTTATTTATAAGTATAACATTACATAGTACTCTCTTTGTTCTTAAAAAATGACTAAGGTTCAATTTTCTTTGTCCACAAAAGAATAAGTTAAGATACATAAAGTGAAAGGTAAATATGTCATTTAGTAGGATCTACTAATATAAAAAAATAAAGATACTCATCATTTTATGTAATATTTGAGGACTCTAAGGATAAATTTGTAACTTTTTTATTCTCTTTCCTTTATTTTACTCTTTTCTTAATATGTGTAAAAAATATATTTTACTCATCATTTTAAAGACTAAGGGAATAATTCAAAACAAAGGAAGTACGTAATATGACTAAAGATAAATTAGTCAATATAAAATATTATTTAGTAGACTTATGTATTTTAAATATGCTCTTAAAAAATAATTTTTTATCACTTTACCATATTTTTTGAGGCCGGAAGGAGTAAATATTTGTAAATATAACCTTATAAAGTACACATTTATGATTTGAAATGGGACTATGGTTTTACAAAATTGTTTTCTATTTTTAAACATTATTAATCGGAGGTAATCTACCAAAGTTGGTTATTTTGAGAAATTGACCAAAAAATTAACTCTTTTCACTTTAATTTAAAAGTTTTTTTTTGAATCTACACTTTTTGGAGAGTACAATATATTTTATAATCAAGTACAAAATGAGAGAAATGACATAACAAAAAGAGAAATTAATACTCTCTTGGTCCTCAAAAGGATGACTAAATGTACACTTATTTTCGTCCACAAAAGAATGAGATAAAGTACATAAAATAAAGGACATTATTTCATTTAGAGAGGTTCATTAGTACTAAAAATAAAATTATTCATCACTTTATGAATCTTGTGAGACCACTAAATTGAAATTTGGAACTTAATTTATTCTTTTTTTTTATTTTTTCTTTCTTAATATGTGTGAAATTTATACTTTATTTATTCTTTTAAGGATGTAGGGAGTACAATTTTATCATTAAGGGCATTATAGACATTTTGCAAAATCTAGTTGGATTCACGCGGGGTTTGGCTTGGGGATAGTAGGACCCTAATTTAAGCTCATTAATATTTTTGGCAAAACATCTTAATTAAAAGAATTTAATAACAGTTGCTTTGATTTTACATGGGCTATGCTTTTGTTAATGGCCTCTCAATTCTTTCTTTCCCTTTGGCATGAGAGCTGCTTAATTACCAATAGGTAAAATAATATATATTACAATTTTACATATTAATTTTTTATTATCATTTATGTAAATAAGTAATAATAGTAATTCAGTTAAAAAATATATCATATATTAGCCATAATAGGTGACTCTTATAATTATATCAGATCTCCTATATTAATGTAAGTCGTAATTGTAATTCGACTAAAAACTTTCACACTACATAACAGAATGTTTACCAATAATTAGGGTTCTCTGCTTAATTTCTCCTTGCCTTTTATGTAATTTCCTTTTGTTCAAAAAAAATTATATTCCAATATACTTTCTATAGGTGGCCCATATGGAAAACTAATTGTGCAACACATACTAAACCCATGTGCCTTTCCGGGCAGCTACTTCAAAATTACCATATTTTTTTATTTTATTTTTTTGGGATTAAAAAACAAAGACAAAAGAGTGAGTATGAATTGGAACAAAAATGAAATTAATATTGTTCGATCATAATAACATAAAAAATTATTATACCTCTTCCAAGCCATATAGTTACAAATTACTCCTCCTCCACTCCATCCACATATGAAAATAATAGATTGAGAATATAACGTATCTATTTTTTATTAATTTAAAATGTAATGAATAAATAACACATAGCTACACTTTATTTGTTTTTTATTAATTTAAAATGTGAATTATTAGTAGAATATAACGCGTGATTATATTAATTTTTCCAAAGTATGAAGCAAATGTACTCATTCGTAGTCCAAACCCAGCCCATGCCATAAATAGAAAGCTTTATTATAAAGTCACATGTAAAATGTTCTTAGGTTTGACTGCTCACACCATACCCCTTCTTTGTTGAGTGCCTCGATTCTCAGTCCCCTATATCTTTCAATAAGACAAGGTACATTAATATGTTGGACTAGAGTGAAAAGACATACATACCCCTTTGTTTGGTCCACACCACAGGTGTCATTTCGATGGCAGAAGCAGACAATGCTTCCACTTGTTTGCATTATTGAGGGAAGACCAATTAAGTATAATGTAGAGCAGCTAGTGTCCTATCACCTTTTTATTTAGGGACAACTTATTCGTTAGTCGTCAAGTTATTATTCCCTCAATCCCAAATTAATTACATTTCTAAAATTTTTTAAAATTAAATTGACTATTTTTAAAACTAATTTTTTTTACTATTTTTGCTAACATATAAGTGAAGATATTATAACCAAAAAAAAGTATATACAATTTATTACTAATTTCAATTTTTATAATTTTAGAAATATATTTATATATGCTTAATTATTAATTTTAAAAATAATCAATTTGACTTAAAAAAGTCTTAGAAAAGCAATTAATTTGGGACGGAGGGAGTATTATTTTTCATGCTTAATTTTTTAAAAAAATTTTTACGTATTTTATTTTTACGTATTTTATTATTTATGTAATTTTTATTTAACTTTATAAAAATAGAACAATTAAAAAGTATTAAATATGAAAAACAACTATAGATTGAAGATCAAATGTGAACAACAACCGCAATTTGAGGACTAAAAATGAAAAAGATACTATATTTTGGAGACTAACATGAAAAGAAATATATAGTCTGAGGATCGACGAGATATGAGAAAAAAATAATTAGGATACCAAACGTGAAAAATAATTATAGTTTGGAAACTAACAAAGAGATTATCCCTTTTATTTATTTATAATTATTATTACAAGCTTTATAATTCGTGGAAAGTACATATAAGTTTAGGGATTTGGCTCTCTTCCATTATACATTTTCTCTAATTTTATTCAATACACCATATTTGTATAGTTATGAATAGTATAATTAAAATCGATACCAGTTAATTAATTTATTATATTGAATAGTATAAATGTTCCAAAAATAGAAGTAATCCGACATTTTTTTACCATTTGAGTAAACATGAAGATTTTACATCAAAATTTCAATGGATGAAAATTCTTCTAGACTTTTAACGATGAAAATATTTTTTATGATTATAATTTTTGATAGGATGGATCTTAATATCATCAACTATCTATTAACATATTTTGATCATTACTACCAAAATTATTAAGATCAAATAATTGGTGTATTTGATGAAATTAAAAAAAATGTGTAATGGAGGGGAGCCAAATCCTAAGTTTAGCCACAATTTATTAGCTAGGTTTTAACTAATATTTACAATAATAAAAATTTATGTAATTTCAAATGAAGTCATTATAATGTCATTTTAATCCATTGATTGATATATTAAAAAAAATACGTACCTCTTCGTTTAATATGATAACATTGCTGTTGACAATCTTATTTATTTTTGTGTTTATACCATGTTGGAGAATTTTGAAATGGATGTATAATTCAAAAAATAGAATACAGAAGACTTAGAGGTGAGTATTAGATACACTGTCTTTCAGACTTTTATAGACGAATAATCCTCCCAAGATAGAACTAAGCACGGGATTATTGCAAGCAACAAATTTGAAATAGTTCCAACAAATTCTACGTTGATGTTAAGCCTATATATATTTCCCCAGCTCTTAATTGAGCTTGACCCAATGAGCTTAGACAAATATATGCTAGCTTTTCTTGAACTTGGGCCTTGTTACCGCCTTGGCTTTATTTGTCATCCAAGTATAAGGATTACATCTCTATATGAAAATATAATTTTTTACGGGACTCAACAAATGACAATTCCTTAATTAACTCAATTAAAGATCCTTCTCTCTTAATATGGTGTAGAAACTCTATAAATACAAGGTACAAATATGCAAGAATTTTGTTATATTTTGGCATTGATTTGATTATTTTTGCTTAATGTCTTTTATTTCTATTTTCATAAAACATGTCACTTCAAATGTGATAGTCTAATGGTAAAATATTTGTTTTTACTGTGTATCATGTAGGAGTTTATCCAATCACTAAATCAGTAAAAATGTTCATAATAAAACTACAATAGTGTTTTGATGACTAAATAATGATACTAAAAATAGATATTGAAATGATGTATATGGTTGTGGTTGATTATAAAAAAATAATGCTATAGATTTCAAATTTGTGGTCTCAAATGGATCTTAAATGACATGACATTGAATACTTGAATGGTAATTTATGGCATAGTCAATCACACGAGATATACCCAACCAATGTTATGATGTCAAATCATTTGAAACACTTTTTAAGATAAAAATTTGAGACTCTTAATAATATCATTAATTGGTTCTACCCATACATGATGAATTATCAATTAATCACAATTTAGCAAATCATTTTGGAATTTATTTTTTTAAATTTTTTTTTTTAGTGTGTGTTTGTAGCATCACTCATACTATAAGTTCCTTTTGAAGCCTCTGATTGAAATATAATAATATAAGTTGTTAGGGAAAAAAACATCGCATATATTAAGAGAATTTAGTGTCCAAATCAACAAAAAAAAAATCTCAAAATTTTCCAATTAAACTTGTCCCTCTTAATGAAGATCGACTTAAATATCTTACAATACAAAAGTATGTTTTCTTTACTGCTTGTATTAAAGTTCGTTACATAATTATCATATAGGAGTAGTAGGTTTGATAAAATTTAACCCTATTATTTACAAGAAAATATTGTTTAGATAGACTGGGTTGACACATTTGATTCAAATATAGGTGATCGAAAGTTTGTAAGTGGTCCATAATGTCCTCGATTAGAATGTCTCACGTGCTAATCAAAGATCTTATATGGGCTCAAGATTCAATTATCATGGAGATGTGGATTCATAATTAACGGATTAAGATTTTTTTTTTATTAGGGATTAGAATCTTCTCCATTATATTTATCTTCTAATTTCTCTCTATATACATTCAATGATATAAATATTATATTTAGCGATCAAATAAAATCGTCGCAAACATTTGTGTTACTGAAAATATCGCTAAAAGTAATATTTATGTCATAAATGTGTATTAAAATTTTTTAGAAGATATGTAAAATAGAAGGGATCATAATCCACAAATAACTTAGAGCTTATGATTACACTTAAAAGGTAAACATATTAATTAAGAAACTAAGAATGTAAGTATTAAAAGCAACCCTAGAAAAACATATAGTACTAGTATACTATAATAAAGACATAACCCTAGTGTGTTGTTGTATTAGTTGCTCATGTGTGATCCCACATTTAGGAATGTGTATCGTAAAATATATTAATGTATATATGACCTTTAATTTAATTTCTTTAATATATTAAATAAATAATAAAGCGGTGTTTGTTTGTTTATGCCGTATATTCCAAAATATTTATTTTTAATTTATATTCGTTACGGGAAACATAATATTAAATCAAACAAGGGTGTTAATTAGCTTCCAAATGCAATTTTATTATATAAACAAAGTAGTTGGCTGCACCAATCAAATGCAATGCCTCTGAGCTGTTACATTGAAATTTGATTAAATAAATGTAATTCCATATCAAATAATAATTAACTTAATTGTTCTTGGTTTCGTCACTAAAATTTAATTATTTTTAGGTGGTGTTTGACTGCATCTAAATATATCTTAACAGTCCACCTTTTAATGTATTTTAACAGTTCACATCTTTGTATTAAGAAGTCTTCTGAATAGTTAAGATACAACTGTGAGTTTAAACTATTCAGAGGACATCTTAATACAAATATATGGACTCTTAAAATACATTAAAAAATAAATTATTAAAATACATTAAGATGCAATTAAACAACACCTTACTCCAATTTTATTTCTCCTCCAAAATACACTGCACGTGGTATGCCTCCTCTGACCTTTGATGCAATAAGGGGGTAAAGAGAACTTATGAGGCCAATTTGTTTGTTGGTTGGAAATGATGGTGACAGCATAAAATATATTAGTAAATAATTAATGAGTGCAAAAATAATAATAGAGTGGAATGGAATAGTACTTAATATAATAGAAGGGAGATTTGGCACCACCACAACACATTTGTTTTGCATTGAACGAAAGATTCCTTTTAATTGTTTATTGTTCATGAAAAAAAATATAAAAAAAATCTGACCATGCGTTGGGGATTTCGTACCAAGAATTCGTACTATATGGATTGTCAAACTAATGAACTACAACTCCACAAGTAACCTCAATGCCTATATCTAAAAAGTACACATTTAATTGATATTCAATTGATCGAGATAATTTTGTTGGCCGATCGAGTTGATTCAATCAACTCAATCGAGCTGATTTTTTTTATTATATTCATTTTATCTCTTAATATTAAATTTTTTTTTATTCATTTTTCCTTTTTTATTAGATAGAATAACCCAAAAACTTAAAACCTTCCAATTTTATTAGCACATATTTTCACTACTTTAACCGTATATATTAAAAAAAAAATACAAATATTTTTTTATTTGTATATTTTTTATTCATGTAATTGAATCTTTCACTCTACACTATTTAATTTACAACCACTAAATCTACAAATATTCAATATTGAGACTTTCATATTATTCATAAATTTCGTGGTCAATGCATAAATGAATTAATTAACAATATATATTACACATGTTTTAAAATTCACAATTATACTATTTAAATAAATTTTACATACTAATATTCACACAGATCAGTGCTTCTCAAGGGTTCATCTACTAGTTGAACTAAAAGCGATAACATAGAATAATGGCTTCTTTATTTTTTCTAATTCTTATATCTACACACGTTGTTGCTTTAAAAAAATATACATCATTATTCAATATTAATATAGATTTATCGTCATATATAATAATACTCGAAATATAATGGATATGTGGGATATACTTTACTATGAATCAAATTAGGGAAATGAACATGAACCCTCTTATACGAAGATGAGATCGCCATCTACTCTCATGTGAGAGAAGAACTTGTGAAAATATCAAAATTACATGTGAAAATAATTTTACACCCTTATGAACTTACCCTGAAAAATGGCTTTGCAAGACATTTAAATAAAATCAAAATTTACAAGTATTAAGATTGTAATTTTATTTCATATTTATGTCAAAGTAATTTGTTAGTTTAGTAGTAATGCTATAATAAATTTGTCGACATTGAGTCATTTTATATTAATGTCAATAAAAGAGTATTTTTTATGAAAGATTAAGGCTAAAAACCCTATTGCTTATGCATTCTCACAATTTATCTAACTGAGCTATAAAAAGCTTTAAGAAAGTCGAGCCAAAGTTATTAACAAACAATTTGATTGGCAACAATATATGGATGAGAAATGAAGGAGTGTGGGATATCACAAAAATTTACATCAAACGAATAACTTGACCTATTTGAAAATTTAATCAGCAATATAAACAAACAAACATGTAGCCCATTAAAAATTAAAAAAAAATTCAAAACCAAAAGCTAAGGAAGTTGGGCTGATTTATTAACTCTGAGCAGGGTCTCATTTTGCTTGCTCAAAAGAACTCAATGACATTTGCTTATATACTTTGGCTGCTGTATTGTTGTTCTCTCTTTTCTTTGATTTCTCTCTCTCTTCTTCTTGATTTTCTCTCTCTCCTTTGGCATTTTCTAGCACTTGGGAAGATCTCTTGGAGGTGGTAGAAGAGACTCATTGGGGCCTTTCCCATTGTCCACAACAAATGCCATTTTTAATCCCCATGTTGTGTGCACTTCTAAATGGCAATGCATGAACCAAACCCCTAAATATACAAGAGAAAACGTGAATTCATGTCACATAGTTTGACAAATATTCGTTATAACAATGATAATGCGGCACGGTTGTCTTTATAATAAGAAAAAAAGTCAGGTGATGGGAGAAATAAATAGTTACATTGATAAACAATATATGAAAAATATAAGGACAAAAAACGTTAACATATTCGGTAATTCTTAAAATACAATTGTTTTTCATGTTTGGTCCCCTAACTAATTTATTCATGCATTTAATCCCCAAACTTTATATTGTCTGTAATCTTAGTCCAATTTCAAAGAAACAGAACAACTAAATGAGACTATATGAAAAACGACACCAGTTTTCAAACTAAGCATGAAACACAACTATAGTTTGAGGAATAAATGTGAAAAACAACTATATTTTGAAAACTAATGCAAAAAATCGTTGTACTGATAATAATATGTGAAAAATATAAGGAAAAAAATATCAAGTATATGTACCTGGATTATCTGCCAAGAATCTTATAGCAGTCCACCCACCAGAAGGGACTCCAATTGTGTTCCTCTCAACAGGATCAACAAGATTGAAATTCTTCGGATCCTTCTTCGGATTAAAATTCCCAATCCCCCTCCCAACAGCAAAGAAATTAAACCCATGCAAATGAATTGGATGGTTTTCAGGAGCAATCATCCCAGTGTCTTGTAACACTAATTGTACAGTAGAGTTATAAGCCAACCTATAAAGCCTAGTCCCTTTTGTTGTCCCAAAATTTGTGGCTTGTGTCCCAGTATAATTGTACGGCATCAATGGCTTTCCAGGAAAATCATCAGTAAAAACTCCGCTAATATTGAAGAAATGTGCTTGAAGAAGATCAATTTTCGGCATGACAAATGTCACATTATTTATATCAGCTACCACTCTGTTACCATTAACACAAGTTGCACAAGGGTTGACTCCTAGTCCAATGGTGAATAAAAGCGAATGGTCAATTTTTAGTGGCACTTTCGCAGGAAATTGTTTAGAGTTTAGGCTTCTGAGAGAGTCCGTGAACTTTGTTGCGATCGGGGTGGCGTTTTGAGGCGGCGGGGCGGTGAGGGTGGTGGAGACACTAGAAACGGTGCCGGAATAATGCAATGTGGCGGTGGCGGTGACGTTATCGACTGCGATCGGTGAGTCCATAAATGGGGATACTGCAACTAAATATTTTCCGGTTCTATGACTAGTTGTAATTAGTACATTTGTGGTTTGGCCTGGTGCTATGAGAATTGTGTCTGTTTTAAAGGGCTTTACGTACGTGGCGTCGACTTCGACTACGGTGAGCTTATGCTTGGCAATCTTGAAGAAGAGCTCTTCGTTGAGTGCAGCATTAATGATTCTCAGCATGTATGTTTTTTCAAATTTGACTGATAAGTTGAACCCTGAAACAGAATAAAATTTGTTTATTATATTGTAAAATGAACTCTTACTTTAAGACGAAGGTTATAATATTACTTTGTGTATGGCAAGTTGCGACAGGTCCTGGGTGGCCATTGATGGTATGCGCATCGGAAACATTTGGAGCTAGTCCTGATTTTGTAGCCTCATTAATCACAGCCTCAACATCTGATTTCCACCATTCACCTACAAATTGGGCAATAAGCACACAAAAAAAACTTATTAAGTGTCACAAAATAATAAAACCTAACAAACAGAACACGTAGATAAAAGAATTGAATACATATATGCTCTAATAGACCAAGACATAATTGATTAACTTTATGGATCAAGATATAATTCTCAGAGCGTATGTGTCTTTTATATTCCCAACAAATTTATCAAACATAATCGAGATAATCGTATGTTACATTGCTCTACAGAAAAATGTTCACTTAGCCAACTAATTTAGTCGCAAAATCAAACCCCCCCCCCCCTCCTCCCCCCAACCCACACACTCAGAAATGATTGGACATTAAATTTTTTTGATATATCTAAGTATTAACACTTGATTGTTTGGCTATCAATATCATTTTTCATTCAATAAAAAGGTTCATTTCCGAGAGAGAGAGAGAGAGATGCCTTCACCTAGTATAACCACAACTTCCTTATGTGGTGCTGGAAAGGGGTAAGGCACCCCAAGTTTAGGTAAGACAACGAGGGCACCATGGACAGTGGCCCTGAGCCAGAGGATATGTGCATGCCAGAAAAGTGTACCCCTTTGTCCTGTAATTGTGAAGTTGTACACAAAGCTTTGGCCCGGTTGAATTGGGCATTGGGTAATGTATGCTGGCCCGTCAGCCCAACCCGTACGAAGTTGTCGAATTCCATGCCTGCCCATACCTCAAAAAAAAGGTTAGTTTTGGAGCTCTATGGGATATTCGTACATTAATTTCACCAATTTCTTTAAAATACATGACAATAAAATAAATTCAGTTATATTGTCTCTTCTTGTTACTGTTCCATGCCATGTATTAATGTCAGATAATATATAGCCATTTAAAAAATTAACTATAAACAAGTAATTTTACTACATCGCAATACATAACATGAGATATAAGATGAGATAGATGATGAGACAGGTGATTTGGACTCTAATAAAATATAATAATTAATTTAAAACACTTCCTTTATTCGACAAAAGAGTCCTATTAATCTATAATAAAAGAAATTCACAAAAAGAATTCTCGTTATACTGATAATAATATTAAATGACACAATTTATTTAAATTTATTATCATAATTTTATTATCATGTCACTATTAATAAACATATAATTTATTAATTTTAGCCATAAATATATAACAAAAATACGTTCTTAATACTTATAGATATTACAAATGAGACTATTTTAAAACGGATGATGTATTAAATATTTTGACAAAAATGACAACGTAGAACAATAAATATTAGAATAGACATGAGGTATTATTACCAGTGGATGCTCATGTTATATTTAACGTGGTTGACCACCTTGATGAGCACTGTGTCGTCTTCCCTCGCGTATATAGTCGGGCCAGGATAAAGCCCATTTATAGTAACGATGGGCTTAGTTGAACAAAGCCTGGTTTCGTTCTTCATCACCACCTGCATAAGTTTGCACCAAAATCATAGTTAGCATAATTTATTCAGTGACAGAGTCAGACTTTTCAAAATAAAATAATATTCAACAATTTTTGACAACGATACAATGACTTTGTAGATTTGAATTTAAATCAAAGTACCTATTTTTAAATACAAGGTTACTCTATTGAAAGGGGAAAGTGAAATTTATTAAAAATTTACAAAGAAAATGTGGGTTTAAAAAAAAATAAAAATGAGATACAATGGTACCACACCCACAATTTCTATTCCCCTCCCTCCCCTCACTTATTACATATATTGAGTTTTCATTTTCACTTTTTTAGTATGTTGAAATTCTTCAATTACTGGAAGCGCATATAATTTTTTTTTGCCGATCAAAAAAAAAAATATCGGGTATATTGGCCAGAACCCGACTTTTTAAAATGATGAACACCCAATAATTTTTACGCAACTATAGAAAATTGTTTGACAATGACTAGTAATTTGCCTATTTTTCTAGACAAGGGTTCCTATTTAGCTATTTTATGAATTAAAATTTGAATTAAAATATGTATTAAAATTCGTATTTTATAATGTACAGTAATCATATTCTATAATTTTGGGAGTACCTTATTAAAATTTTGACAGTGGTCCCCACCCTAACAATTTGCCTTACTCTTAACAAAATCAATTTATTTATGCTCGTGGCGCGTTCACACGAGTATATCTTGCATGCATGAATGGTAAAGCAATCGTCTAGAAAAAGACTTTCGGTTGATATGTCAAATTTTAGCACTAAAAAATACCTAGTTAAATATTTCGTGCACAAAAATTCATCTAATATATGATCTTATTTTCTTCTCTATCAACAGCTTGAATCTAAAGTAAAGCCAGTGATATGATAATGACAAATAATATATATATCTAAAATAGGCATAACCAATAACATTATGGTGGATGACCATGAAAACTGAAACATATCAAAAAGAAGCATTTTTAATTTCAAGAAACCTTCTAAATTTCATCTTTTCTACTAAAGTTTGAAGGTGACACTTGCAACTTCCAACATAGTAGCAAACAAAGAAAATAATAATAAATGTATATTCTTGAGACAATGCCCAAATGCAAACCAGATTAAGGTGACTTCTGGTCCTTGTCGAGGGGTTCGATTATCACTTGGTGCAAAAGCACAAAATTCGACTGATAATCGTGGCTTATAGATGGTTGCGAGTATACGAATTTGCAATGCAACACTGTACTATATACATATTGATGTTATCCAGAAAAAAATTGAATGATCATTTTCATTTAATGTAGCTTGTAGATGTTTGTGAGTATTCAGGTTTGCAGTGCAACTCTGTAGTACAAAGTGATGTGTGCTTGAATTGGTTTCTCATTATTATTAGAAAAAAAAATTACTCTTTATTATAGTGTACTTGAATCAATACAAGTCTAGGCCATAGGTCAAACTGATTAATCAGTTCTGGAACATGTTGTCCAAATAGAATTGAATGAACATTTTCATTAAATGTATAATCTTGACAGACAATGCCCTAATGCAAACCAAATTATGGTGACTTTTGGTTCTTATTGAGGGGTTCATGGTTGCGAGTATTTGGGTTCAAAATGCAGCTCTGAAGTACAGAGTGACGTGTGGTTGAACTGATTCCACGTTGTTAGACAACAAAAATAAAATAAAATAAAATACTCGTACTTGGACCAATACAAGCCTATGCTATATGTGAAACAAAAACAAAAAAAAAGAAAGAAAACACTCTTGGCTAATGGCATAACGGACTATCGATTCTGTCCCAAAATAGATGTCATAATTTTGAGTTATAGAATGAATAATTAAGCGACGAAGAAATGTACTTACATTGAACTTGTAATGACGAATTCTGCACTCGACCAATACGGGGAACAAACATGCCACCAGCACCAACATTCTAATCCATGTCGGAGCTGCCATCTTTTTCTCTCTCTCTAAATCTCCCTTTCTCTCTCTCTCTCTAAATGCTTGTTTGATTTACTTGGGTCTGACCAAGCAATGCAACCTTATAAGGAGAGTGCCTTGGGCTCAGCTGCCATGTCATTGTACTTAGTTAGGTACAGGCAATAGGATACTTCATGGAGAAGATGCATATGGGTATAATGTACATATAAAATTCCAGAGGCTTATGCATTAGGTATAGAATATAGGTATAGATATAGATATATATTTCTTGTAATTTACATAAAGTAGATATATATATATATATATATATATATATATATATATATGCATGAAACTAAGATACTTTAATTTTAAAGCTAAGTTATGTTTTTGTGTTAATATCCACTTCATAATATGGACTAGTGTTGCTGGTCAGAATTGGAAATTGGGTTGGTCCAACCATAAGCATATATATGTAGATGTGGTGGTTAAATTGCAACCAATCAAGCTAACTTGACCAAATCAACATGTGTACAACTTTTCCACATAACAAATTAAGGTCTGAGAAGGAAGTGAAACAGCTAGAACCAACTAATTCAATCTCATTCTGCTTCACTTTTTTTCTTAATTATTATATATGTGGGAGTAATTATTAAAATACTATGGCCTATAACTTCAGCATCAGGTTTTAGTCATAACAGAACCTAGCTCCCCCAACCCTCCTTAAAAAAACATTTGGATATTATGTACATGGTAGCTGATTTATAATAAATGATTGTTGGAAGGTCCTTATATTAACCACCAAATTTTGCATGTTCATTTTATTAGTTTTTGATTTAAAAAAAAATACCAAACCTTTCTGCAACATTATGTTGCGGATCAACTTAACTATCATAATTACTAGTAGTAGTTATGGATTGTAGAGATTAATAAAATCAATGTCCACAACAAAGTTCATATACTCGAATTCCAAAACTAAGAGCAATTTTAACTTTATAAATTAATTGAAGTTATTTTTTCATTAAAATTGATGGGGATTTATTTAAGTTTTAAAAATAATAAAAATTTAATTAATTTTATGTTTTTTTATGTAATTTAATATTCATAATTATATTAATTAAAATTAAATAAATTCATACCAATTTTAATTTTTTTTAAATTAACTTCAAAAAATCGATATGACTCTTATATTGTGAAATGCAGTATTATAATTTTGTACTACATATTTCTCGAAATGAATGGTCTATCTTTTTTGTAGATATATTTTCAGATGCTAAATTTACATATTGCACACCTGAACATAACTTTTAGCTCTCTTATAAATAATTTATTTTTATAATTTAGTATTGAAATAAATTAACTAAAAAGATTATTAATTTATTTTATGTATTTTTATTTATTATTTAAGAAATTTTAATAATTTAATTTATTTTTTGATCCGTTTATAATTAGAGCTTTCTTTAATTGAAAATTTTACTAGGCTTTATTTTAATTTTCCTTTCGGAATAGATGTAGGAAAATAGTTTATCACAATAAGTATATTATATTAAATTTTTTGGATTAAAAAATCTCTAACAATTATTATTAATTTCTCTTTGAAGGTTTTTATCTTCCTTTTAAATTCAATTATTTTTATCTCGTTCATGTTAGTAAGATAACTAGCTATCTAACCCGCTATTATATTGCGTTATTTGATTTAATTTGACCTAACTTCGTGTTTTAAAAAAGATTCTTTAACTTCCACTACTCTAATTCTACGAACAAACCTCCTAGCTAGTATTTCTGTTTCAAAACTAGAAATATATTTCAACTTTTTAAAGTTAATTTACGAAATTCTAAAATTTAAATCTAATTTTGGTACGGAGGGAATATTTTTTTTAAAGCTCTACTTTTTGGGAAACACAATATAATTCATAATCAAGTACATTATTATTATTACAATATTAAGAACTAATCAACCCTCACTGAAGGAGGAGGAGGAAGAAGAAGAAATAAATTTACAAACAAACCTCACATAATAAGAAAACGCTTCTCATAACGGAAGAAATAAATTCATCTAAGTGAGAATCGAACCTAAAATTTTAAATCTCAATACCTCAATTTTAACTATTGAACTCAGACATTTGTATCATTAAAAGTGTCTCTTAGTTTCTCTAAACTTCTTTTACTCTCGCCATTTAATAGTTTATTAAAATAAATCCTCCCCCTTCTCTAACCTCATTATCTTTTATTAATATTAACGTACATAAGTCGCTGTAAGCTCAACTTTTAGGTGGAGCTAAGTATGAAATATCAAATATGTGCATTAGAAATTAGAGTACTTTGCACGTGTGAAAAGTTATATGCACTTTGTTTTCAAGATAGCCTAAAACCAATAAAAGTTGAGTTTTAAATATATGTTTTATGGAAAGCTTTATGTTTCTATTTTTGTTTATTTATTTATTTTAGTTTTTATTATTATTAAGAACTTATACTATTCCAATTTAATTTTAGGATACATTTTATCTTAGGCCCTAATAAGGAACTAGCGATAACTTACATTTAATTAAATTTTGACTTTTTATTGAGAGATAAATTCGAAAAAATAGACTCGAACTTATAATCTTGTAAAGTGAAAAGAAAGACTTTTACCGCAAAGTTATCGCCTTTGATCTTATGCATTATGAAAATTTAATTACATTTTAATCGTCTGTTTGGTAACCGAATATGTTTCCATCTTTTTGTTTTTAATTTTATTTTGTTAAAAATAAAATAAAAAATAGTGTTTGGTAACTGTTTCTATTTTTTTTAAAGGATGAAAACAAAATTCACTATGTCAACAAAAACAGTGAAAATACAAAAAAAAATGTTTTTTAAGTTTTGGCAACCTAAAGAGCCATATCAACTTTAATGAGATCCAGACATTGAATTTTATTAATAACAAATTTTAAATTCTACCTCTTCATAAAAATAAATAAAATTAATATTTAAATATAATTATCAAACAACATTATGTAGAAATATATAAAAATAAAATTAGAAAATAAACATATGAAAATAAAAACGGTTACGGAACCCAATTTTGGACTTGCTAAAGGAACTGTGTCCTCTCCATTTGTTTCATTGGTTACATCTTGTAAGAAAGGAAGAAAAATATACGAGATTATAAGGATTAAACATAAACATCTCAACTGTACAACACGTTAATTAATCTTAAACATAAGAAATCTCAATTCTCCAAGAATTTCTTAGGTACTTCTGCCAATGAATGCATGACACGTCACAATAATATTTTGCTTGGACAATTTGAGGAGGGACGATGCTGACTAATGAATAGCAACCATTCGAAATATTATGATTACAAATAGAAAAGTACATAACTATTATAAAATTAATAAAGTAGGATCCCAATCCACTTGATGATTGAAAACATTGACCAAAAATTGAAGTAAGGCATGTTAATTATTTTAGTTTTCTTAGGAAGAAAAACATATATATATATATATATATATATATATTAACATAATTTATTATTAAGAAAATCATTAAAATTAAACATGTCCCAAACAAAATAAACCTCATATAGTATGTGATAAAATAGGAAAAGCAATTTCAAAAACTAAACTATCGGTTATTGTAGGTTGAATTAATGTTGTATATTTAGTGAGTAGGCATATAAGATTGTTTAGAGTGAAACACTTTCATAAATTAAGTTATTGAAAAAATTACTTTCATTTAATTGTCCAATTGTATTTGGTTAATAATATTTTTCAATAACACTTTATAAAATTATTTAGGGCTGGTTTTTAGTTCAAATGTAAGCTTACTTTCAAAAACATAAATTTTAACTTCTCCCAAAATAGCCTTTACACCTTTTTAAACGAAGCTTGGAAATTTAAAAAATCAACATCAAAAATAAAAATAAAAATAAATAATCATTCATTCAATTAGAAAAATTCAAATTACATGTATAATAATAAAAAACAATCAAGAAAAAACTGTTGGAGACATGTTGTATCGTGCATCAAATTAGCAAATCTGTAATTACGCATCATCGTCGACAAAATCAAACTCTACATCAAGAGAATCCACATTAATTGAAAGAATCCAAGCCCCCGAAAATAATCAACATAGCAAAAGATTGCAATCGTATAATACCTGCATATCCGAAATGCAAAAGTGCAAGTCATTCTTATAAATTGTGCAAATGGACTTCTTATTTTGAAATACTTAAAATCTGGTCCTTTTCGTTAAGTACTTTTAGCTCACCACACTATATATATATATATATATATATATATATATATATATATATATATGATAATTGTCCTATATTATTGATTTAATTTACCCGTAATTTCTCCTTGTTAACAATCAATAAGTATAATTAATCATCTGGAAACAATTTTAACAGGTGTGGGGTTAGAATTAGATAACAGTTGAGATGTTAAACCAAAAAATGTTAGTTTGATGTTGAGAGATGGTTTTCCACAGATTTTGTGTCCCAAAATCAAAAATCTTAAGAGGGTAGCATATAACAGCTCAAATGTTACTATCTTTGTGGTCTTCAATCTCTTGGTTTGTTAATCTGCTTGTGGAATTGTACAAAACACATGCCCAAACAACATATACCTACTTAAAGCACTTAGCTGAGTAGCTGACTGCTTAAAGTATTGCCATAATAAGTAATACAGTCATTTTTAAACATAGTAAAAAAAACCCATGCACTAGTCAAAAGTGACATTTAGGTGGAATTTGGAAGGTTCAGTTGGTCCAACTCAAAGAAAGTATAAACACATTTTATATAATATAAAAAAAATGGTAGGCAATAAAGAAAATGATTATTTATTTTCTACCAACAAAAGTATTACTCCCACAGTTTCATAAAAAAAATCTCATTGATACAAAAAAATTATCTCATAAAAGTTTTTTTTGGATAATAATACGTATAAATGACACAATAAATATACTTAAGTTTAACATTGTAATTTCACTATCATGTCACCAGTATTAACTAAACGTTCATTATATATAGGGATAAATATGTAAGAAAAATATTTTGTTAAAATTTCTTCACAGTCTTCCATATAGTAGAGATTCTCTTGCCATAGAAATAATCCTAGAACAGTTGCTTGGAGCCTGCCTTTTGTTCTTCAATCCATCTGTTCCGGATCAGTAACCTCTGTTCTTCAGTGTAATTTGTGAGCGCGTGCTGTTTCCTTTGACAGTGATGCAAACGGCCTCAAAGAAGCTAAGTGAAACCGATTTAGAAAGTAGGGTTGATTTGTGACGAGTTCAATACATCTTGTTTAGCAGAAAGACGGATATTCTTTGTTCATTATCAGACAATCACTTATTCATAAATCTCGTGTGGGGCTAATAGTTTTAATTTCCCATCTCATGGAAAACTCTTTTTGCTCCGCTTAGCCTTATTCCCCAAATTTTAGAAATGGGGTTCTTTCTATGTTAGGAAATATTTTTAATAAAATATACTTTTTAAAAAAATTAATGTTAACTGAAATATTGTGTATAACTAAGGTGGTTCATTAACTTAGAAATTTTAATTATCAAGAGCAATAATAAAAAATATATTTTCACTTGTATGTATGTGTGTGTGTGTGTGTATATATATATATATCATTTGCTTTATTATATTCCAAAAAGCACATTAATTTACCAAGATGTTCATAGTTATAATTATTGGGCCCAAATCTCCATTCTGAATTATTAACCATTGACATCTTCATTTAGTATTCGTTCTTCGTATTATGTTCTCTTAAGCACAGCACCATTGATTATTGTTTAATCAATATAAGATCCAGTTTTTTAAAAAAATGAATTGATTGAAAAAACAAACTAACTATAATTAACTAGACAAGTTTTATTTATTTATTTATTTGAATAAATAAGTTGGACAGTAAAACAGTCACATTTAACTTCTGAGTCCTACTAAAATAAATTTGTATTAACTAAAATTAAATAAATTCACATTAATTTTGAAATTTAATATGTTATCGTATGAGTTTAAAAGTCAAATTGTATCTCTAATTTTGGAACGAAAAGAGTATTTTTGTTTATAATTTTTTTTTTGCTAACAAAATTTAGTCTTATAATTATAAGTACTCTGTTCCAAAGTATAAGAGTCATCATTTTAACGTTATAAAAGGAATTCACCAAATTTTAAAATATAAAATTGATGTAATTCAACCTTTCAGGGATGCATCACAGTTGATTTTAAGTCACTCCGTCGGAGGTTTACTCCATCTCACAACAGTCTACCGGTAAATTTATATTCGAACTCGTCTCCGTCATAATTATAGTGATCAAAATTAAATAAATTCATATAAATTCTATTGAAAGAATCTCAAATTTATTTTCAAAAAATATTTTTTTTATATTTTAAAATAGAAAGAGTATTACATGAGAAAATATTTTATATAAATGTTATTTCTATCAATTATTTAAATGAGACCCTCAACCTTAACTTGATGGTCCATTCTGTGTTCACACCTTTTGAAGTTCTAGCAGTCTAATTTGGATTGCCGGTTAGTTTAAAGTAACTAACCATGCCAAAATGTAATCTATATCTTATATATAAAAATTATGAAGCCAAGAGAAAATCTTATTTAAATTAATTTGGTTAGTCATTTCAAGAATAATTTGAACATTAACTTATAATTCTCAAATATAAATTACATAATTATAATAATACATGTTCAAACACAATGAATATAATTATAATTTAATACATATACATACATGCATAAATCTCACAATAAAATAAAAAAAAATGTCATAAAAAGCATTAATATATATATATATATATATATATATAAAATCTAAAAGATAAACTTACAATTGAATTATTTTGATAAACAAAAAATATATAAGAAAGATAACTCGTGCCTCCCACGGGTTCTAAGCTTGTTATATATAAAAACACGACCAACAATTATATTTTATAACTATCTAAGTTAACTCATCAATTAGAATGAATTAACTCGGATAGTCATGAATTAACTTGAATGGTTAATATTACATTTAATACGGTAACTAATAATTACAGTTAATTACAATTAATTTTCCTTTAATTATGGAGGAAAACTATCAAATATTTATGAAAAAAATAATATTCTCTCTGTTCCAAAATTAGAGATATAATTTGACTTTTAAGGTCAAACAACGGCATATTAAAATTTAAAATTGGTATGACTCATAAAAATTTAGAATGAAATAAATTTTGTGATTAATAATTTTTGTTATATACTATACAATTATAATAATTGTATCAACTAAAATTAAATAAATTCACATTAATTTGAAATTTAATATACCTCCGTTTGACCTTAAAAATCAAATTATATATTTATTTTTGAAACGAATGGAGTATAAACTAGTATGTGTCTGACACGTGATATCAAACTAGTAAGCAATTTAAATAACAATCTAATAAACACATAATCAATCAATTACGTCCATTTAGATTCAGATGTACGTATCTTTTCTGTCAACATAATTTTTTGGCCTTTCTAGTTTAATATTGAAAAAAAAAATGTTACTTAAAAAATTGTCCCAAGTATTTTATTCAAACCTTAATGTTTGGAAGCAAAACAAGTACAACGGCTGGTGAGAAAAATAAAACTTTGCGTGATATTATAAAATAAACGTTACCCTCAAGAAAACATGCACAATGTGACAAGACAAGAAAACTTAATTTTTGATAAAGACCTACTTAAGAGGCGACGTACAAATTAGCAAAAAAATTACATAAAAATATAGCAGATCAGCCCAGTTGATAGATTCTTATTTAAAATAAAATAAAATAAAATCATATGAACATTATATATTTGGACCGACTTCCTCACAGTGAAATTACCTTTGGGAATACTTAAAAAAAAATATAATTAGTGATTCTGATTAATATTTTTGTTTATATAAATAATTTTATAAAAATAATTTGAGTTTGGTAAAGATTAAGCACTTAAACTAGTACAAAGTAAAAAATATTTGGTATTAAAAGATTGATTGTCACTTATTTCCAAGTCTAAATTACTACTCTCTCTCTCTCTCCCTCCCGCGCAAAGACCGATTTAGTTTGAATTTTAAAATCAAATTGACTAATTTTAGAATCAAAATTTATCCCATTTTCTTTTAAATGTAGGTAATAAGGTAAATAGATTATAACCATTAGAAATTAGGTTTAATTTATTACAACATCCAATTTTTGACCCAAAAAATTAAGTTAAGCCCGTTTTTGCAGGACAGTTTGGAGTAAAACACAAAGGTTTGGAGAAGTAAAGACAGATAATAATTGGAGTTATTGGAATAAATAGAGATAGATTAGTAATATACTTGGTTAAATTTGATTATTAAATTTGACAAATAATCAAAAGCTTCATACTAAAATTTCGGATTATTTTCATAAAAGTTGATTATAAAACAGTTTTAAAATCAAGTTATTCTACATTTTTAACTCCTCAAAATTGATTACAAACAAATTTGACTGATTATAAATGATAACAACTCTACAAATTCTTATTTTGCGGATTCGATATCATACCCAGACAATTTCTAATCATCTGGAAACAATACTCAGGCATCAGCAACTTGTTTTTCCGAGTCGTAAGTTATTAGACAAACTACAAATAATTTTTAAAAAGAAAGAAATTTAAAGAAATGGGAATAAGGTTGAATTTAGCTCTATATGCACTATATTATTCTTCCTTGGCTTGATCAGGTAGAAGCTATAGTTTTGCGGCAGTTTATGCCATGCAACAATCTAAGTGATATGTCATGCAAAAATGTATTGAAAGTTTATATGAAGAAAACTTATTATTAAAAAAAAAAAATATCTTCCTTATTGCGGAGTTAAAAATGCAATGTGTATCGCATTAAAGGTAGAAATAATATTAGCAAAATTAATATATTTACAAATGTAAGTGATATGTCATGCAAAAATGTATATACAAGTTTATATAAAAATAACTTATTATAAAAAAAATATTTTTCTTATCGTAATTTTAACAAATTATACGATCTGTTATTCAAACTAGCCCGTGCATTGTACGGGCTATCAACTAGTAGTTTTAATTTTCATGGAAACCCCTTTTCGCTCCGCTTAGCCTTATCCTCCAAATTTTAGAAATGGGGTTCTTTCTATGGTAAGAAATATTTTCAATAAAATATACTTTTTTAAAAAATTAATGTTAACTACAATTTTGAAATATTGTGTATAACTAACGTGGTTCATTAACTTAGAAATTTTAATTATCAAGAGCAATAATAAAAAATATATTTTCACTTATATATACCAGGATCAGGTCCGGACTCTCGGACCTGACCAAAATCCGGACCCTATTTTATTTTTATTTTTTTCGTTTTTTTTAAACAACTAATAAAAAATGTATAGTTAGTTTTGGTACTGAAAAAATTTGTTAATGCAATGTTTTGGTTATGATTTGGATACATATAACAAAAAGTGTTGTACCGACTATATAACACTGTTTGTTATATGTATTCAAATCATACCCAAAACATTGTATTAACAAATTTTTTCAGTACAAAAAATAACTATACATTTTTTATTAGTTGTTTTGAAAAAAAAAAGCGAAAAAAAAAATTGGGGTCCGGATTTTATCATGAATATATATATATATATATATATATATATATATATATCACATCTTACAAGTGCAAGTAACTTTTAAGTTGGGCCTTGCTTTTTGGAATATAATAAGGCAAATGAGTAACATAGAAAACCCTTCTTATGTTTCCAACCATATTATTCTTGAGTAGTAGTACTATTACAAAAATATGGGTATTAAAAATATTTATAACATTAATTTACCAAGATGTTCATAGTTATAATTATTGGGCCCAAATCTCCATCCGAATTATTAACCATTGACATCTTCATTTAGTATTCGTTCTTCGTATTATGTTCTTTTAAGCACAGCACCATTGATTATTCTTTAATCAATATAAGATCCAGTTTTTAAAAAAAATGAATTGATTGAAAAAACAAACTAAAAATAATTAACTAGACAAGTTTTATTTATTTATTTATTTGAATAAATAAGTTGGACAGTAAAACAGTCACATTTAATTTCTGTGTCCTACTAAAATAAATTTGTATTAACTAAAATTAAATAAATTCACATTAATTTTGAAATTTAATATGCTGTCGTATGAGTTCAAAAGTCAAATTGTATATCTAATTTTGGAACGAAAAAAATATTTTTGTTTATAATTTTTCTTGCTAACAAAATTTAGTCTTATAATTATAAGTACTCTGTTCTAAATTATAAGAGTCATCATTTTAACTTTATAAAGGGAATTCATCAAATTTTAAAATATAAAATTGATGTAATTCAACCTTTCAGGGATGCATCACAGTTGATTTTAAGTCTATTGGTGAATTTATATTCGAACTCGTCTCCGGCATAATTGTATTGATCAAAATTAAATAAATTCATATAAATTCTATTGAAAGAATCTCAAATTTATTTTCAAAAATCATTTTTTATATATTTTAGAATGGAAAGAGTATTACATAAGAAAATATTTTATATAAATGATATTTCTATCAATTATTTAAATGAGACCCTCAACCTTAACTCGATGGGTTCAAAGTAACTAACCATGCCAAAATGTAATCTATATCTTATATATAAAAATTATCAAGCCAAGAGAAAATCTTATTTAAATTAATTTGATTGGTCATTTCAAGGATAATGTGAACATTAATTTATAATTCTCAAATACAAATTACATAATTATAATAATACATGTTCAAACACAATGAATATAATTATAATTTAATACATATACAAACATGCATGAATCTCACAATAAAGTAAAAAAAATCATAAAAAGCATTAATATATATATATATATATATATATATATATATATATATATATAGAACGGATCTTAAGCATACCCTCTTAAATGACATACCATGGACCGGGCGACGGTTTGGTCTGTCGCCATAGGTCCGGTCCGTCGCTAAAACCTTTAGTGACGGACAACTTTTAGCGACGGATCCGTCGCTAAAGCCTTTAACGACGGACCAGACCTATGGCGACGGACCAAACTGTCGCTCGATCCGTCGCTAAAGAAGGTATGTTTGGTATGTCATTTAAGAGGGTATGCTTAAGATCCGGACTCTCTATATATATATATATATATATATATATATATATATATATATATATATATATTTATTTATTTATTGTTGGGATGTGTTCACATGGGCCCGAAGAATAGGGTGGGCCACAGTCCACATGGAGGGATGTTCCCATGTGGGAATTTATTTTGGGCAGGTGCGGGGACTTTAACGAATCTAAGATTCCTAACTGTACTTAAATTTTAGTTCCTAAAAAAAGAGTCAGGATTATATCCTACTTCCTTTCTTTAAGGGGATTGATTTCTATCCAATCATAGGTAATTAACATGATTAGGATTCCTATTGCGGTAGGGGGACAAGGCGATGAAGGCAGTGTGATCATCTATAAATACAAGGCTAAACCCTAAATTTACAAGTAATGACTTTTTGATCACTAAGTATTAAACCTCCATTGTTAATACCTTGAACAACCTGTACTTATTCTCACACCGGAGCTATCCCCCGGCGGCCAAAACCGCCAGGCTTCTGAGTGTGATTTCGGTCTTGTGCAGGATTTGGTGCGTATTTTAGTGATTGGACGCGCTGCGAAATCTTGGCGTTAACACTGACGCTAGAAGGAGGGCCTAAGTGCATCATAATATACAATCACTCAGTAGTTTTTAATCGGAAATCATGGTGTCAAACAATGCAAAAACTGTGTCGGCATGGAATACGTCAACAACCAATACACTCTAACCCTGAGGGCCGGTCAAAGACAGGTTGAGGCCATCGAAGAGCATCTCGGACAGGCTGGGCCCTCAGAGTCATTTGGTGGGCCAATTCGACCCTCGTACGGCAATTGTCAAAAGGAAATTGTTCTCTACTACACGAAAGACGGGGGGCCATAACGATGGTACCGATGGCCAGAACTCTAAGTCGGATCAAGGTCGAGACAATAGGGAGTTGATCCTGGCTAGAAAGGTGCAGCAGAACAAAGACGCTATGGATGTCCTACGCCTTCAGCAAATAGAGTTAGATAAGCAGTTGGCGTCGTTGCTGCACGGAGAAGAAGTTTCCTCCAGCTACTATCGGCATCAAGGCAATTCATCAGGAGATCAATCCAGGACACATTGTCTGGACGATTCTCGTCGGGAAAGGAGCAGGCCAAAGAGCCGCACCCCAGTCCACGGCAGACACCAAAGCCGCTCGCAGGACGATAGCAGGCCGAAGAGTCGCACACCACCGGAGCAGGCGTCAGAGCCGCTCTAGGGATAATTCGAGAGACAGGCCCGAGCTGATTCTTCGGGAGAATGGGACCGATGCCTTAGCAAGAAGGCTGAAAGAGGTGGAACAGAGGCTGGCAGCGGTCGATCAATCAGTAGAATTGTCGAACAACACCAGATCACCTTTTACCCCGGAGATCAAGCGGGTGAAGACTGATAAGTCCAAAAAGATGCCACCATTGGAGACGTACGGCGACACTAGGGATCTATATGATCACACATATGCATATAATCAGATATGGATTATTATGATCATCTTGACACCGCCAAATGTCATATGTTCGTTACTACGCTAAAGTATGGGGCTCGGGAATGGATGGCGTCTCTCAGTCCGAACTCGATCAGTTCATGGGAACAGCTATGAGACAAGTTCCATGCACGGTTCAGAAGCAACAAGCAAAAAGGAAGGCTGACAATGTCTTTGATGCAAGTCAAACAACATTCCGAAGAGAGCCTCGACCAATATGTGAAGCGATTTAGGGAAGCGGTCGACACAGTAATCGACTTGAATGTGCAGCAGGTTGTGGGGTTCTTTACCACTGGATTAGACATTGCAAAGTCCAAGAAGCTGATTAAAGATCTCATCCTATATCCTCTTAGAGACTTGTCGGAGGCTTATAGTCGGGCTGATGGGTTTATCACCCTCGAAGAAGCTATCGGGAGCCTGAAGCCCCAGACACGCTCCGAAGATAGATCGAGGGATCGGGATCGGAATACTACCCACAGGCAGGATAATCAGCCGAAGAGAGGTTTTAATGGAGGAGGTTCGGGAGGAGGTAGACCATCTTTTTCGAACAAGAATGTGAATAAAGTCTATACTCCCCTGAATACCAATCGGGCGAAGATATTGGAGGAAATTCGGAACAAGCCTGGCTTCGAACCTTGCTAGACGAGCATAATGTAGACACCCAAATTTTGCGCTTCGTACACTAACCGTGACAGGAGGGCAAAATTGTCAATTGAACCGGCTTACGGGAGCGAAGGAATGGGCACAAGTGCGAACACTCGACGCCACCGCAACGATTTGCAAATCAAAACCGACGTGACAGCAGGGTCGTCCGAAATGAGCATGTCCGAATGATGTGGCACGTCTCCCAGTGATTCCCGGACTGCAAAATACAAGCCTGTCGGCGAAAACCGATGTCACGACATGAGAATCGAGGTATATCACGAAATTCGAGAAAATCAACCCACCCAGCCGCGGATTGATCTGCGGCCAAACGATTAAAATAATGGTGGTGCGCACGGGACTCGAAACCAGGAAACCAGCTGAGTGCGATGGGGGGTGGGCCAGCCAGCCGTAGATCAATCTGCGGCCAGCCGCAGATTAATCTGCGGCTGCCCTAAACCAGCTTATTTCAGCTCAGTTTCTTCATTCATCCAGAGAAGTGAGCAGCAGCAGCAGCGGCGGAAAAAGAAAGAAAAGAAGGAGAAAACAGCAAGAAAAAATAGAGAGAAAAGAGAGAAAAGAAGTGAGAAATTGTACCCATTTTGTGAGATTACATCTCATATTTTCTACTCTATTCAATACACAAATTCATACGTATAGTGGGGATTATTTGCAAGGTGAAAAATCCTTTGTTTTAGCATTTTGTTTTACCATTTTTTTGTTAGGTTTTTGTCATCCAAATTATATTAAATGTAGTTTCCTTGTGTATTGTTGTGGATCTATGGATTGAGGGCTATTAGTGAGGGTTCCCAAATGGAACGAAATTCCTCCTAATGGCCCGATGATATCCATTTGGTGAATTTTACCTCGTTGTAATGATGTATTATGCATAGTTTATTTAGATTGTTATTTTTTGGATCTTGTGGGTGTGTAGCGATTTTGGATGTGAGCCTAGGAAAGCGACCCCGTGGTCCAAATCCGATGATGGACATCTTTTGATATATGTAATAAATTCGATGTACCTTTCATTGTAAATATGTAATCGTCGGGCCTTAAAACGACGCCAAGGCGAGAATCGTGTTTAAGGCCCCGAAATAGTGAAGCTTGTGATTGTAGGCGTTTGGGGTTATTTTGATGGCTTACATGCCCATGAATAGCCCCGACGCGTGTTTATGCTCGATTTGATTTATGAGATGAAATTGATTTCAAAGCTAAACGATAAGACTTTCATAAAATCAATCAAACTAGGTTATTAGAGTCGCGAGGCTAAAATTTGGGAATGCTAATGAATGTCGATTCCTATTTAACGAGAAGGCTAAAGAAAAATCGCTTTCAAACATCACCCAAAATGGTTTTATAAAATAAGTAATGTTTTATTGAATCTTTGTGCATAGGGTTAAAGAGATCCTAGAAATTGCCCATCATTTGAGTTACGAAGGCAACGTATAGATCTCGATTCCTATTTTGACGAAGGTTTAAAACTCTTGTTTTGCCAAAACGACACTTAATGAAAATCTCATAGTTTTGACAATTAAAATCAAACCTTTCTTATAAAGAATCAAGCTTTCTCGTATAAATCGAAGGACATTCTAGAGCACTCCTAAAACACGATTTTCCCCCAAAATCCAAACGATTCTTTCATACAAACTCATCACAACATTCATATAGGCACACACACACACACACGCGCATGCATACACATTTTAAGAATTAAAAGGATAGGAACGCATCAAGATTGCGGTAACCGTGTTTCACGGAAGTCGGGGGGTGCCTAACACCTTCCCCTCGCTTAAGCAAGCCCCCGAACTCTATGGATCTCGGTTCGCAGACCAAATTAATTCGGAGTCACATATGAGCCATCGATTTATAAAAAGCGAAAACTCGGATGAGTTGGTACATCCATTTCAAATATACCAACTGGCGACTCTGGTTAATTGGCTCATCATAAAAAACGATCTTTCAAAACCCCGTTGACATCAATGCCGATCTTTTCCAAAGAATCATTAAATCAAAAGGCTAAAATTGGAAAAGGCAAGAGAGACGAGAAAACCCGGCGTCGACACATAAAATCCTATAGTGAAAATCACAACCGATATTGTAACTATCACCAGTCTTCGGGACATTCTACAGAGGACTGTTACAATTTGAAATACCTGATTGAGAAGAAGGTGCAGTCTAGGAAGTTGGTTCAGTACGTCGCGGGATGAGGGGCTTTGGAAAGTACAACAACTAATAACAATACACAACATAACCCGAAATCCCAAACCGATCCGGTCCCGATGGTTCGAGGAGTTGTAGACATGATAACGGGCAGATCGGTTGGGAAGGTGCTCGGAAAGAAAAGGCGGGGTATATTGGATTCAGTCATGTCAGTATCTGAACAACCAGGTTGGAAGGAACGTCCTTATCCGGGCACTATGATTTCTTTCACTGATGAGGATTACCTATCAGAATTAATTGAGCCGCATGAGGGAGCTCTGGCTATTACTGCCCAAGTTGGGACCATGGATATGAGGTGAATCATGATCGATAACGGTTCTTCGGTCGACATACTCTATGCTCACGCTTATCAAAGGCTAGATTTGGGAGGAAAGAAAATGAAAGTCGGCCAGGAACCTCCGTTGTACGGGTTCGGCAATGATCCAGTTCGGGTAGCGGGGATTATCGAGTTGCCAGTCATCTTCGGAACAGCTCCTCGACAGGTGGAGGTCAATGTCAGGTTCTTCGTGGTGCCTGTGAATTCGACCTATAACGCTATTTTGGGAAGACCGACATTAATGGCGCTACAAGCGGTGACCTCCATCCCACACTTCAAGATAAAGTTCCCTACGGCGAATGGGGTCGGTGAGGTAAAGGGTGATTTGGATTTGGCCTGAAGGTGTTATAGGACTTCGTTGATGTAAGATTCCAACTTTATGAAATAAAAGTTTATTATTTGGCCTGTCGGTTGCTTATTACTGGACTCGAAGGGGCTGCTCCCCGGAGATGGCTCAGGAAACGCACCACCCTAATCCGCTCCAATCGAAAGGATTCAGACGAGTAGATTGCGAAGATTTGGGGACCTTCATGCCGAAAAGCCCGCGAGAGTAACCCTAGGGTAGGTCAGCCTCTGATAAACCTAACGAAAGGGAAGCTTCTTCATGCCCTTTTATCGTTCAGTCAAATAAATAAATGTCATGTAAATGGTATACAACTTTCATACCGTCATCATCATAATAAATATGTCCTGTATCATGTGATTGCATCACTTGCACATATAAAGAGAATACTGACATGGTTTTGCAGGAGGGCAATCCGTGCCACGTACCAAGGTTTTCTAAAAACTTCTAAATACTATCCTGTCATCAAACACTGACCTTGTTTTGCAGGATAAGATTAAGAGAACCGTGAAAGCGTGGCATAACGATCACAAAGAACCCGGAGTAGGGGCATATTCGACCACACAAAAAAAAAAAAAGAGAAAAAAAAAAGAAAGAAAAAAAAAGAAATAATAATCATCATGCATCAGTGTTGACATGCATCCGCCAACGTGTAACTGGCACAATACTAAACTACGGCCCTTGTTGGTTTTGCGAGATTGCCCCTACGACCCAACTAAGAGGCCGTAAAGTCCATACTCCATCCATCCAAATGGCAGAGGCCGATAGCCATGAAATTACAGTTCTGCCACTCCAACAATACGACCGAATACGAGGGATTCATCCTAGGACTGAGGTTAGCCCTTGGAATGGGAATCAAAGAGATGATAGTAGTTGGAGACTCGAATTGGTCATCCGGCAGGCCATAGGAATATACAGCACCAAAGGGCATAAATGGGACCTAGCTACGGGACTGCTGAGATATCTGGAAGCCGAAGATGCCCACAGACAAATGAACGAAGTACATGGCAATGTGTGCAGAGCCCATATGAGCAGAACACTTTTTGCAAAGACAAGCGTGTGAACGGGTCGCTACGGGCTAACCATGAAAACTGATTGCGATACTCATGTCAGGAAATGCCATCAATGTCAGATCCATACCAATGTGATCCATGCACCTCCTAATGAGCTCCATTGCTTGACCTCACCGTGGCCAGTTGGACCGTGCATCAGGTGATATCCAGGAGGGGAAAAATCCCGGATTATGGCGGTGAATCCTGGCCAGTAGAAGATCAATGGGTTTTAAAATTCTGAGTTTTATTTCAAATCTCTGCCCGCTCATGTCATTTTGTCATGTTATCCAAAAGAAGATCATGTGCTGAAATGTTTTATATATATGACAAGCATTTTTGTTTTATGTCAGGTACCCTGATTTGAGGCACTCTAGCCTGACAAGCAATAGGCCAAATTTGAAGGAGGATCACGATTTTGGTATAAAGCTAGAGTTCGATTTGATGGGGATTGAGCAGGACGAGACAGATATCGACAATACGCCTGACGAGATCAAAGGATAGGTCGAAGACAAACCCAAACCCGACATCAGAACCCCTAACAATCACGAAGAACCCGGAGTAGGGGCAAATTCGACCACCAAAAAAAAAAAAAAAAAAAAATCTCAAAAATCAAAAATCCCCCAATCCTTTCAACAAGTCAAAGAACCGGATCTTTTGTCAGCCCAGCGAGATACCGATGCGACCAGTACGAGGGAGATCACAAGAAGAGCAACTTAACACTGGGGCATTTGTCAACTACCCAGGAAATGATGACGTGCAAATTGGCACCCATGCAACAATCCCATCAACATGCATCATCATCATCATCAAATGCTACCTCATGTCAATTCAATCTTCAACGGTACGATCATCTGGCATTTGTCAAGCATAGTTTTCCCGGGATACAATGATCCGCGTGAAAGGAGATTTTATTTGGCTTGATAGGAATCGAATTAATTCTAACAAGCAACCGTGGAGCATGATCGTGAGTATGATTAGACGAAGAAGGCTATTCAACCTTTTGATCGGGTACAAAGCCTTAATTCAAAGCAACGTTTGCGACAGAATCGACCTCATGTGACAGCCTTCACTTTGCATTTTGCACAAATTTTCAGTTGTGGGGTATAAAACTATGACGATGTTAATGGCAATTAACACGTAGTCAGACAGTCAATAATTATCAAGCAAATATCAAGGAGTCAGACGATAAATGATTATCAAGCTAATGTATCGAATCGTGGCCTGGGTTATTCGAGTAATTAAGCCCAAGGGGTGTCTCTACACCTGGTGCCCTAAAGCCATCTGGTTTGGGAGTCGCTGGCCCAACACTCGTTACATGGGTAACTCAGAGCCTAAGAAAACGAGCATTACAGTAGAGGAGCCCCGAGCAGATTCGAATCGTGGCATGGGCTACTCGAGTAATTAAGCCTAAGGGGTGTCTCTGCATCTGGTGCCCTAAAGTCGTCTGGTTTGGGAGTCACCGGCCTAACACTCGCTACATGGGTAACTCAAGCCGAAGAAAACGAATCTTGCGCAAGGTCAAGCAAGTAATGAATGGGGCAGATCACCAGCTTGTCTCGAACCGTGGCCTTTGTTACTCGAGTAAATAAACCCGAGGGGTATCTGTATACCTAATGCCCCAAAACCGTCTGGTTCAGGAGTCATTGGTCCAAAAGTCGTTAAATGGGTAACTTTGAATAGCCTAAGAAAACGAGACAAGTGAAGTGGGCTAATAAAAAGAAAAGATAATACGAAAAAAAAACTCTCGGCCTTAAACAAGAAGTCATAGAAGAGAAACCCCTACTGAGGGCTGCATCGCATAGTGCATTTGCCATATGACGTCAATCCTGCTAAGGACGTTGTCGAGAATGGAGACAGAATACCTTTGACGAGGGAGGGTAGTTCTTTTGAATTCGACCTTACTCACGTACAATGACCATGAATGCTTGAAGGTGTTCTTACGATTTCATAACTCGTCAAATAGAAAATCATCAACTCACGAGGGATAAAAAAAAATGAAATTTCAATCTAGTACGTTCACAACTTGCTAGATTGTGCGATCAACAGATATTCAATTTCATGTGCTTTAACTGCATTTTTGTCGAAATTTTAATATCTTTGTGTTGAACTAACACTAACGGCCCGAGCCTTCAAGTTTTGGCATTTGTTAGTCATCTGATATGCAGGATCTAGCAGAGCTGTGGATAACTCAGCACGGTCAGCCTCGCGAGTCTTCAATAGAAATTCTTGATAATAACACGCGCCAAGGCTGGGGCAGTTAAGAATCGTGAAATGGAAGGAAGCTGAGGCTGCACAGAAATTCTCGTCATTGGCCTTCTCCCCAATCCTGACTATCATTTGCCTCGGCATCCAAATGATCCACGTGCATGAGCATATACAAGGAGGATATAATGCGGGACAACAACATATCGGCCATCAGAAATGATCAAAAGGCCAAGGAGCCCAACATAACTGTCGATCATCACAGAGAGCGAAACAGACTGCCTCAACTCGATGAAATGAAGACGACCAAGAGCAGGCAGAGTACCAAATCAATGTTGAAGTCTAGAAATTGCACTTCACGACGAGGCGTGATCCAGTCAAATGTTGGCAAACAGCGACGACTGTCGAATCGTATCAGTTGACTGAATGGGGGCATTTATATCTAAACATATGTTGTGCACATGCATCTGTCCATAACATATCTGCCAGGTCATGCATAACATCTTTTTCATGCATGCAGGTACGATCAAAATGGAAATCTTCAGGAAAGTACAAGCACGTCGCTTTCAACCTCACAAATGATCAGAGTGATGGCTTTTGTGGCATGGTACGTAGACGATGTGGGTGGGAGATCCAGGACATGAAGCTGATCACACATCCCATATCAAAAAAAAAAAAAGGTCAATCAAAACCAATCAAGACCCCTGGGAAGGGCTGGTATCCAAACAATCAGTGATCCCTGGGAAGGGCTGGTATCCAAACAAGGAGCGAACCTGGGAAGGCATCCAAGCAAACCACAACAAGATGGTGAGCACCCCTGGGAAGGGCTGATATCCACAAAAAGAAAAAAGACAAAAAACAACAAACCTTGGGAAGGGCTGAGATCCACGCGAACCACAACAAGATGGTGAGCACCCCTGAGAAGGGCTGATATCCACAAAAAGAAAAAAGACAAAAAAACAACAAACCCTGGGAAGGGCTGAGATCCACGCGAACCACAACAAGATGGTGAGCACCCCTGGGAAGGGCTGATATCCACAAAAAGAAAAAAGACAAAAAACAACAAACCCTGGGAAGGGCTGAGATCCACGCGAACCACAACAAGATGGTGAGCAACCCTGGGAAGGGCTGATATCCACAAAAAGAAAAAAAGACAAAAAACAACAAACCCTGGGAAGGGCTGAGATCCACGCGAACCACAACAAGATGGTGAGCACCCCTGGGAAGGGCTGATATCCACAAAAAGAAAAAAGACAAAAAACAACAAACCCTGGGAAGGGCTGAGATCCACGCGAACCACAACAAGATGGTGAGCAACCCTGGGAAGGGCTGATATCCACAAAAAGAAAAAAAGACAAAAAACAACAAACCCTGGGAAGGGCTGAGATCCACGCGAACCACAACAAGATGGTGAGCAACCCTGGGAAGGGCTGATATCCACAAAAAGAAAAAAGACAAAAAACAACAAACCCTGGGAAGGGCTGAGATCCACGCGAACCACAACAAGATGGTAAGCAACCCTGGGAAGGGCTGATATCCACAAAAAGAAAAAAGACAAAAAACAACAAACCCTGGGAAGGGCTGAGATCCAAGATAACCAACCGGTGACGATAACCGAGGGTTACGAGATGGGTGTCCGGCGACGAAAACCGGCCCCGACAAGACAATCGACCGGCGACGATAACCGGCGATTACGAGATGGATGTCCGGCGACGAAAACCGGCCCCGACAAGACAATCGACCGACGACGATAACCGGCGATTACGAAATGGATGTTCGGCGACGAAAACCGGCTCCGACAAGATAACCAACCGGCGACGATAACCGGGGGTTACGAGATGGGTGTCCGGCGACGAAAACCGGCCCCGACAAGACAATCGACCGGCGACGATAACCGGCGATTATGAGATGGATGTCCGGCGATGAAAACCGGCTCCGACAAGATAACCAACCGGCGACGATAACCGGGGGTTACGAGATGGGTGTCCGGCGACGAAAACCGGCCCCGACAAGACAATCGACCGGCGACGATAACCGGCGATTACGAGATGGGTGACCGGCGACGAAACCCGGCCCCGACAAACGGTGACACCTGTGGAACCGTATCAAAAGACTGTACAGGGGTCATTTTTCATCAAATTTACATTTTAAATGTTGGGTCACATGCATTGAATATATGATAATTCTGTACGTGATCCATGCAGGTTAGGTGTCAAGGTCCTAGCCTATCAGAGTCAAAAGCAATGGTTGCCAAGAACGATGTACGAGGACAAACTCCAAGGATTCCCTTCAAAGCTAGTCAGGAGAATAACTTCCTTTGATGACAATGGGATGGAATGAGGTGATTACGAGAGGGGTAACCGGATACGAGACCCGACATTCACAGGACAATCGACCGGATACGAGACCCGGCGATTACGAGACGGGCGACAGGTCAGGAATTGATGCATTGACACCTTCACGAATATGTTGTATGCCTTACATCTTGCGTTGCATCATAAGTTGTATGTGTTGCATCATGTATGCACTGTCATTCTTATGCACTGTCATTCATGCATCATGTGTCTACTTCTTTATCATGTTCATTTCATTTAACATTTCATAAACATGATAAAGAGGGGCAGCTGTAGACACCCAAATTTTGCGCTTCGTACACTAACCGTGACAGGAGGGCAAAATCGTCAATTGAACCGGCTTACGGGAGCGAAGGAATGGGCACAAGTGCGAACACTCGACACCACCGCAACGATTTGCAAATCAAAACCGACGTGACAGCAGGGTCGTCCGAAATGAGCATGCCCGAATGATGTGGCACGTCTCCCAGTGATTTCCGGACTGCAAAATACAAGCCTGTCGGCGAAAACCGATGTCACGACATGAGAATCGAGGTATAGCACGAAATTCGAGAAAATCAACCCACCCAGCCGCGGATTGATCTGCGGCCAAACGATTAAAATAATGGTGGTGCGCACGGGACTCGAAACCAGGAAACCAGCTGAGTGCGATAGGGGGTGGGCCAGCCAGCCGCAGATCAATCTGCGGCCAGCCGCAGATCAATCTGCGGCTTCCCTAAACCAGCTTATTTCAGCTCAGTTTCTTCATTCATCCAGAGAAGTGAGCAGCAGCAGCAGCGGCGGAAAAAGAAAGAAAAGAAGGAGAAAACAGCAAGAAAAAATAGAGAGAAAAGAGAGAAAAGAAGTGAGAAATTGTACCCATTTTGTGAGATTACATCTCATATTTTCTACTCTATTCAATACACAAATTCATACGTATAGTGGGGATTATTTGCAAGGTGAAAAATCCTTTGTTTTAGCATTTTGTTTTACCATTTTTTGTTAGGTTTTTGTCATCCAAATTATATTAAATGTAGTTTCCTTGTGTATTGTTGTGGATCTATGGATTGAGGGCTATTAGTGAGGGTTCCCAAATGGAACGAAATTCCTCCTAATGGCCCGATGATATCCATTTGGTGAATTTTACCTCGTTGTAATGATGTATTATGCATAGTTTATTTAGATTGTTATTTTTTGGATCTTGTGGGTGTGTAGCGATTTTGGATGTGAGCCTAGGAAAGCGACCCCGTGGTCCAAATCCGATGATGGACATCTTTTGATATATGTAATAAATTCGATGTACCTTTCATTGTAAATATGTAATCGTCGGGCCTTAAAACGACGCCAAGGCGAGAATCGTGTTTAAGGCCCCGAAATAGTGAAGCTTGTGATTGTAGGCGTTTGGGGTTATTTTGATGGCTTACATGCCCATGAATAGCCCCGACGCGTGTTTTATGCTCGATTTGATTTATGAGATGAAATTGATTTCAAAGCTAAACGATAAGACTTTCATAAAATCAATCAAACTAGGTTATTAGAGTCGCGAGGCTAAAATTTGGGAATGCTAATGAATGTCGATTCCTATTTAACGAGAAGGCTAAAGAAAAATCGCTTTCAAACATCACCCAAAATGGTTTTATAAAATAAGTAATGTTTTATTGAATCTTTGTGCATAGGGTTAAAGAGATCCTAGAAATTGCCCATCATTTGAGTTACGAAGGCAACGTATAGATCTCGATTCCTATTTTGACGAAGGTTTAAAACTCTTGTTTTGCCAAAACGACACTTAATGAAAATCTCATAGTTTTGACAATTAAAATCAAACCTTTCTTATAAAGAATCAAGTTTTCTCGTATAAATCGAAGGACATTCTAGAGCACTCCTAAAACACGATTTTCCCCCAAAATCCAAATGATTCTTTCATACAAACTCATCACAACATTCATATAGGCACACACACACACACGCACATGCATACACATTTTAAGAATTAAAAGGATAGGAACGTATCAAGATTGCGGTAACCGTGTTTCACGGAAGTCGGGGGGTGCCTAACACCTTCCCCTCGCTTAAGCAAGCCCCCGAACTCTATGGATCTCGGTTCGCAGACCAAATTAATTCGGAGTCACATATGAGCCATCGATTTATAAAAAGCGAAAACTCGGATGAGTTGGTACATCCATTTCAAATATACCAACTGGCGACTCTGGTTAATTGGCTCATCATAAAAAACGATCTTTCAAAACCCCGTCGACATCAATGCTGATCTTTTCCAAAGAATCATTAAATCAAAAGGCTAAAATTGGAAAAGGCAAGAGAGACGAGAAAACCCGGCGTCGACACATAAAATCCTATAGTGAAAATCACAACCGATATTGTAACTATCACTAGTCTTCGGGACATTCTACAGAGGACTGTTACAATTTGAAATACCTGATTGAGAAGAAGGTGCAGTCTAGGAAGTTGGTTCAGTACGTCGCGGGATGAGGGGCTTTGGAAAGTACAACAACTAATAACAATACACAACATAACCCGAAATCCCAAACCGATCCGGTCCCGATGGTTCGAGGAGTTGTAGACATGATAACGGGCAGATCGGTTGGGAAGGTGCTCGGAAAGAAAAGGCGGGGTATATTGGATTCAGTCATGTCAGTATCTGAACAACCAGGTTGGAAGGAACGTCCTTATCCGGGCACTATGATTTCTTTCACTGATGAGGATTACCTATCAGAATTAATTGAGCCGCATGAGGGAGCTCTGGCTATTACTGCCCAAGTTGGGACCATGGATATGAGGTGAATCATGATCGATAACGGTTCTTCGGTCGACATACTCTATGCTCACGCTTATCAAAGGCTAGATTTGGGAGGAAAGAAAATGAAAGTCGGCCAGGAACCTCCGTTGTACGGGTTCGACAATGATCCAGTTCGGGTAGCGGGGATTATCGAGTTGCCAGTCATCTTCGGAACAGCTCCTCGACAGGTGGAGGTCAATGTCAGGTTCTTCGTGGTGCATGTGAATTCGACCTATAACGCTATTTTGGGAAGACCGACATTAATGGCGCTACAAACGGTGACCTCCATCCCACACTTCAAGATAAAGTTCCCTACGGCGAATGGGGTCGGTGAGGTAAAGGGTGATTTGGATTTGGCCTGAAGGTGTTATAGGACTTCGTTGATGTAAGATTCCAACTTTATGAAATAAAAGTTTATTATTTTCTTTATGATTATTTTTTTTAAATACTGAAGTGTTTAATTGTTATAAATGATAGTTAAGGTGGTTATTTACAAATTATCTGATAAACAGTATGTCGGAGAATATTCTTTTTATCGGAAAATATTCTTTCTGTCGGAAAATATTATATTCGGTACCATACGACGACGCCGAAATAAAAAAAATATTAGTAGGCCCCACAATGACAATATTGTCAATGATAGTGGGCTCCATTGTCGGATACTGAAAACGATAGTATTTTGTTAACAGTATTATCACCGGAAACTGTTGAAATACCTGGTAATAAAAAGAACAGTAAAACGCGTTATTCCACAGTAGTACGCGGTGTTGCACAATATTTTAAATTATTGATCCAATAAATGATAAAGTAGCAATTGCACAGTATTTTAATTCAATAATTACAATAGCATCTGCATGGTACTTTTTATTATTTGTCATGACACTGTAACTCATATTATTTGATATGATATTTTAGCATTATTGACGGATTAAAAGTGGAGTCTAACTTAGGGGTACCTAATTGAAATTATGAAAATTCACATGCAATGAACTATTAATTCACATGATGGAACTATTAGCTCACATGTAGAAACTATTAGGGGATGTTATGTAAGATTGATAATACTTGAGGGATTATATTAAAAATAGAGGCAAAGATGGAGGTACTAACGTGTAATAAGTCGAACCCTTAATATGTAATTAATGAAACTTGGTTTTCCTATAAATAGGAAGGATTATCTTAAGAAATCTTCACACCTTCCTTGCTTATACTACCTCTCTCTCTCTCTAAATTTCTTGAGTTCTCTAAGTGTGCTAGGCTATTGTGAGTATTTGTGAGAATACTAGTATTGTACAAGTTAGTAAACTTAATGGAATGCAACATCCAATCACTTATTAACGAAGGTAGGGGATATAATTTCTTTCATACTCTTATGTAATATCATTTGCTTTCATGTTCGTAAGTGATATTATACTCATAAAGGTTGTTATTCATTCCGTATTAATTTATGGGGATAATCTATCCGTGCGGATTGGTGCATGTCTGGTGAATATCCTTTTGTATCCATTCCTTATTACTCTGCGGGAATAACCTGTATGTACTGAGTGTCGTACCTGGTGAATATCCTTTTTGTATTCATTCCTTATTACTCTGTGGGAATAACCTGTATGTACGGAGTGTCGTACCTGGTGAATATCCCTTTGCATTTATTCCTTATTAATCTGTGGGTATAACCTGTCTGTGCGGATTGACGCATGCCTGGTGAATAACCCTTCGTATTCGTTAGTTATTAATCTTTTGTGGAAATAATCTGTCTACGCGGATTACCGCATGACGGGTGAAAATCCATTTGCAGTTTCATATATTCGTATAACGTATCATTTCTTTTGTACTCTTTAAGGGATATCTTTTTCTTTCACATTTCTCCATTTATGATAAGAAATCTCTGTTTGTTTCCAAAACTTTATTTTAAATGGTGAAAATCCCTGAAAATTTATAAAATATCCTTAATAGTTTGTGTTTTATCTAATATCTTTTCACCTGAATCTTTCTATTTCGTTTGATACGATATACTTGAATCGTGAATTTTATTCTTGAATATCATTGTTGAATTTGACTCCACAATTTGGTCATCCTGTTGGCAATTTGGTCAACCTTCGACACTGGATAAATTAAACATTCATTCTTATTCGTGATCTACCTGTATTCATTTTATATCATTGTCATCATCCTCATACTTAAATTATGGTGATAGTTCTCCTTGGCCCGTAGTGCAAAGGTGAACTGGCGTGACATGATTTTTACCAAACTGTGTATTAGTATAATCATGACTTTTGGTGTTACAAACAAAGGCGTATGGTGAAAGTTCTCTTTGGCCCATAGTACAAAGATGAACTGGTGTTTGACATGATCATGACCGGTGATGTTACAAATAAATATCCTTGGCACATAGTGCAAAAAGAGCTTGTTGAATATAAACTGTTGATTTGGATGTTCATAAACAGGAACTGTTGATTGGTGTTACAGGGATAAAATATTGGTGGTGATCCTTTAACTTATAGAAGATGGTAGATACTATAATCTACTTGACTCTTCTAATGGATTGTTCGTTCCACTGCAGTTGTTGTTATTGAACAATTATAATATCTTTAAATCTCTGATATATTTCGGTTGAAGGCAAAAGATAATTTTATTCTTCATTATCTTAGTCATGATATTTTCTACTGGGCTATTTGTGCTCACCATTTTCCTTTTTGTTCTATTGTTCTCTTCAGAAAAAGAGAGTGTAGCGGGGACTAGCCGAGGAATGGAATGATGGTCTGAGACAATAAAAGTATCTCAATACATTACTATTAGTGTGGCAATAAGTGTATTGACAATTTAAGATGTATTTGTATTGTGTTGTCGTATTTTGCACAACACTTATTAGTTGTAAATGGGAAAATTTGTATTTATATTTGTATTTTGTAAAATGTTATTGGCGACTCAAAATGGGTTGTATGGACCTATTTTGGGGGCGTCACAGTTGATATCTTCGGTCGTAGGAAGGTGTAAACAGAAACAGACTATGGCGATTGAGGTTGAACCATTTACCGAAGGAAGCACAGAACCACTCGCCTTACCAGCCGAAGAGATTGAAGATATTGAGTTAGTTCCAAGGAAAAAGGAAAAAACCATAAAAATTGGTTCGGGCATGCAGGAGCTCTTCAGGACGGGGTTGATTGACTTGCTTCGGGTCTATGCCAATATTTTTTCTTGGGAGCCCAGTGATATGCTGGGGATTGACGAATCTGTTGCGGTTCACAAACTGTGTGTAGACCCGATGAAAAAACCAGTTCGTCAAAAGAGGAGAATTTTTGCCCTAGAAAGGCAAAAGATTATCGACGAAGAGATAGCAAAGTTGCTGGAAGCGGATTTCATTTTTGAAATTGATTATCCCAAGTGGTTGGCAAACGTAGTGCTCGTCTAGAAGCAAAACGGCAAGTGGAGGGTATGCATTGACTATACAGACTTGAACAAGGCGTGTCCGAAGGATTTTTACCCCTTGCCACATATTGATCAATTGATAGATGCGACTTCGGGGTTCGCGATGTTGAGTTTTATGGACGCTTTTTCAGGATACCATCAGATATCGATGTACAAGAAGGATATCCCGAAAACCGCTTTCATCACCCATCGGGCAATTTATGCATATAAGAAGATGACATTCGGATTGCTTAACTCTGGGGTCACGTATCAGCGGATGATGAACTACGTTTTCAGGAAGCAATTGGGGAGGAGCATGGAAGTCTACATAGATGATATGATCGTCAAAAGCTCTTCTGTTTGAGGTCACTTAGACGATTTGAAGGATTATTTTCAAACCATTAGAGAACATAATATCCGACTGAATCCTACCAAATGTACCTTCGACCTCGGGTCAGGGAAGTTTCTGGGTATATGGTGAGCAAGAGGGGAATTGAAGTGAATCCTGAAAAGATCAAAGCTATCATGGATATGAAGTCGTCGAAGTCGTTTAAAGATGTACAGAGGCTAACGGGTCGGATTGCAGCGCTTTGGAGGTTCATGTCGAAATCGGCGGAAAGGTGCATCCCCTTTTTCGATACTCTGAAAGGTCCAAAGAACGAGAAGACTTTTCAGTGGAATTCGGAATGTGAGAATGCATTCCAAGGGATCAAAAAATACTTATCCTTTGTGCCGTTGCTGATGAAGTCGATCCCTTCGGAAAACTTTGTACCTATATTTGGCCGTCAGCTAGCGGTCGGGGCGGTTTTGATTCGGGAATCGGGTGGAAAGCAGTTCTCCGTTTACTATGTTAGTCATGCACTTAGGGACGCAGAAATGAGATATCTGAACCTGGAGAAGTTTGCCTATGCGTTGATCATTGCAAGCAAGAAGCTTTGGCATTATTTTCAGGGTCGGTTGATAGTGGTGTATACAGATCAGCCTCTGAAGAAGGTGTTGCACAAACCAGACGTCTCGGGTCGGCTTGTTGCGTGGGCTATGGAGTTGACCCAGTTTATTTGGAATATCATCCTCGGACAGTGATAAAGGGTCAGGTTTTAACCGACTTTGTGGTGGAATGCTCGTTTTCCGAAGATGATCCAGTTGATCAGCCGGAGATAGTGGGTTCGGTTTCTAACATTCAGCCGCTTCAAACGTTTTGGACGCTATATGTGGATGGGTCTTTAACTTCAGATACGAGTAGAGCAGGGGTGATTTTGACAAGTCCTGAGGGATTCAGAGTTCAGCAAGCCATCCGGTTAGGGTTCAGGGCAACCAACAATGAGGCTGAATATGAAACGATCCTGACAGGGTTGCGATTGGTAAGAAGTTTAGAGGTTCAGAAGATGGTTATTTTTAGTGATTCTCAATTGGTTGTTAAGCAAATATCAGGGGAATTTGAAGCTCGGGGGGCGAGGATGTCCAAGTATCTGGTAGAAGTTAAGGATCGACTCCATTATTTCAGCTCGTGTACTTTCCAAGGGGTAGACGGTCCAATAATACGATTGCTGATGCATTGTCCAAGTTAGCTGCTTCGGATACAGGTACTTTCAGTGGATCAGTCTATTTAGAAGTTTTGGAGTCTCCAAGCATTTAAGTGTCAGAGGTGTTGGTCGTGGAACGTTCGTATTGTTGGATGACCCCATATATAAGTTACTTGGTCGATGGTGTGTTACCTTCGGATCGTTGATTGGCAAAGAAAATAAAGTACAGGAGCTCGAATTTTGTCTTGATCGACGGTGACTTATATAGGCGCGCGTATTCTTCACTTTTACTGAAGTGTTTGGTCCCTTCTGAAGCGGAATACGTACTTTGGGAAGTTCACGAAGGGATCTGTGGCGATCATATAGGAGCCAAGTCACTGGCATACAAGGTGTTTCGACAGGGTTATTATTAGCCTACCATTTTCAAATAAGTTAAGGAGTATGTTCAGAAGTGCGTTAAGTGTCAGCTAAACAGTCTGGTTCCTCATCAGCCACCCAAAGAACTCTTCTCTATTCTGTCCCCGATTCCGTTTGCAGTTTGGGGGGTTGATATCTTAGGCCCGTTACCAAAGGCGAAGGGTCAAGTCAGCTTTGTGATAGTTGTTATTGATTACATGACTAAGTGGGTAGAGGTAAAACCTCTTCGGGCGATCACAGAGCAAGAATGTCTCAAATTTCTTAAAGAGTTTGTGGTGTTCCGTTTCTGGATTCCCATGGATGTGGTGTCTGACAACGGTCGGCAGTTTGTGGGTTCGAAATTTGAAGAATTCCTTCGAGATTTGGAGATCCAGCATAAAAAAACTTCGATTGCTCACCCTCAGTCCAATGGTCAGGTCAAAGTCGCGAATCGCACGTTGCTCAATGGGATTAAAAGAAGGCTAGACGAAGCCAAGGGGAGGTGGCCTAAAGAGCTACTCAGCGTTTTATGGGCATATCGGACTACTCCTAGGACCATAACCGGTGACTCGCCGTTCAAGTTGGCTTATGGTACCGATGTTCTTGTTCTGGTCGAGATCGGGTCTCCTTCGTTAAGGGTCAGTCAGTATAAGGAGCTTTATAACAATGAAGGCCTTCGGCTTAATCTTGATTTGTTATAGGAGGTTCGGGAGTCGGCTTTAGTAAGGCTAGCGGTTTATCAGCAAAGAACAGCCAGGCATTACAATAAGGGGGTGAAATTACGGAGGTTCGAAGTTGGTGATCTTGTGCTTCGGGAGGCTGAAGCATCTATCCCCCCAGAATTTGGGTAAGCTTATGCCGAACTGGGAGGGTCCTTATGAAGTCATGGAAGTGCCGAAGCCAGGGACCTACCAGCTTCGAGCAATGGATGGTTCAGAAATAAAGAATACATGGCATGCTGGGAGACTTAGGCGATATTACCAATAAGTTATGTAGTTCCTCAGTTCATTCTTATGTAATTTCAATTATTTATTAATAAAATAAAGTAGTTTGTTCTGGCAAAAGAGATTTTTTATTTCATTTGGGATTTGTACATAAGAAAGGTTATCACAAAAATGTAAAGCAAAAATTACAATGTTTATTGAGGAGGTGGAAGATTGTTTTCGGTGTCGGGTTCATCATCCGAAGAGTCTAGGATGGAAGGATCTAATCCAGCAGCAAGCATTTTGGCTTTATCTTTCTGTCCGGCACTCGAATATCTGTCGTCGTATTGCTTCAAGACTTCTTCGGTCAATTCGGGGGATCGGCGATATTCAGAGATTAGCTTCCGTTTGGTGTCTTCAGTTAATGGTGGCCCTTGTGCTTTTAAATCATTGTGTTCCTTCAGCAGATCAGCCAATTAAAAATGAACAGCCCGAAGCCGATTCTAAATGCTTGCAATAGATTTCTCTATCACGCCCATTTTATTTTTGTCTTCGGTTCGTTCTGCCAAAAGTTGCTCTCTTTTTTCGGCTACTTCGGAGAGTTACCACTTTGTTTTCTTCAGTTCTTTCTCCAGCTCTTCGCAGCGGTAGGTGGTGTTGGCGTGGAGGCTTTGCTCTTTCTCGAGACCTGATTTTATGGCTTCTATTCGGTGTTGAAGTTCGGCGATTTCGACCTTCAATTCTTCCTCTTTGTTTTTTATCTTTCCCAGATGACGATGGGTCCGGGCAATGACGGCATTGGATTGTAATTTTAAAATTGATTAATTTGGTGTACAGTGTGTGTAGAAAATGAAAAAGGTCTGGGGAGCAGTTCTACTTACTCGACCTATGTGCATGGAGTTGGCATAGATCAGCTCTTCTGTTGTGATGTCTTCGAATCTGTCGTCGTCCTTAGGAAGGTTGAAGTATTGAAAGAGTTCCATTGGGTAGTTTTTGGGGTCTTCGGGCCATAGGGACATTGTGGCTTGAAGTTCCCGAATTTCTCGTACTTCGGTTGAAAGGGAGGGCGATTCGGTCAAGGAGGTGTTGGTTGCTTGTTGTGGTGGTTGGGGATCGGGGAGTGATTCGGTATGAGGCTTTTTGGGAGGAGGGTTAGAAGATGATTCGGCCCGCTCCTTTCTCTTCTGTAAAGGGGCTTCGGGGTCGACAGGTTCTGGAGGTTCGCCTGCGTCGGGTTGGATGATGTTAAGTTCGGTGGGTTGATTAGGGTTGGCGATCAGGTGTTGAGGTGGTTTTTTGTTATGCGCCTTGACTAGCCTTCGTTTCTTTTTGAATAGGGCGTCCTTTTCAGTTGGCGTCATTTCGAGGACTTTTTTCGGTAAACCCAGGTGTGGGGATGATGGCGGAAGGGTTGGCATCGGGTACTGAAGGTTGAGCTGGTGGTATGGTGGTGATCGGGTCTGCCAGAAGAGGAGCTTCGGACGGTTGATTAGTGTGAGGGGCCGCTTCCTCGGTCGGCTCAGGAATGTCTTCAAGATATTTTGTCGGGGATAATGTTTGGCCAATATCTTTGGTTGACTTCGGCTTGATAAGAAAAACAACAAACAGTGAAGGGTTGGTGTTTATAGGGGTGGGAGCGATTTCGGAGGGGATTGAGATGGGGGTTTGTGTGGAGGTGGGGTTAAGGTCTGCTGTAGTTGAAGAAGGAGAGTTGTGAATGGGGTTGGTGGAGTCTGTCATTGTTGATCGGTGGGTATTTTTCGCTGAAGAAAGCAACAGTTGCAGAAAGGTTGGAGATGAAGAGAGGGAATGCACAGTTTGAGATGGAATTTGGGGTTATGACGGTTGATTTTAGGGAAAGGGAGTTTTTGAGTTAATTGACTTTTGGGGTCCGCGCGATTTCCCAAAAGCGGCGTAATAAATGGGTTGTGTGATAGTGGTAGGGCCCGATGGTATGAGTTGGCTGGTTTACCGAAGATTTGGGCCTTGGGTTTTCAGGTTTCAATTATTGGGCTTTTAATGATTGAATTCTTCCATTAAATATTCCATTTAAATGTAAGAGTGGGGGCAATGTTGGGATGTGTTCACATGGGCCCGAAGAATAGGGTGGACCACAGTCCACGTGGAGAGATGTTCCCATGTGAGGATTTATTTTGGGTAGGTGCGGACTTTAAGGAATCTAAGATTCCTAACTGTACTTAAATTCTAGTTCCTAAGGAAAGAGTTATGATTATATCCTACTTCCTTTCTTTAAGGGGATTTATTTCTATCCAATCATAGGTAATTACCATGATTAGGATTCCTATTGCGGTAGGGGAACAGGGCGATGAAGGCGGTGTGATCATCTATAAATACAAGGCTAAACTCTAAATTTACAGGTAATGACTTTTTGTTCACTAAGTATTAAACCTCCATTGTTAATACCTTGAACAGTCTGTACTTATTCTCACACCGGAGTTATCCCCCGGCAGCCAAAACTGCCAGGCTCCTGAGTGTGATTTCGTTCTTGTGCAGAATATAAAAGCACGACCAACAATTATATTTTATGACTATCCGAGTTAACTCATCAATTAGAATGAGTTAACTGGGATAATCATGAATTAACTTGAATGGTTAATATTACATTTAATACGATAACTAATAAATACAATTAATTTTCCTTTAATTATGGAGGAAAACTATCAAATATTTATGAAAAAATTAATATTCTATCTGTTCCAAAATTAGAGATATAATTTAACTTTTAAGGTAAAACAACGGCATATTAAAATTTAAAATTGGTATGACTCATAAAAATTTAGAATAAAATAAATTTTGTGATTAATAATTTTTGTTATATACTATACAATTATAATAATTGTATCAACTAAAATTAAATAAATTCACATTAATTTAAAATTTAATATACCGTCGTTTAACCTTAAAAATTAAATTATATATTTATTTTTGAAACGAATGGAGTATAAACTAGTACGTGCCCGGCACCTGATATCAAACTAGTAAGCAATATAAATAACAATCTAATAAGCACATAATCAATCAATTACGTCCATTTAGATTCAGATGTACGTATCTTTTCTGTCAACATAATTTTTTGGCCTTTCTAGTTTAATATTGAAAAAAAAAATGTTACTTAAAAAATTGTCCCAAGTATTTTATTCAAACCTTAATGTTTGGAAGCAAAACAAGTACAACGGCTGGTGAGAAAAATAAAACTTTGCGTGATATTATAAAATAAACGTTACCCTCAAGAAAACATGCACAATGTGACAAGACAAGAAAACTTAATTTTTGATAAAGACCTTCTTAAGAGGCGACGTACAAATTAACAAAAAAATTACATAAAAATATAGCAGATCAGCCCAGTTGATAGATTCTTATTTAAAATAAAATAAAATAAAATAAAAAGAATCATATGAACATTATATATTTGGACCGACTTCCTCAGAGTGAAATTACTTTTGGGATTACTTAAAAAATGTAATTAGTAATTATGATTAATACTTCTGTTTATATAAATAATTTTATAAAAATAATTTGTGTTTGGTAAATATTAAGTACTTAAACTAGGACAAAGTAAAAAATGTTTGGTATTAAAAGATTGATTGCCACTTATTTCCAAGTCTAAATTACTGCTCTCTCTCTCTCCTGCAAAGACTGATTTAGTTTGAATTTTAAAGTCTAATTGACCAATTTTAGAATCAAAATTTATCTTATTTTCTTTTAAATGTAGGTAATAAGGTAAATAGATTATAACCATTAGAAATTAGGTTTAATTTACTACAATATCCAATTTTTGACCCAAAAAGTTAAATTAAGCCCGTTTTTGCAGGACAATTTGGAGTAAAAACAAAGGTTTGGAGAAGTAAAGATAGGTACTAATTGGAGTTATTGGAATAAATAGAAATAGATTAATAATATACTCGGTCAAATTTGATTATTAGATTTGACAAATAATCAAAAACTTCATACTAAAATTTCGGATTATTTCCATAAAAGTTGATTATAAAACAATTTTAAAATCAAGTTATCCTACACTTTTAACTCCTCAAAATTGATTACAAACAAGTTTGACTGATTATAAATGATAACAGCTCTACAAATTCTTATTTTGCGGATTCGATATCATACCCAGACAATTTCTAATCATCTGGAAACAATACTCAGGCATCAACAGCTTGTTTTTCCGAGTCTTAAGTTATTATACAAACTACAAATAATTTTTAAAAAGAAAGAAATTTAAAGAAATGGGAATAAGGTTGAATTTAGCTTTATATGCACTATATTATTCTTTCTTGGCTTGGTCAGATAGATGAAAGACCCAATACCTGTATAGCTTATGGGTGTAGTTTTGCGGCAATTTATGCCATGCAACAATATAAGTGATACGTCATGCAACAATATAAGTGATACGTCATGCAAAAAAGTATTGAAAAATTTATATGAAGAGAACTTATTATTAAAAAAAATTATCTTTCTTATTGCGGAGTTAAAAATGCAATGTGTATCGCATTAAAGGCAGAAATAATATTAGCAAAATTAATATATTTACAAATGTAAGTGATATGTCATGCAAAAATGTATATAAAAGTTTATATGAAAATAACTTATTATAAAAAAATTATTTTTCTTATTATAATTTTAACAAATTATACAATCCGTTATTCAAACTAGCACGTGCATTGTACGGGCTATCAAGTAGTAGTTTTAATTTCTCATCTCATGGAAAACCCTTTTTACTTCGCTTAGCTTTATCCCCCAAATTTTAGAAATGGGGTTCTTTCTATGGTAGGAAATATTTTCAATAAAATATACTTTAAAAAAAAATTAATGTTGACTACAATTTTGAAATATTGTGTATAACTAACGTGGTTCATTAACTTAGAAATTTTAATTATCAAGAGCAATAATAAAAAATATATTTTCACTTTTATATATATATAATATATATATATATATATATATATATATATATATATATGAGTCCTCCTACACGGACATGAAAAAAGGACATGGAAATTGGACATTTCCAATTTCCCTTGGTTTTTTTTTTTTTTTTTTTTGGGTTTAGTCCAAATATATTTATACTATGGATTTAAAAAAAAAATTTAGAAAAAAACATAAAAAAATTAGGTCCAATTTGAATATATATCAAAAAAATGGTTGTATGGGCCCATACAAACCATTTTTTTGATATATATCCAAATTGGACCTAATTTTTTACATTTTTTTTCTAATTTTTTTTTTAAATCCATAGTATAAATATATTTGGACTAAACCCAAAAAAAAAAAAAAAAAAAAAAAAAATGGAAATTGGAAATGTCCAATTTCCATGTCCCTTTTTCCATGTCCCCCTAGACTTACTGTATATATATATATCATATCTTACAAGTGCAAGTAGCTTTTAAGTTGGGCCTTGCTTTTTGGAATATAATAAGGCAAATGAGTAACATAGAAAACCCTTCTTTTGTTTCCAACCATATTATTCATTGAGCAGTAGTACTATTACAAAAATATGGGTATTAAAAATATTTATAACATTAATTTACCAAGATGTTCATAGTTATAATTATTGGGCCCAAATCTCCATCCTGAATTATTAACCATTGACATCTTCATTTAGTATTCGTTCTTCGTATTATGTTCTTTTAAGCACAGCACCATTGATTATTCTTTAATCAATATAAGATCCAGTTTTTTTTTTAAAATGAATTGATTGAAAAAAACAAACTAACTATAATTAACTAGACAAGTTTTATTTATTTATTTGAATAAATAAGTTGGACAGTAAAACAGTCACATTTAACTTCCGAGTCCTACTAAAATAAATTTGTATTAACTAAAATTAAATAAATTCACATTAATTTTGAAATTTAATATGATGTCGTATGAGTTCAAAAATCAAACTATATCTCTAATTTTGGAACGAAAAGAATATTTTTGTTTATAATTTTTTTTTGCTAACAAAATTTAGTCTTATAATTATAAGTACGCTGTTCCAAAGTATAAGAGTCATCATTTTAACGTTATAAAAGGAATTCACCAAATTTTAAAATTTTTAACATAATAAAAGGAATTCACCAAATTTTAAAATATAAAATTGATGTAATTCAACCTTTCAGGGATGCATTATAGTTGATTTTAAGCCACTCCGTCGTAGGTTTACTCCATCTCACAACAGTCTACTGATGAATTTATATTTGAACTTGTTTCTGTCATAATTGTATTGATCAAAATTAAATAAATTCATATAAATTCTATTGAAAGAATCTCAAATTTATTTTCAAAAATCATTTTTTTTAGATTTTAGAATGGAAAGAGTATTACATAAGAAAATATTTTATATAAATGTTATTTCTATCAATTATTTAAATGAGACCCTCAACCTTAACTTGATGGTCCATCCTATGTTCACACGCTTTGAAGTTCTAGCAGTCCAATTTGGATTGCCGGTTAGTTTAAAGTAACTAACCATGCCAAAATGTAATATATATCTTATATATAAAAATTATCGAGCCAAGAGAAAATCTTATTTAAATTAATTTAGTTGATCATTTCAAGGATAATTTGAATACAAATACAAATTACATAATTATAATAATACATGTTCAAACACAATGACTATAATTATAATTTAATACATAAACATACATACATGAATCTCACAATAAAGTAAATAAAGTAAAAAAAGGTCATAAAAGGCATTAATATATATATATATATATATATATATATATATATATATATATATATATATATATATATATATATATATATATATATATATATATATATATTGTTGGGATGTGTTCACATGGGCCCGAAGAATAGGTGGGCCACAGTTCACGTGGAGGGATGTTCCCATGTGAGGATTTATTTTGGACAGGTGCGGATCTAAGATTCCTAACTGTACTTAAAATCTAGTTCTTAAGGAAAGAGTCAAAATTATACCCCACTTCCTTTCTTTAAGGGGCTTGATTTCTATCCAATTATAGGTAATTACCATGATTAGGATTCCTATTGCGGTAGGGGGACAGGGCGATGAAGGCGGTGTGATCATCTATAAATACAAGGCTAAACTCTAAATTTATAGGTAATGACTTTTTGCTCACTAAGTATTAAACCTCTATTGTTAATACCTTGAACAGTTTGTACTTATTCTCACACCGGAGCTGTCCCCCGGCGGCCAAAACCGCCAAGCTCCTGAATGTGATTTCGTTTTTGTGCAGAATTTGGCGCGTATTTTAGTGATTGGACGCGCGGCGAAATCTTGGCGTTAACATTGGCGCTAGAAGGAAAGCCTGAGTGCAGCATAACATACAATGACTTAGTAATTTTTGATCGAAAATTATGGTGTCAAATAATGCAAAAACTGTGTCGGCACGGAATACGTCAACAACCAATACACTCCAACCCCGAGGGTGTAATAACCGAAAACTTCAAGTCTTTTGTAAATAAAATATTAAATATTTATTTATAAGAGTGAATACTTTATGGCTTATGCTGTGTGGATATATGATTTAATGAATACATATATATGTATGTATACATATATTTATATAAATATATATATATATATTCATGCTTAAGTGAGTCTATTTTTATTAAACCAATAAGGGTTACTTAATCCCAAAGATAGTGGGCTGGTAATTTGAGTAATTAAATGGATTGGATCAATATATATATATATATATATATATATAATATATATATATATATATATATATATATATATATATATATCACCCCTGTTTCGGTCCAATGTGACCCATTAGTGGTGACCTGAAGATATCATGTGGATGGCCCAATTTAACCCAATTAAGTAGCCAGTATCCGGATGGAAGAGAGAGAAGGTCACGTGGGTGCATTAAATTCTCTCATCATTATTTCTAAAAGCTAGTATCCCAACACTCTAACTCCTGTTCAATGGGGCGGCTGATGTGAAGATTTAAATCCCCTAAAAACCAGGATAGCAAAGAAAAGGGAGATATGCAATGAGTACTTATACATATTGAAATATGTTGTATGTATATGTTTTGAAGACTATAAATAGCACCTCTCGCTTGAGCTAACAAATGTTAGCTTCGTCAATTACCTTAATCTGAAATCTAGTAAATAAGAAATTTGAGAGAGAAAGGAGAGGAGCTGTCGTGCTGAGAGAAAGAGAGATAGAGGAGAACACTACCTGGTTTATGCCTGCTACATTCATCGTTTACTTTGGAAGGAAGAGAAGACAGGCAACCAAAACAAAGAGGTAATAGTTTCCTGATTTTGGTAAGAATAGTTTATCTATGTATCATTTGTTTGGCATATTAGTTAAAAGAGTACAAACCGACCGTAAAAAGGAAGGTCAAAAGAGGTTTGTGAGTTAGGTGTTCTATGACCATGTTCTATACCAATATTAAATGTTGTCCATAAGATGTATGACCAGACATTAGCTAAACCATAAGGGTGGTAGTACTGTAACCTTTGTAATAAGACGGTACAACTACTTGTTTATATGACCATCTGTTTAAAACTAGCTAATAACTTGAGCTAAGCTCAAATCATAACTACTATAGTAAAACCAACGAAGGTAATCTGTAGGATTAAATCTTAGAACGTTGTGTTTATAGACCGTGGGGGATGACAGTCAGACCAATGATTATGATCAAAGAAGGAGTGTACCTGAGTATACACCTCGACCTATCTTTTATTTTAAACCAAAAGTCTTAGTCAAATCGACTATGAACAGAAAAAGTTAATAGAAAGTGAGGTTCAGTAGAACATAAGTCAGACCCAAATCATGATGTTAGACCTGTATGACCTTAGACCAAAACAGTCAAGGGAGATTTCTTAAGCTAAAATTATGAAGTAACTTTGGATAAGGAAAGGGACTCAACGATCGTAGAGTGCGCTTATACCGTAGAGTACCTCTCAATGATCGTAAAGTCAAGCAACCATATTACTCGACGATCGTAGAGTATCTCTCGGCGATCGTAGAGTCAGTTAGTCCAATGACTCGACGATCGTAGAATACCTCTCGATGATCGTATAGTCAGTCAGCCATGTTACTCGATGAGCGTAGAGTATCTCTTGGCGATCGCAGAGTAAGTTAGCCAGTCACTCCTAAATCGTAGAGCATATGTGACGCCCCCAAATCCGGGTTTCCTAACCTCGAATTCGGTGCTCACGATACTCAACGACAAACATACTTTCTAACTAAATGCGGAATAATAAACATACATTGTTTATTGAAATAATAATAAGGTCTTGCAATCTTGGTCCCAAGGTTCTTTAACCTTAACATAAAACGTACCCTTAATACAATAAAAGGTTCACTTAATCAAACAACATTCAAGAATAACTAGTACATAGGCACTATCGGGCGTCTATTCTTGCACCTTCCCTTTTCCTTTGTCTCCCCTAGACGTTTCTGCCTTAGCTGAAATAAAGATCATGATATAGCAAGGGTAAGCAACTAATTTGCTTAGCAAATATATACACAAAGAGATATATCATGATAGAAGGAAATTTCACTTTCAATGTTCAACAACAGTATAGAATTGTGAAGAAATATGAATTATCAGTCAACAGTTGAATATTCAAATAATTGAATGTCAATTACTGAGTGGTTTGAAATAACCAAGGACGTTTTCCAAGGTTTTCAGCATGTAAGCTGGACCTCTTAAAAAGTTTTGGTAATCGAGGGGATCAGCCTCTCATACCCCGTGATTTATGCATAAACACTTAATAACCAGCATTGATATCATGCCTTAAACAAGTTTATCCTTTTCTCAGCCAAGAGTTCTTACCACAACAATTTAATAAGAACAGCTTTTAAAATACCATTGTCTTAACCAATTTAGACATGTTGGATCTAGCTGATACAAATAGCATAGATCGATCTCATAAACAATTCATACTTGAAAGAACTTTAATGAAATTTACAGTTCAATCATAATAGGATAGGAATTCAATTGCACAATGTGCGAATCTCAATAATCAGTATAGATGTGAATAATCGACAATAATTATTCACTAACATGCTTCGAAAATAATAACTCGAGATTGAGTTAGGGAACTTGCAATAATGTAAGAAGTTTAGGGTTAGGAACTTGCCTGTTTACTCAGCTACAAATAATTCTAGCTTTAACTATTTGGCCTTGAAGAACCTAACATAGATAATGTCGGTCTATCAATTAGTACTGCGTAGTTGTACGCCGAGACGCTTACTTATGCTATTTATTTAACAATTGAGCAGTTCACATAACACACATAGATTAATAAACTATTGCATATCCTACAGGACACTTAATTGACTTTTAGGTTGATGGTTTAATTAATTGACCATTTATCCTTTAGGTAATGAACACTTATTAAACCCTTAAACAATTAATTAAAATTGTTTAATTAATTAATATCACTTTTTCTTAAGTAATATTCATTTATTAACCCTTTTTAAACAATTTATTATAATTGTTTAGTTAATGTGTTATTTAAAATCTCCTTATTTTACTAGCTTTATCCTTATTTAATTACTATTTAATATTTGTTAAACAGTAATTAATTAATTATCTTTAGTTATTAATAATAGTAATTAATAACCAATAATAATCGAATCATCAATTTTAATCGTCTTTAATTATTATTTAAGATTAAGCAATAATTAATTAGGTTTAGTTATTATTTAAAGCTAATCAAATAGTAAATAATTAATTAGTGAGTAAGATTTACCTTTAGTTATTATCTAAAAATAAATAATAACTAATTAGGTTTATTCATCATTTAAAGTTAATCAAAGAATTATTAATGAACTTATCTCTAGTTATTATTTAATAATAATAATAACCAATTAAATTTATTTATTATTGAAAGCTAATCAATAATTAAATAATTAATTTACAATTCTTAATCATTGTTTAAAATAAATAACCAATTCATTATATATGGAAAATATAATAGCATATAAGGCTATTATTTTATTACTTTTATTCATACTTAATTATTAGTCAATAATAATCAAATATTTATTTTATTTATTATTCATCGATAAATGATAAATAATTATTTTACTAATTTATTCATATGTAATTATTAATTAAATATTTATTATCTTTATTTATTATTTATTGATAAATAATAAATAATTACTTTATTAATTTTATTAATACTTAATTATTTTTAATTAAACAATAATTAAATATTTATTATCTTTATTTATTATTTATGATAAATAATAAATAATTACTTTATTAATTTCTATTTATACTTAATTATTATTTAATGTTAGTTAAATAATAATTAAATATTTATTATCTTTATTTATTATTTATTGATAAATAATAAATAATTATTTTGTTTACTTTACTAGTTAGTTATAATAACTAATTTATTTGCAGGTATATTATTAGCTTCAAACCACTATTTGAGCCAATGTTCAAACCCTGCAACTTTCATTATTTAGTACACCAGGCAACAATTATCTCACAAGTTCATATGATATATTGAGTCTAGCCAAGCATTATACAAAACTCAAGGTTTGACTCTTATAACTCATACTGTCGACCAAACAGTTGATGCCCAAAAGAAATGAAAGCAGTTCGTTCAAGCATTTTGACAAACATACAGTGTGCATCTTGCAACACGACACTGTCCTAATTGCAGTGCAAAACCAATTCACCAGAACATTGGAGTCCTTCAATAGACGGAGGTTTAAACCCAAGCAATAAAATACAATCCCAACACAGAAGGAGATACAAATTAAACAGCACAATACAATATCAGTTTGTAAATCCCAAACAATATACTACAATTCCAAACAGTGTATATTAAAAACCAATACCAACACAATCGGCAACCCAAATCCAATTACATAAGGAAGAAAATTTATACGAAACCTAAAAATTAAACTATCACAGTGTTCGCAACAACACAATACAAGTATAGAAAAAAAAATTCCAAAAACTAAACCCACAAGAAATTCGGCAGCTTGGTAAACCTTGGGGTAGTTCGAATTGCTACCTTCCTTCTTCTCCCAATTCACGCCGGCGACCGACTTCCCTTCTCTCTCTCTCTCTCTGTGATTTCTTTTTCCTTTTCTTTTTTTTTTTTCAATTTTACAATTTCGGCAGCCTTGAATGAGGGTTTGGGCTAAATTTATAGAAGAACTTTTACCCCAAATTGATTTGGGTATTACCTTAATTGGCCAGTCAATAACCATCGGTCGGAGGGGGAGGTCGTCCGTCGTTCCCATCGAGCCGACTGCGACAACGCCGGCAGGCCTCGAGCCGCGCGCTCCCATCCGTCAGTCGCCGGTCGCTTGGTGTCCTTCGGTCCGAACGTCGCACGCTCGGTCGCCCACTCGACCCCTTAATTAATCCGTCGGTCGGTTGCCCCATGTTGTCGCCGGCGATTGACAGCTCCCATTCCTTTCTCCTGTCACTCGCTTGACTGATTCGACTGATGGGGGTTGGGGGCTAGGGCTTTGGATCCCATTTTCGCTCGGCTGGATATGATGTGAAGGTTTGAGACTCCCTTTGCTCAGATTGTCCCAATTAATCCCAGCGATCAAATTGGACTTACCGGTTTCCCCAATTGTTATTGGATCGACCCGTTTGCTTGGCTCAACCCGGCTGGGTTAAGGTTTTGGGCTCAATGAAAATTTGGGTCCAATTCAATAAATAAAAACAATGGGTCAATCTAAATAAAAGAAAAGTGACCCAAATTAAATTAATCACATTGTATTTCTAACTAAATAACTAAACTAATTAATTATTTATTCAAAATATTTATTTTTAACCATAATTCCTTATTCGAATTATTTAATCCGATAATGATGAAACTATTTATTTATTAATTTTTTTTTCCAAATTTTCTTGCAATTAAATTCTTAGGGTTAACTTATTAATTTATTTAAACTCTCAGTGAGTCCCTTTAATGTCCAGAAATTTATTGGACCACGTATTTATATAATTAAATAATAATACCCACATGGATCCAATTAAAATCGTAAAATTAAATAAAACGAATTTCATATATTAAAATAATTTAATACAATATTCAAAAATTCCTGGACATTACAGCTTCGCCCAAGCAACCTTGGCATAACTTCATTAAGTCAGAAAGACCTTAGTAATCGTAGAGTCATCTTACTGGTCATAGAGTGACGTGACTCCATCAATGTTGACAAAATTTTACTGATCGTAGAGCTGTCATAGCAGGCCATAGAATGACTCCATAGTTTAGTTACACTTTACGCTTAGCTTTCAGGGGGCGCTGCCCCCTTGCAACCCCTGCCAGCTCACCGGCGAGCTGGGCAGCCGCTCGCTCACCGGGGAGCGAGACCCCCAACTACTTTGTCGTAGTGGCAATCAATGTGTCTTAATGACGTGATGACTGTATTGAACCTAGTCCTTATGTGACTAATCATTATGACGACTTTTTAATGAACAATGTAGGATATACTTGAAGGACGATTAACGTCGAGATATTAACGCACGTGCAAGTGTTGCCTCTTTTTAAGTCTTAAATAAAAGAGCTTTAACTCACGCAAGTATACGTGGTCAACAAGTAATACAGAGGAAGTAGAGTATCGTCCCACAGAGACAGGATTAAATTAATTCATTATGCATCAGTTCTATCACTGTACTTATTTGCCTAAACTATTGTCTTACTTTTGGTGATAAAATTATTTCTAAGTTAATTAATAACTAAATATGCAAATACTAACGAAATATATCAAGCTTGGAATTAATGGGATCCTAACTTCATTTAATAGTTCATCTAATTACCACTATCATGCTAGAAAGTTCATATATCACAGAAAAGTAGCCAAGGACACTAAAATAGACATAACCATTTGTCAATGCATTATGACCTACTTACATAATATCCATACTTGATAGACACCATGTAATCACCACTATAACCAAAATCACTATATTTCTATGTGAAATTGCAATTATATTGATTTTAAGCACAAGTCTTTATTTTGACTCTTACGGTGAAACAGTATATTTCTATCTGACTCATACAATATTAAGCTATCCAATTAAGCCTCATATTCGCAAGCTATCATGATTACAATCCATACTTATATGTTATTTTTCAATTCCATACAAGTACTGAAGTCGAATGGTGATCAAGCATTCATACATGCAAAACAATCATGATAGAAATTCCTTATGATATATAAAACAAGCTAACAATCAAGAACGTAATTAAACTACATATTAAAATCCGTTAGAATCCCATAATGGAGATTAGTTCATGTCTGAACCAAAAGCCATTATGGGATCAAAACTAAACATGGTAAATTAACAAACAATTGAAATAAGAAGAATTAGATTGATCAAACCCAATTGAAGAATAAAATCCAAAGTAAGCTTAAACCCACATCAAAATCCAATGCTCCAACAAAAGTAGTCCACAGAATATCTCTTTTTTAAAACTATCTCTAAGAAAGTAGAATAATCATAATAATAATACTAAAAGTCTCCAAGTTTTTATCCTTAAGGTTTCCTTCTCACTATCTGATCAATATGGACTAGAATCCTCCTCCGAATCGACTTCTTTTTCCTCCTTCAGCTGGACAAATAGAGCAAAAACGTGGCCTAGCGCTGCTGGCGCTATGTCTGGCCCAGAAATTTACAAAAATGCCACTAGGTCTATTTTGAGCTCCAAATTTACCCTTTTGCCCCTCCAGCTCCAACCTACAATAAATAAACACAAAAACAAGTAAAATAATACTAAAAACACTTAAAGACCACAATAATTAAGCCTAACAATACCTGATTCGTAGGTATAGAACCCACTCATCAAATACCCCCAAACTTAACCAATTGCTTGTCCTCAAGCAATGTAATGATGCAAATGCAAACTAACTATCATGCCTACGAATCAAACAATTAACCAATACAGTATCCAACATCAGGCCTCAAAGATATCATAAATACTAAAGTAGAATCTCTAACCAATGCAAAGTTTCTAACTTTAACCAACTAATCAAGTTACACCTGTCATCATCCATGTTGTGCGTGTGTGTAAATCAATCATTCCAATCAATTACAATTCAAATCCATCACATAATTGACTTCTTAGAAGAAAACTTTAAATTGCAACCCAATTCAACCCGTGAATACAACCAATTCAACTGATTCAGGCAATCACTAAGCATAAAGGTATCACTAAGGTTATTTAACACATTTAAATCCTTTTTAAACCCTTCCCCAGGAATTTAAAACAATTTTTTTCTTTTTAGTGAGTGCATTTTATGCTCCATCTCACTTTCTTTTGAACGAATGCGTTTTACGCTCCATCTCGTTCCATGTGTTTATGAGTGAGTGCGTTTTACGCTCCATCTCAACCCACCACAAGATCCATTCTTCAATTGGGAAAGGTTCAAAATTCTCAAATTTCTCTTTTTTTTTTCTTTTCACACCCCAAGATTCCCCCAAACTTAGATTCTTGCCTGTTTTTCATTTAAGGGACGTTTCACCGATATTATCAAGTTTTAACCCAAATCTTCCACCAGAAGAAAATTATACAACAATTTGAAATAAACTGATCAAAACAATTGATTGTGTGCTTTCCTTTTTAACAAAAATTTCAGACAGGTTAAACTTCACTACCTAATCAAAGTTATCACTAAGCACTAGTTTTCAATTCTTCACAAGTTAAAACCATGAAACCAGTCTTATCATTGGCCACATTAGATACTATACCAATTTATGCTTAATTCATGAAACTAAATGCATAACACAACCTAAAAATGCAATGCAACTACCATGCATCATGCAAAAACACAAGGAAACAAAAAAAAAACTATATGCATGAAAACACAAAAACTATACCCCCCAAACTGAACAAGACAATGTCCTCATTGAGAAAGAAAAAGAAATTAAGAACAGAGGACTCCCCTGATGAAGAACACTACTCATCATCACTGCCAGCGGCAGCGTCATCATCATCCTCATCATCCGCATCAGGAGGCGAGTCAGGTGGTGGGTAAATAGAAAGAGGAGGAGCTGGTGGAAACTGGAATGGTCCTGCCAAAGGATTCATACGTCCAAACATATCTGCCAAGGCTATCGAACAATTAACATTATACGCATAAATCTCCGCCTGACGCTGAGCAAGTCGACTCTGCTGTCGAGTCATCCGATCAAAACCCCTCTGAATCGATCCTGCAACTAAGTCTATCCGGCGAGTATGGTGCCGAAGATCCTGTCGGATAGTCTCAACTATAGTAGGGGATGGAATGGTATCCTCAACAGGTGGTGGTTGCTCCGGTGCCTGCTCCTGTGGCAGCGGCTGTGGTAGAATGAAACCTAAACCCCGCGGGTGCGACTCACCTCCACCCCAAACTCTGTACCGTCCCATTGCAGCATGATCAATGGGAGGCAATGGGACCTGCATAACTTCATCTTTATCCCACGGAACTCCCGCTCGACGGCACAAATCAGTGATCAATGAAGGGTGAGGCAGTCCACCTGTGGTACTACCCTCAAGCGTGTGAATGATAGATTCATGAATTATCTCCCCTATATCCACTGTCTTCCCTTTAGCAATGCAGAACAATAACGCCGCCCGCAGATTAATGACATCGCTCATATGGCGGCACGGCATCAACTTAGCACAGATAAAAGCATGCCATGCTTTCCCATATCTACTCAATTTGGCTGATGGAAAGTGCACAGCTTCTTGTTGGTCAGACAGCTTCCATTCAGTCCCTGGTTCACAGAGGGCTTCTATAATCTCAGAATAATCCAAATCCTCTTCCAAGTATTTCGTATAGCCATCCCTGTGAATTTTCTGCAACCCATAATACGCATTAATATTTTTACGGCCCACATTTATTTCCTGACCCCGAACCATAATCAGATTCCCATTAGCTTCTTTAGCATTAGCATAAAACTCTCTCACAATATTCACGGCAGCGGGTTCGGGCTGTGCAGTAAATACCATCCAATTTCGGTTGCGTATCATTTGAGCTAACTCCCCATCTACCCGATCAATAGGTAGCAAGCCACGTTCAGGAATTAGAGATTTCCCAGAAGACCAATTTTTAAACCTATCACTTGCCTCGGGGCTAACAAATTTCTTCTTATCATACTTTACCACAGTGGATGAACCTGAACTTTCCCCTCTATGTCTTTTGGGTGCCATTAATAACCAATTAAACACAAGTCAAGACCCAAAAGAACCCAAAATTTCGTTGGGGCAATATGTCAAACACTTGGCGTGCACACTGGAAAAACCCTTGTTCAATAGTTCCCCCCAAACTTATGAATAAACCAATTTAGCACAATAAAAATTCCCCACAACTTACAAGCATAAAGATAGACAATTAGAAATTAAACCAATCCCAATTGAGCCAACACAAATCAATTGGGTGCACAAGCAAAACCAAGAACTATCACCAAAAACTAGCACTGAAACTTTCTAACCAACAATATCAAGTTGTAATTGTTCACAAATATAAAACTCACTTGAAATGGCTAGAGTCCAATGTAGAATAATCAATCCCTTTTTGCTATGGAAGAGAGCTCTTTGATTGCAAGAGTTAGGAACCAACAAGGGTTGAGAGATTGGGTGGAGCAATAATGACTTTGTGGCTAGAAACACACTTTGCTTGGCAACTATTGAGACAAGAAGGCAGGAGGCGGCTGGAATGATGTAGTAGAAGAAGAAAAACTAGCTTTGTAGTGCAAAATTATTAGTAAGCCCGCCCTAGGGTTTTAAAAATTTTTTTTTTTTATGCCGAGCGCTTCTAGCGCTATGAAATGAGTGGGGCGAGCGCTAACAGCGCTATGGTGCAGTGTGTTGGAGTTTTGGCTAGCGCCGTTGGCGCTATGTGGAGCGCTATTAGCGCTTGGGGGCAAACTGCGTTGGCGTGGAGCAGCGCCGTTGGCGCTGGCTTCATATGTTGACAAGCGCTGCTGGCGCTGGGTATGTACTAAACCAGGCATGATGTAGCGCCAATGGCGCTTGGATGGGCATTTTGTGGGCGCCTCTGGCGCTATGGTCCAGTAGCTCAAGGCGAGGTGGAGCGCCTCTGGCGTAAGTCTGGAATTGAAAAGTAAAACCCTTTGTCCCGGTTCAAATGTTCTCTCAATGATCTTACGATCATGCCATTTCTTCACCTTCTCCTTATATAGCTTCGAGTTTTCATATGCCCGTAGTCGAAATTCGTCCAACTCATTGATTTGGAGTAAACGTTTCTCCCCTGCCGCTGTCGAATCAAAGTTCAACTTCCGAATTGCCCAATATGCTCTGTGTTCAAGCTCCATCGGAAGATGACAAGCTTTTCCATATACCAGCTGAAACGGTGACATACCCAACGGAGTTTTGTATGCAGTCCTATATGCCCACACAGCGTCATCTAGCTTTAAGGACCAATCCTTCCTCGTCGGATTCACAATTTTTTCGAGGATTCTTTTTACCTCTCGATTGGATACTTCCGCTTGGCCGTTTGTCTGGGGGTGATAAGCTGTAGCAATACGATGATTTACCCCATACTTAGCCAGCAACGCTGTGAACTGCCTGTTGCAGAAGTGACTACCTTCATCACTGATAATAACCCTAGGAGTCCCAAATCTCGTGAAAATACTTCGATGCAAAAACTTTAGGACTACCTTGGCATCATTTGTCGGGAGTGCTGCCACTTCTACCCATTTAGACACATAGTCAACGGCTAACAAGATGTAGAGATTACCGCACGAAGACACGAAAGGGCCCATGAAGTCAATCCCCCAAACATCGAAAACTTCTACTTCAAGGATCGTATTCAAAGGCATTTCATTCCTCTTTGAAATATTACCTACTCTCTGACATCTATCACACCGCTGAACAAAACTATACGCATCTTTAAAGATTGTCGGCCAGTAGAATCCTGCTTGAAGTACTCTAGCCGCTGTTCTCTCTCCGCCATAATGTCCTCCATACACAGAAGAATGGCAATCATGTAAAATCCCTTCAGTCTCACTATATGGGATACACCTTCTTATCATTTGATCCGCACATTGTTTAAACAAGTACGGCTCATCCCATATATACCATTTAACATCGTGCAAGAACTTTTTCTTTTGGTGCCCCACCAAGTCAGTAGGTACCGTCTTACTCACCAAATAATTTGCGTAATCCGCAAACCATGGGACTTCCCCTTGCACCACAAACAACTGCTCATCCGGAAAAGATTCATTGATTTCAACTTTGTCTTCGATCTCCCTTTTCGGCTGCTCTAGTCGAGATAAATGGTCTGCTACTTGATTTTCGGTACCTTTCCTATCCTTGATCTCCAAATCAAATTCTTGCAACAGCAATATCCACCTGATCAACCTGGGCTTTGCATCCTTTTTCGCCACTAAGTGTCGAATTGCCGAGTGATCCGTATACACTATTACCTTTTTGCCTATCAGATATGCCCTAAATTTATCAAAGGCATACACCACTGCCAATAACTCTTTCTCCGTGGTGGTGTAGTTTAATTGCGCATCTGTGAGGGTTTTGCTGGCATAGTAAATCACATGAAAAACCTTCTCCTTTCGTTGTCCCAGAACAGCCCCCACAGCATAATCACTGGCGTCGCACATTATCTCAAATGGCAAATCCCAAACCGGTGCAGTAATGATTGGTGCTGAAGTTAACCGTTCCTTCAAATGCTCAAAAGCCGACACGCAAGCCTTATCAAAATTAAACTGGGTATCCTTCTCCAACAAACTGCATAGTGGTTTAGTTATCTTGGAGAAGTCCTTTATGAATCTGCGGTAGAAGTCTGCATGTCCAAGAAAACTACGAACACCCTTTACGGAAGTAGGTGGTGGCAAGTTCTCGATAGTCTCCAGCTTAGCCCTATCCACCTCAAGTCCCTTCTTTGAAACTTTGTGTCCCAAAATAATACCTTCTTGTACCATAAAATGGCACTTTTCCCAGTTTAGTACTAAATTAGTTTCGACACATCTTCTCAACACCATTACCAAATTCTCAAGGCATAAATCAAATGAATCCCCAAACACCGAGAAGTCGTCCATGAATACCTCCACATTCTGCTCCACCATGTCCGAAAAAATGGCCATCATGCATCTCTGAAAGGTGGCTGGAGCGTTGCATAATCCGAAAGACATCCTTCGGAAAGCAAAAGTACCGTATGGACATGTGAAAGTCGTCTTTTCCTGGTCATCTGGAGCTATCATGATCTGATTGTAGCCTGAATAACCATCCAGAAGGCAATAATACTCGTGACCTGCTAGTCTATCCAACATTTGATCGATGAATGGCAGTGGGAAGTGATCTTTCCTCGTAGCTTTGTTAAGCCTGCGGTAATCCATACAGACTCTCCACCCCGTCACTGTTCGTGTTGGAATCAACTCATTGTTCTGATTTGTCACCACAGTCATACCACCTTTTTTCGGTACACATTGCACTGGACTTACCCATGCACTATCTGAAATTGGGTATATTATGCCTGCATCCAGCCATTTCAGAACTTCTTTTTTGACCACTTCTTTCATTATCGGATTAAGTCTTCTTTGTTGCTCCACTGCCGGCTTACTACCATCTTCTAACAAGATCTTATGCATGCAAAAAGAAGGGCTGATTCCTTTTATGTCTGCTATAGTCCATCCAATAGCCGACTTGTACTCTCTAAGGACTCGTAGCAGTTTTTCTTCCTGACAAGATGTTAGAGCAGAAGAAATAATTACAGGTAGCTTTGAATCTTTATTTAAAAACGCGTACCTTAAATGATCCGGAAGTGGTTTTAAATCAAGTTCTGGAGGTATTTCAAGAGATGGCTTCAATTTTTCTGATGTTTCTCCAGCTTTCTTTAACGGCTCAACAGGAGTTTGGAACTTGCGGAACTTTGGAGTAGTATCCAGAAATTTCACCAGTTCTTCAAATTCTTCATCTTCCAATTCTGAATTTTCAGCAATAATACTTCGCAATGGTTCATACTTTACCAGACTTGGAACTTCCTCATTTAAAATCTGATCCACTAAATCAACTCTGAAACATTCCTCTTCATCCGTTGGGAACTTCATTGCCTTGAAAACGTTAAAGGTAACCTCCTGATCATGAACACGCATAGTGAGTTCCCCTTTCTGAACGTCAATTAAGGTCCTTCCTGTGGCTAAGAATGGTCTCCCCAGAATGATTGGTATACTCTTATCTTCTTCATAATCCAAAATAACGAAATCAGCCGGAAAGATGAATTTATCCACTTTTACCAATATATCTTCAACTATTCCCCGTGGATACGTGATGGATCTATCAGCTAGCTGCAACGAAATGTTTGTCGGCTTTGGTTCCGGCAACCCCAACTGGTTAAATACTGACAACGGCATCAAATTTATGCTCGCCCCGAGATCACACAAACATTTACTGAAGCTCATCTTTCCGATCGTGCATGGTATTGTAAAACTACCCGGATCCCTCAGCTTTGGTGGTAATTTGCGCTAAAGCACTGCACTGCATTCCTCTGTCAATGCCACTGTCTCAAACTCTTCTAATCTTCTCTTCCTTGACAATATACTCTTCATGAACTTTGCATAACTTGGCATTTGTTCCAATGCCTCCGCGAAAGGTATATTAATTTGCAGCTTTTTAAATACCTCCAAAAACTTACTGAACTGTCTATCTTCCCTCTGCTTATTCAATCTCTGAGGATACGGAACCCGAGGGTGAACTGGTGGTGTTATTCTTACGGGCTTCTCAACTGAACTTGCCTTGTTGTCCTCTTCCTGCTGTAGCTCAAAACCTTCCTTGTTTTCTCTATCATCAGACACAATCTCTTCCTCGCGAGGCTGTGCGGCCTCCCCAATATAAGACGGCGTAGGCGCGCCTCGTGGATTTTCTGTACACTGTTTCCCAGACCTCAATGTAATTGCCTGACATTGTTCCTTCCCTTCTCTTCTTGGATTTGTCTCTGTAGTACTTGGCAACGAACCCTGGTTCCTGTTACTAAGCATGCTCGCCATTTGCCCCATTTGAGTTTCTAGATTCTTAATAGCCACTGCTTGACTTTTGATCATTACCTCTGTGTTTGCCATGTACTTCATCATCATCTCCTCAATTTCTGATTTCTTTTCTTGCTGAGGTGCAGCTGGAGTGTGATGCTGTTGTTGAGAGAATCCCGGTGGAAAGGGTGGTCTTGGTGCAAACGGTTGATGAGATTGGTGTGCTTGATATGGTTGTTGTGGTGGTTGATGTTGTTGAGCACTTTGTTGATTACTCCAGCTGAAATTAGGATGGTTTCTGTTGTTGGGATGGTAGGAGTTCTGAACTTGATTCTGTGGCTTTTGATAGTTGCTTACGTATTGAACCGACTCTGTATTGATAGCACATTCTTCTGTTGGGTGTGATCCCGCACATAACTCACACACAAACGCCACTTGCTTAACCTTGCTGTCAGCCAAAGCGTCAATTTTCTTTGCCATCGCTGCCATTTGAGCTGACAATGCCGTAATAGAATCTACTTCCAACACACCTGCAACTCTGGGTTGTGGCATCCTAGCCGTGGGATTTTGAAAATCATTCGCTGCCATCGTCTCAATAAGGTCATAGGCTTCTTCATAACTCTTTGACGAAATTGCACCACCTGCAGCTGCATCTACAATCGACCTTGACTGACATCCCAATCCACTATAAAATGTGTTGAGCACCATCCAATCTAGCATACCATGGTGCGGACACTTCCTTAGCATCTCTTTGTATCTCTCCCAAGCCTCATATAACGATTCGCCCTGATGTTGCTCGAACTGAGAGATTGTTGTCCTCATTTTCGCAGTCCTAGCCATTGGGAAAAACTTGGCTAAGAATTTCTGTGCTAAGTCCTCCCATGTGGTAATTGACCCTGAAGGTAAAGAATGGAGCCAACTTCTCGCTTTATCGCTTAAGGAGAATGGAAATAATCTCAGTCTAATAGCATCCTCCGTCACTCCGTTATACCTGAACGTATCGCATACTTCAATAAAACTCAAGAGATGCTCATTAGGATCTTCTGTAGCTGCACCCCCAAACTGTACCGAATTTTTCACCATCCGAATAGTACCCGGTTTTATTTCAAAGGTGTTCGCTGCTATTGCTGGCCTGACTATGCTTGACTGTAGTCCATGAATGTTCGGCATTGAATAATCCCTTAAGGCTCTATGCTGCACTATACGCTCTTCTATTTGCTCCTCGTCTGCCATATTGGATGTAGTACTTTCTAAATCTGCTTGTAAGTTTCTACGCACTCTCGCCTTCCAACCTCTCCCGTTAATATTATCCTGAGCTGGTGTCAACTCTGAGTTGGATGATCGTGTGTGCATAAAAATTCTACAAGTACCTGAAACCAATACAGAAAAATAAAAAAAATAGAAATGAGAAAAGATTAGAGTAGTCTAAGTCAAAAAATATAGCTTAAAACTGATGATAACAATAAAAATCTAACGCCTGTCCCCGGCAACGGCGCCAAAAACTTGTTGCCTCTTTTTAAGTCTTAAATAAAAGAGCTCTAACTCACGCAAGTATACGTGGTCAACAAGTAATACAGAGGAAGTAGAGTATCGTCCCACAGAGACAGGATTAAATTAATTCATTATGCATCAGTTCTATCACTGTACTTATTTGCCTAAACTATTGTCTTACTTTTGGTGATAAAATTATTTCTAAGTTAATTAATAACTAAATATGCAAATACTAACGAAATATATCAAGCTTGGAATTAATGGGATCCTAACTTCATTTAATAGTTCATCTAATTACCACTATCATGCTAGAAAGTTCATATATCACAGAAAAGTAGCCAAGGACACTAAAATAGACATAACCATTTGTCAATGCATTATGACCTACTTACATAATATCCATACTTGATAGACACCATGTAATCACCACTATAACCAAAATCACTATATTTCTATGTGAAATTGCAATTATATTGATTTTAAGCACAAGTCTTTATTTTGACTCTTACGGTGAAACAGTATATTTCTATCTGACTCATACAATATTAAGCTATCCAATTAAGCCTCATATTCGCAAGCTATCATGATTACAATCCATACTTATATGTTATTTTTCAATTCCATACAAGTACTGAAGTCGAATGGTGATCAAGCACTCATACATGCAAAACAATCATGATAGAAATTCCTTATGATATATAAAACAAGCTAACAATCAAGAACGTAATTAAACTACATATTAAAATCCGTTAGAATCCCATAATGGAGATTAGTTCATGTCTGAACCAAAAGCCATTATGGGATCAAAACTAAACATGGTAAATTAACAAACAATTGAAATAAGAAGAATTAGATTGATCAAACCCAATTGAAGAATAAAATCCAAAGTAAGCTTAAACCCACATCAAAATCCAATGCTCCAACAAAAGTAGTCCACAGAATATCTCTTTTTTAAAACTATCTCTAAGAAAGTAGAATAATCATAATAATAATACTAAAAGTCTCCAAGTTTTTATCCTTAAGGTTTCCTTCTCACTATCTGATCAATATGGACTAGAATCCTCCTCCGAATCGACTTCTTTTTCCTCCTTCAGCTGGACAAATAGAGCAAAAACGTGGCCTAGCGCTGCTGGCGCTAGCCCTAGCGCTGCTGGCGCTATGTCTGGCCCAGAAATTTACAAAAATGCCACTAGGTCTATTTTGAGCTCCAAATTTACCCTTTTGCCCCTCCAGCTCCAACCTACAATAAATAAACACAAAAACAAGTAAAATAATACTAAAAACACTTAAAGACCACAATAATTAAGCCTAACAATATCTGATTCGTAGGTATAGAACCCACTCATCAGCAAGGCAAGTTCCTTAACTCGCACCACCTCATATATTGCGTGTCAGCTTTCTTATATAATGCGAATTTCCAGATTTAAACTTAACTCATTATTTCAAGCATGTTAGTTATTGTTGATTACTCCATATCCATGATAAGTATTGTTATTCGTACTTGGTATAAGTTCTTGCATTCAGACTTGTATTTATTGGAAAGGTATCTGAGTGGTATAATTATTGAAAATTAGTCCACCTCATTGTTATGATTACTCATTGCACTCGTGTGCCTTTAAAACTTGTTCTATTACTGGACTATGGTCAAGAAATTGAAATTCTACTATTCATGAACTGTTAAGTCTAAGCTAGTTGTATCAGCTAGACCGGGCATGTTTAGATTCAATTAAGTTTTAAAAGCAGCTTCCAAGCCAATTGTTGGTAAGGACTCTTCGACTGAGAAAAGAACATTTTATTAAGGCAGTAAATTGGAAAATAATTAATTGCCCGATTTTAAGTGGTATGCATATTCATCGGGTATGAGAGGCTGATCCCCGATTACCAAAACTTTTAAGAGGTCCGGTGTAATTATCGGTAAACCTCCGAATTTGTTCAGGGTCAATTACGACCACTCAACAGTTCCTATTTATTCTTGCGCTCTTTGAAATTTGAATCTTTGTCCTTTCATAGACATTATATGGATTAATTTCTCCTCAATCATGATATATATACTTTCTCTGTACTTAATACTTACTGAGCAAAGTAGTTGCTCATTCTTACTATATCATGATATTTTTTACAGTTAAGCCATAGTGCTCAAAGAAGGACAAAGGTAAGGGAAATGTTCAAGAATAGCTAATGTGCAAGCTTCATTATATTTTTGCTTGCTTAGCTGGAATTATTTATGTAAACCGTTTGGGATAAAAGGGTATGAATTTGTATTAAGGTTGTTAGATTTATGTAGAACCTAATTGTAATGAACAATGTATGTTTATTATTTCGCAATAGTTTATAGAATGTGTATGGTAATGTTGGATCGTGAGCACCAAATGTCAAGGATAAGGAACCCGGATTTAGGGGTATCACAGAGGGTCGGTCAAGCTGGGGACCTCGAAGAGTATCTCGGACAGGCTGGGCACTCAGAGTCGTTCGGTGGGCCAATTCGACCCTCGAACGGCAATTGTCAAAAGGAAATTATTTTCTACTACACAAAAGACGGGGGGCCATGACGATGGTGCCGATGACCAGAACTCTAAGCCGGATCAAGGTCGAGACAAGAGGGAATTGATCCTGGCCAGAAAGGTGCAGCAGAACAAAGACGCTATCGAGGTCTTACGCCTTCAGCAAATAGAGTTAGATAAGCAGTTGGCATCATTGCTACACGGAGAAGAAGTTTCCTTTAGCTACTATCGGCGTCAAGGCAATTCATCAGGAGACCGATCCAGGACACATCGTTTGGACGATTTTCATAGAGAAAGGAGCAGGCCGAAGAGCCGCACCACAATTCGCGGCAGGCACCGAAGCTGCTCACAGGACAGTAGCAGGCCTAGGAACCGCACACCAGTCCGCGACAAGCATCGAAGCCGTTCGCAGGATCGGAGTAGGCCGAAGAACCATTATCCGATCCGCAACAGGTACCCAAGCCTTTTGCAGGACTTGAGCAGACTAAGAAGCCGCTCTCCGATCCGTAGGACGCACAACAGTCGCTCGCAGGACGATAGTTGGCCAAAGAGTCGCACACCAGACCGAAGCAGGCGTCAGAGCCGCTCCAGGAATAATTCGAGAGTCAGGCCCGAGCTGATTCTTCGGGAGAATGGGACCGATGCCTTAGCAAGAAGGCTGAAAGAGGTGGAACAGAGGCTAACGGTGGCCGATCAGTCAGTAGAATTGCCGAACAACACCAGATCGCATTTTACCCCGGAGATCAAGCGGGTGAAGACTGATAAGTCCAAAAAGATACCGCCATTGGAGATGTACGACAGAATTGGGGATCCATATGATCACACACATGCATATAATCAAATCATGTATTATTATAATCATCATGACGCCGCCAAATGTCATATGTTTGTTACTACGCTGAAGCATGGGGCTCGGGAATGGATGGCATCTCTCAGTCCGAACTCGATTAGTTCATGGGAACAGCTATGCGACAAGTTCCATGCACGGTTCGGAAGCAACAAGCAAAGAAGAAGGCTGACAACGTCTTTGATGTAAGTCAAACAACGTTCCGAAGAGAGCCTCGGCCAATATGTGAAGCGATTTAGGGAAGCGGTCGGCACAGTAACCGACTTGAATGTGCAGCAGGTTGTGGGGTTCTTTACCACTAGATTAGACATTGCAAAGTTTAAGAAGCTGGTTAAAGATCTCATCCTTAATCCTACTGAAGACTTGTCGGAGGCTTATAGTCAAGCTGATGGGTATATCACCCTTGAAGAAGCTATCGAGAGCCTGAAACCCCAGACACGCTCTGAAGATAGATCGAGGGATCAGGAGCAGAATAGTACCCTCAGGCAGGATAATCAGCCGAAGAGAGGTTTTAATGGAGGAGGTTCGGGAGGAGGTAGACCACATTTTCTGAACAAGAATGTGAATAAAATCTATACTCCCCTGAATGCCAATCAGGCAAAGATATTGGAGGAAATCCGGAACAAGCCTGGCTTTGAACCTTGCCAGACGAGCATAAAATCCTATAGGGGAAATCACAACCGATATTGTAACTATCACCAGACTTCGGGACATTCTACAGAGGACTGTTATAATTTGAAAGACTTGATTGAGAATAAGGTGCAGTATGGGGAGTTGGTTCAGTACGTTGCGGGACGAGGGGCTTTGGAAAGGACAACAACTAATAATAATACTCAGCAGAACCCGAAATCCCAAACCGATCCAATCCCGATGGTTCGAGGAGTTGTAGACGTGATAACGGGCGGATTGGTTGGGAAGGTGCTCGGGAAGGTGCTCGGAAAGAAAAGGCGGGGTATGTTGGATTCAGTCATGTCAGTATCTGAACAACCAGGTTGGAAGGAGCATCCTTATTCGGGCACTGTGATTTCTTTCACTGATGAGGATTATCCATTAGAATTGATTGAGCCACATGAGGGAGCTCTGCTATTACTACCCAAGTTAGGACCATGGATATGAGGCGAATCATGATCGATAATGGTTTTTCGGTCAACATACTCTATGCTCACGCTTATCAAAAGCTAGATTTGGGAGGAACAAAAATGGAAGTCGACCAGGAACCTCCGTTGTACGAGTTCGGCAACGATCCAGTTCGAGTGGCGAGAATTATCGAGTTGCCAGTCATCTTCGGAATGGCTCCTCGACAGGTGGAGGTCAATGTCAGGTTCTTCGTGGTGCATGTGGATTTGGCCTATAACGCTATTTTGGGAAGACCGACATTAATGGCGCTGCAGACGGTGGCCTCCATCCCACACTTCAAGATAAAGTTTTCTACGGTGAATGGGGTCAGTGAGGTGAAAGGTGATTTGAATTTGGCCCGAAGGTGTTATAGGACTTCGTTGATATACATGTTGCTAGCGTGTTAGTTGTTTATATAATTTTTCTTCTATTTGTTCATATCAAACATGTGTAACAAACTTGTAGGGAGTATTCATAATTTTTTTTATAGCAGAATGTTGTTTCTAAATTTTAATAATTTCATAAATGCATTAGTAGCAATATTAATAGTCGGTAAACCGTAACCGCATAATATTAAACGAAACCGTTAGTAACCGAATGATTTAGTTAACTGTGGTTGCGGTTACTTTTATAATATTAACTGTACTATACGGTTTGGTTACGATTATATCTTGTAACAACATAAAATCACTTATAATAAGGGACAAGAATAAGGAAAATTTAAAATTGAATTTGTGTGAGAAATTATTCGTCAAATGGGGATTTTGATTTAAGTCGCTAAACAATTTTAAAGCAATCAACAATGAATATTTAAAATTAATAAAGTGCTTCATTCACCTTTATTGAATTTGTCCACTTTTTATAGTGTTTTGTCCAAATCCTAATCTTTTTCTCACATCAAAAGGCTTGGATGAACACACGGTAAGTAGGTAACCCAAAACTCTTATCATAATAATTTTCGGAGAATTTAAGCTAGATTTTAGGGGTAGAATCGTTTTTATGTCCTAAACTACTAATTGCGACTTGTGGCTGTCTTTCCTAATTTGATTTAAAGAAAAAATTTAATAAGACAACCCCAGCTGCAAAGTAAATCACAATTCCGTATTTGAAAAAAAAATAAATCAAAATTTCATATGTGAAAAACAAACCCCAAATTTGTCTAGAGATGAAGAGGACAAAAAAGAGGTCGTTATTTTGTTATATGAAAATGTAAATATAGGAATAAAAAAGGATATATATATATATATATATATATATATATATATATATATATATATATATATATATGAAGAGAGAGTGTGTGAGTGTGTTTTTCTTACAATTATTTGTCTGTAGCAAGAATGAATATAAAACGAGCGAGACAGGGTGGGTTTTGCATGTTTAAAAACACAAGCTTAATGACTCGTGCAAAACATAGGTAAATTTATAAATAACTTATTGTGTGTTTTTTTACGCAAAACGTTACGCATACACCATTTTTTGCTATTTTTTTCGTGAATTGCTTTTTTTGATTAAGCATAAGAGTCAAAAGTATTTGTGAATCCTGTGTGATTAGAATGAAATAATCAGTAATATTTTTAATACATATGAGTTGTGTTAGCATTTGAAAAAAAAAATTTAGAGTTTGAGAAATTGATTAATAGATTGAAAAAAAAATACCTCCTAATTTATCCAATAAGATAGTATTTACTCCATTTCAAATTCAAGTAACTCTAACTTTAATAATGAAATTATCTTTTCTGGAATATAGTTGATTCAAAGGAACTTGTTCATCCATAGTCAAGGTGTAAACGAGTCGAACCGAAGCAAGCAGAAAGCTGCTCGAATTCGACTCGAATTGTATTTGAAAAAATATACTCAGTTTCGACTCGAATTCGATCCGACTCGGATCGAATTATATTCAAACTACTCGCGAGCTTCAAATTCAAACTCGAATTCGAGTCTCCACATAATAACTAGCTTTATAATAAATATAATTATAAATTGAATTTGTTGTTTTACTTAGAAATGAAAAATTATATTTATTATTACACTTTACAAATATAAAATCACAATTAGAATTAAAAATAAAATAAAATAATAATAATTAATTATCCTAATTTGATTTAATTTTGTATGTATTATAATAGAATGTATCGAGTATCTAATCGAATCTGTATCAATTAAGTATGCATCGAATCACAATCGAGAATTAGAGTAGTTTGAATATTAAACGAGTCTAGTATAACCTTGTTCAGATTCTATTCATATTTTTATTCAAACTATTTTTTATACTCAGATTTGGATCATATTATTAACGAATCTGAATCTTGTTCACATTTTTTCGAGTCGAGTGTGACGCCCCCAAAATAGGTCCACACAACCCATTTTGAGTCGCCAATAACATTCTACAAAATACAAATACAAATACGAATTTTCCCATTTACAACTAATATTTGTCGTGCAAAATACGACCACACACATACTGTGACTTCCATACAAATATCGTACCGTATGGTACCACAGTATCCAAACCCAAATTATTACAATGCCGTAAAAAGACGGCAACACATGTTTAAAGTCTTCAGTACAGTTATTATTAAACTATGCCATCACTTGATGAGGACAACCACTAACTTGAACCATCACTCCACTCCCCGGCTAGTCCCAGCTACATTTTCCTTTCCTGAGAATGGGACAAAACTGAAAAGGGTGAGCTTAAATAGCCCAGTAAGAAATATCATGACTAAGATAATGAAGAATAAAAATTATCTTTAGTCTTCAACAATAATAAATCAGAGATTTAAAGATATAATAATTGTTCAACAACAACAATTGCAGCGGAACAAACAATCCATTAGAAGAGTCAAGTAGATTATAATATCTACCATCTTCTATAAATTAAAGGATCACCACCAATATTTTATCCCTGTAACACCAATCAACAATTCCTGTTTATGAACATCCAAATCAACAGTTTATATTCAACAGCCTCTCTTTGCACGACGTGCCAAAGATATTTATTTGTAACATCACCGGTCATGATCATGCCAAACGCCAGTTCATCTTTGCACTACGGCCAAAGAGAACTTTCACCATACGCCTTTGTTTGTAACACCAAAAGTCATGATTATACCAATACACAGTTTGGTCAAAATCATGTCACGCCAGTTCATCTTTGCACTACGGGCCAAAGAGAACTATCACCACAATTTAAATATGAGGATGAGGATGATGACAATGATACAGTGAGATTAAGGATAAGAAAAACTTTATAATTTAATCAGTATCAAAGATTGACCAAATTGCCAACATGATAACTAAATTGTGGAGTCAAATTCAAGAATGATATTCAAGAAATTAGTTCATGCTTCAACTATAACGTATAGAAAGATTCAAGTGAAAAGATATTAGATGAAGCACAAACTATTAAGGATATTCTACTAATTTTCAGGGATTTTCTCCATTTAAAAATAAGGTTTTGGAAACAAATAAGGATTTCTTATCATAAATGGAGAAATGTGAAAGAAAAAGATATCCCTTAAAGAGTACAAAAGAAATGATAAGTTATATGAGTATAACAGAATATATGAAACTGCAATGGATTTTCACCTGTCATGCGATAATTCGCGTAGACAGATTATTTCCACAACAGATTAATAAATAATGAATACGACGGGTTATTCACCAGGTATGCGTCAATCCGCGTACGAACAGGTTATACCCACAGATTAATAAGGAATGAATACAGAAGGGTATTCACCAGGTACGACACTCGTACTTACAGGTTATTCCCATAGAATAATAAGGGTTGAATACAAAAGGATATTCACCAGGCATGCGTCATACCGCACGGCCAGGTTATCCCCACAAATTAATACCGAATGAATAACAACCTTTATGAGTATAATATCACTTACGAACATGAAAGCAAATGATATTATATACGAGTATGAAAGAAATGATATTCCCTACCTTTGTTAACTGGATGTTACTTTCTATGAAGTTTACTAACTTCGGATAATACTAGTATTCTCACAAATACTCACAATAGCCTAACACACTAAGAGAACTTCAGAAATTTAGAGAGAGGGAGGAAGTATAAGCAATGAAGGTGTGAAAATTTCTTAAGCAAACTCTCCCTATTTATAGGAAAATCAAGGTGAGGGCATTTTGGTCTTTTCCCCATATTCTTTTAATATCATCCATCCATTTTTTCTTCCATTAATATCATCCATCCATTTATTCTTCCATTAATATCATCCATCCATTTATTCTTCCATTAATATCATCCATCCATTTATTCTTCCATTAATATCATCCATCCATTTTATTCAAAAAGATTAATCCATTATCAAAAGATAATTCCATTATCAAAAGATAAAACCATAAAAATAACTCCATTATCACAATAAATCTATTTTTCTGTATTATTGTGTTAAATGTATTAATATCACAGATAGCATATACTCGCAATACTGACAACCAGATTATTCCCAGGAAAGAGGGGGCCTTCCATAAAAAATGGCGCGCAATTAAATAACCCCTTTCCTTGACAGAATTTCTAGACATTGTCGATAATGCTAAAATATCCTATCAAATGATATAAGTTACAGTGTCGTGACAAATAGTAAAATATATTATGCAGATGTTAATTAACAATTATTGAATCAAGATACTATGCAATTGCTACTTTATCAATTATTGAATCAATAATATAAAACACTGTGCAACATCGTGAGCTACTGTGGAATACCGTGTGCTACTGTGGAGTAACGCGTTTTACTGTTCTTTTTATCACCAGGTATTTTAACAGTTATCGGTTAAAGTTTTGCCGCCAATATCTATCACTTTCTATATCCGACAGTTAACCCGTTGTGGGGCCCACTATCATTGACAATATTGCCATTTCGGCGCCGTCGTACGGTACCGAATATAATATTCCCCGACAGAAAGAATATTTTCTCGACAAAAGGAATATTCCCCGACATACTATTTATCAGATAATTTGCATATAACACCCTTAACTATCATTTATAACAATTAAGCACTTCACTATTTAGAAAAATAATCATAAAGAAAATAATAAATTTTTATTTCATAAATTCGGGGTCTTACAATCTCCCCTCCTTATGAAATTTCGTCCTCGAAATTGACGTACGTACCTGGCATTTCAAAGAGGTGAGGATACTTTGCTCTCATCTCGGATTCTAACTCCCAGGTCATTTCCTCAACATCATGGTTTCTCCATAAAACTTTAACTTGAGGTATAACCTTTGAGCGTATAGAATCTGCTCCTTCTTATCCAAGACCTTGACAGGTATCTCTTCGTACGTCAAATCCTCTGCTATCTCGTCTGGTTCTAACTCAATAATGTGGTTTGGATCTTTCACATATTTACGTAGCATGGATATGTGAAAAACATTATGAACACGAGACATGCTTGGCGGTAAGGCGAGTCTGTAGGCCACAGTTCCTACTCGATCGAGGATTTCAAATGGACCGATAAATCGAGGGTTAAGTTTTCCTCTCTTTCCGAATCGCGTAACACCTTTCCACGGAGCAACACGTAAAAATACATGATCTCCGACATTGAATTCCTCGTCTCTTCGATGAAGATCAGCATAACTCTTTTGTCGATCTTGAGCTGTTTGTATACGTTGCCGGATCATTTGGATCTTTTCCGTAGTCATACGTATCAACTCGGGACCCAACAATTTTGCCTCACCTACTTCATCCCAACATGCTGGAGATCGACACCGTCGTCCATACAACGCCTCGAAGGGAGCCATGCCTATACTTGCTTGATAACTGTTGTTGTAAGAGAATTCCACCAATGGCAAGTATTTGTCCCAACTTCCTTTGAAGTCTAGTACGCAGAGTCTTAATAGATCTTCGAGGGTTTGAATAGTCCTTTCCGATTGTCCGTCTGTCTGGGGATGGTATGCAGAACTGAATCGTAATTCAGTGCCCATAGCTTTTTGCAAGCTGACCCAAAATCGTGAAGTGAATCTAGGATCTCGATCAGAAACTATGGATACTGGCATGCCATGCAATCTCATAATTTCGCTAATATACAAATTAGCAAGACGCTCGAGTGAATAGTTTTTCTCGTATAGGCAAGAAATGAGCAGACTTGGTCAATCTATCTATAATGACCCAAATTGCGTCTAAGCCTTGAGAAACTTTGGGAAGACCTGTCACAAAATCCATGTTGATGTGTTCCCACTTCCATTCTGGAATCTCAAGTGGTTGCAATGGACCCCTTGGTACTTGATGCTCCGCCTTGACACGTTGACAAGTTAAACATCTTGCGATAAACTCTGCAATTTCTCTCTTCATATTGTTCCACCAAAATGTATGTCGAAGATCACGATACATTTTGGTACTTCCAGGGTGGATTGCAAACGGTGTGTTGTGCGCCTCCATCATGATTTTGTATTTCAATTCAGGGTCGTTAGGAACACACAGTCTAGAGTTGATTCGCAATATTCCTTCTTCGTCGACTCTTGCTTCTGGAATAGCACCTTCTTGTACCTTCTTTTTCATATTCATCAACTCTGGGTCTGTAACTTGAGCAGCTTTAATTTTGTCGATTAAAGCCGGTTCTACTTGTATATTTGCGACCTTCACGTGGGTTCCTGGAGCCTTTAACTCTATCTCCATCCTTTGTAAATCATCCAAGATGAGCCTTTGCGATGTCAGTAACGCACTCGTGCTTGCATATGATCTTCTAATCAATGCGTCAGCTACTACGTTCGCCTTTCCAGGATGGTATTGGATGGTATGGTCGTAATCTTTCAACAGCTCGAGCCAACGCCGTTGTCGCATGTTGAGTTCCTTCTGGGTGAAGAAATATTTGAGACTTTTGTGGTCTGTATAGATCTCCACTTTCTCCCCATACAAGTAATGTCTCCAAATCTTCAACGCGAAAACAACTGCTGCCAACTCTAGATCATGAGTAGGATAATTCCTCTCATATTCCTTGAGTTGCCGAGACGCATAGGCTATAACCTTCCCATGTTGCATGAGAACACAACCTAGTCCTTTGTTTGAAGCGTCGCTGTAGATGACAAATCCTTCCGATCCTGAAGGTATTGCCAATACAGGTGCTGAAATGAGCCTTCTTTTGAGTTCTTGAAAACTCTTCTCGCATTCTTCGCTCCATTTGAATGTTGTGCTTTTCCGAGTCAGTTGAGTTAATGGAACGGCTATTCGAGAAAATCCTTCTACGAATCTCCGATAATAACCAGCTAGACCCAGAAAGCTTCGTACTTCGGTTACTGACTTGGGTTGTTCCCAATTTGATACTGCTTCAATCTTCGCCGGGTCAATCGAGATTCCTTCTTTAGAAACCAAGTGACCAAGGAATGCAACTTCCTCAAGCCAAAATTCACATTTCTTCAACTTAGCATATAACTTGTTTTCACGAAGTTTTTGGAGTATCAGCCTCAAGTGTTGCTCATGATCTTCACGACTTTTAGAATATATGAGAATGTCATCAATGAAGACAACCACGAAATGATCCAAATATTCTTTGAATATCCGGTTCATCATATCCATGAAAGCAGCAGGAGCATTAGTCAATCCAAAAGACATGACTAGGAATTCATAATGCCCGTACCGAGTTCTAAAGGCAGTCTTTGGAATGTCATCAGCTTTCACTTTCAACTGATGATATCCAGAACGAAGATCGATCTTTGAAAAGAATTGAGCTCCTTGTAACTGGTCGAACAGGTCATCAATGCGAGGTAACGGGTACCTATTTTTAATGGTGACATGGTTTAACTCCCGATAGTCAATGCAAAGTCTCATACTCCCGTCTTTCTTCTTTACGAATAAAACAGGAGCACCCCAAGGCGATGTACTCGGACGTATGAAACCGCTGTCTAACAACTCCTGTAATTGGACCTTTAACTCTTGAAGTTCAATAGGGGCCATTCGATATGGGGTTTTGGAAATAGGTTTCGTACCGGGTTCAAGGTCGATACAAAATTCAATTTCACGGTCTGGGGGTAGGCCAGGAAGTTCTTCAGGAAATACGTCAGGGAAATCATTAACAACAGAAATATTTTTCAAATCTGACGTACTTTTATTTAAATCCGTTACATGGGCTAAGAAGGCTTGACATCCGTTTTTCAATAAACGAATGGCTTTGTGACTAGAAATGATGGTTATTGATTTCAATGGTTTGGTTTGCTTGAATTCGCATAATAGGTTGATTAGGAATATGAAAACTAATAACCTTACGAAAGCAATCAATTTTAGCATGATGAACAGTTAACCAATCAATTCCTAATATCACATCAAATTCATGCATGTTCAAGGAGATAAGATCAACAGGTAATGTGAGGGTGCCGATTTGAACAAAGCAAGATTTATAGACCGTAGATGTAACGAATGTTTGCGCTAATGGTGTTTTGTTTCGATAGATAAGTCAAAATCTAATTTTTCAGGAGTCAAATTCAGGCGTTGAGCACATGTTGGTGAAATAAAAGAGTGGGTAGAACCAGTATCTAATAAGGCATAGACTTCATAAGAGTTAATAAGTAGTTTACCCGTTATAACCTCGTTCGAATTCTGCGCTTTTTGTGATGTCACAACAAAAGCTCTCCCCTGGACCACAGACTTTGACTTGTCCGTGACCGCCTTCGGTGTCATCATCGCAGCTGGACTTGACTTCGCTGCATGACAAAAGCGAGCTATATGGCCTTCCTTTCCACAATTATAACATACTTGGGATGGCGATTGTGTACAATTTGGACTGATGTGTCCTTCCTTCCCACACCTGAAACATCTAACAGGTGGTCGTTCTCCTTCCTTCGAAACTGGTACTGGTGCTGGTGCTGACGTTGGTGCCTTTCCCTGGTTGTTGTTGAATCTCCTCTTCTTAGAATTGTTGCCACTTGACTCACTCTTTCTGTTATCCGGGCCAGGATTACCACCGAAGTGGTTACCATTTCCGGTGTTGTGATTCCCTCCTCGCTGATTATCATTATTTCGATAATTGCTGCCACCATTACGATTATTACCGTGATTTTGCTCTCGTGGTTGGGTGTTACTTCCTGGTTGTAGTAGTCCTCTTTCCTGCTCCACTACTTGAGCCCTATCCACAGCATCTGCGTATATACAAATTTTATGAGAAACGAGATATTGGCGAATCTCTGGTTTCAAACCTCGTAGGAACATTCGTGTCATTCGTTTTTCAGTATCCACCAAATGGGATGCAAAACGCGACAGCTCGGCGAACTTGGCTTCGTACTGTGACACCGTCATGTTGTTCTGTTCCAGTTTGATGAATTCTACCTCCTTCATATGACGAATACTTTCCGGGAAATACTTCTCATTAAATAATTCCTGGAACTCGACCCAAGACATCTCGAGTGCCGAACGATGGGTACGTTTCACAGATTCCCACCAATGATCTGCTTCTCCTCGCAACATGAAGGTGGCAAAAGGAACCTTTTGGTCGTCCGTGCAACGTAGTACATCAAATATCTTCGTTAATTGTTTAAGCCATGACTCTGCCTTGAGTGGATCTGGCTTGCCGAAAAATTCAGGTGGTCCCAATTCTTTGAACTGCTTGGCAGTGACCATCCGTACATTATCAACGTTTCTGCCAGTATTGTAGACAGGAGCTCTTCTCGCCTGGTTCTGCATGTATTGCATGAAGTTCCTAAAAAATTCATCATTCATCCGGTTGTTAGCATCATGATTAGCATCATGGTGTTCTGAGTTTGCACCCGTATTATTTGTCGCTTCCTGGTTTTCAGCCACAATAGTCTCATAGTGAATCTCTTGGTTTTCAGATGCCATTCTGAAATGTGATCACAAAACAAAAATTAGTTAAAGAAATAGACATGCAACATCTTGTCCCTATAACCAAACCAATTACTTAAATAACCAAAAATAGCTTAGGTAGGACACACTAGCAAAGGATTTTACTCGTCTCTCCCCTCCTAGTTCTAATCCCAGATCTCTACCAGAGATCATATCCCTAAGCTCTGATACCAACTGTGACGCCCCCAAAATAGGTCCACACAACCCATTTTGAGTCGCCAATAACATTCTACAAAATACAAATACAAATACGAATTTTCCCATTTACAACTAATATTTGTCGTGCAAAATACGACCACACACATACTGTGACTTCCATACAAATATCGTACCGTATGGTACCACACAGTATCCAAACCCAAATTATTACAATGCCGTAAAAAGACGGCAACACATGTTTAAAGTCTTCAGTACAGTTATTATTAAACTATGCCATCACTTGATGAGGACAACCACTAACTTGAACCATCACTCCACTCCCCGGCTAGTCCCAGCTACATTTTCCTTTCCTGAGAATGGGACAAAACTGAAAAGGGTGAGCTTAAATAGCCCAGTAAGAAATATCATGACTAAGATAATGAAGAATAAAAATTATCTTTAGTCTTCAACAATAATAAATCAGAGATTTAAAGATATAATAATTGTTCAACAACAACAATTGCAGCGGAACAAACAATCCATTAGAAGAGTCAAGTAGATTATAATATCTACCATCTTCTATAAATTAAAGGATCACCACCAATATTTTATCCCTGTAACACCAATCAACAATTCCTGTTTATGAACATCCAAATCAACAGTTTATATTCAACAGCCTCTCTTTGCACGACGTGCCAAAGATATTTATTTGTAACATCACCGGTCATGATCATGCCAAACGCCAGTTCATCTTTGCACTACGGCCAAAGAGAACTTTCACCATACGCCTTTGTTTGTAACACCAAAAGTCATGATTATACCAATACACAGTTTGGTCAAAATCATGTCACGCCAGTTTCATCTTTGCACTACGGGCCAAAGAGAACTATCACCACAATTTAAATATGAGGATGAGGATGATGACAATGATACAGTGAGATTAAGGATAAGAAAAACTTTATAATTTAATCAGTATCAAAGATTGACCAAATTGCCAACATGATAACTAAATTGTGGAGTCAAATTCAAGAATGATATTCAAGAAATTAGTTCATGCTTCAACTATAACGTATAGAAAGATTCAAGTGAAAAGATATTAGATGAAGCACAAACTATTAAGGATATTCTACTAATTTTCAGGGATTTTCTCCATTTAAAAATAAGGTTTTGGAAACAAATAAGGATTTCTTATCATAAATGGAGAAATGTGAAAGAAAAAGATATCCCTTAAAGAGTACAAAAGAAATGATAAGTTATATGAGTATAACAGAATATATGAAACTGCAATGGATTTTCACCTGTCATGCGATAATTCGCGTAGACAGATTATTTCCACAACAGATTAATAAATAATGAATACGACGGGTTATTCACCAGGTATGCGTCAATCCGCACGAACAGGTTATACCCACAGATTAATAAGGAATGAATACAGAAGGGTATTCACCAGGTACGACACTCGTACTTACAGGTTATTCCCATAGAATAATAAGGGTTGAATACAAAAGGATATTCACCAGGCATGCGTCATACCGCACGGCCAGGTTATCCCCACAAATTAATACCGAATGAATAACAACCTTTATGAGTATAATATCACTTACGAACATGAAAGCAAATGATATTATATACGAGTATGAAAGAAATGATATTCCCTACCTTTGTTAACTGGATGTTACTTTCTATGAAGTTTACTAACTTCGGATAATACTAGTATTCTCACAAATACTCACAATAGCCTAACACACTAAGAGAACTTCAGAAATTTAGAGAGAGGGAGGAAGTATAAGCAATGAAGGTGTGAAAATTTCTTAAGCAAACTCTCCCTATTTATAGGAAAATCAAGGTGAGGGCATTTTGGTCTTTTCCCCATATTCTTTTAATATCATCCATCCATTTTTTCTTCCATTAATATCATCCATCCATTTATTCTTCCATTAATATCATCCATCCATTTATTCTTCCATTAATATCATCCATCCATTTATTCTTCCATTAATATCATCCATCCATTTTATTCAAAAAGATTAATCCATTATCAAAAGATAATTCCATTATCAAAAGATAAAACCATAAAAATAACTCCATTATCACAATAAATCTATTTTTCTGTATTATTGTGTTAAATGTATTAATATCACAGATAGCATATACTCGCAATACTGACAACCAGATTATTCCCAGGAAAGAGGGGGCCTTCCATAAAAAATGGCGCGCAATTAAATAACCCCTTTCCTTGACAGAATTTCTAGACATTGTCGATAATGCTAAAATATCCTATCAAATGATATAAGTTACAGTGTCGTGACAAATAGTAAAATATATTATGCAGATGTTAATTAACAATTATTGAATCAAGATACTATGCAATTGCTACTTTATCAATTATTGAATCAATAATATAAAACACTGTGCAACATCGTGAGCTACTGTGGAATACCGTGTGCTACTGTGGAGTAACGCGTTTTACTGTTCTTTTTATCACCGGGTATTTTAACAGTTATCGGTTAAAGTTTTGCCGCCAATATCTATCACTTTCTATATCCGACAGTTAACCCGTTGTGGGGCCCACTATCATTGACAATATTGCCATTTCGGCGCCGTCGTACGGTACCGAATATAATATTCCCCGACAGAAAGAATATTTCTCGACAAAAGGAATATTCCCCGACATACTATTTATCAGATAATTTGCATATAACACCCTTAACTATCATTTATAACAATTAAGCACTTCACTATTTAGAAAAATAATCATAAAGAAAATAATAAATTTTTATTTCATAAATTCGGGGTCTTACATCGAGCCTAAACTGTTTGGTTCGTTTACAACCTTATCTATAGTGAACTTGTAGGATTTTTGTGTGTAATTGGGTGTCTAGGTAGAGTGCTATTTATAGTGAATTAGAGTGAGTTGAATGAGATAAGTCTACTAATTAAATTCATGAATCATGAGTTATCAAGAGTCATCAAATTATATCAATCATTAACTAAATACATTGTATCTTTAGTAAAAAAATATGTATTAAAATTTGTGAAATTTTTTCTCTTTTTTCCTAAAGACCCGTTTATAATCATCTCAGCTAGTACATGTCATAATTTCTAAACCTTTTGTATGTATTATTTAATTTTTATTCATTTAACATAAAGAGTATTTATATATTATGACATTACCTAGATTAAAACTCTATATCTTTCTTTAGTTGTATATATGATTATATATCAATACCAAAGTGATATAGCTTCCGAATGTTATGTAAGTAAGTAAATATATGTACCCGTTTTTAATAGCCATTATATCTAAACACATTTTATTACTTGCATGAACCTCAATTAATAACTATTATATTCAGAAATATTCTATATATCAAATTTGATGATTCTAAGAATCAAAACACGATAATATGAGAGAGAAAATGCCTCGTTGAAATTTGAAATGTTGGGAAGAGATCATAATCATCATTATGATCATCTTTATGATCAGGACGCTAGAACATTCTAATTTATTTTTAAGTTTTTTCAATCAGTAAAATTGAAAAGTAAAAAAATAAAAAATAAAAAATTTTGAACTGTTTGAGTCATTAAAGTAGGACTGCCGAGTTAATTCGAGACCAATCAAAATAACTCAATACGTACCTTGTTATAATTTGGTATAGATTTCTCGTGCATTCACATTCCCAACCTCATCCCAATCCTATCGAGTTTAAAGATCTCCATAGGATCCTCCTTCCTTTATATTATATATATTATTATTAATATAATATACTTATAAAATAACTAAAATAAAATTATAAGTTCAGGTAATATGAATCGTAAAAAAATTGTTTAGAATATAAACAAAGTAGTTAAAGTTACATAAATGTATCAACACAATTAATAATTACCGAATAGAAATAAAAATATATATATAAATCATAAAAATCATTATAAAGATATGGATTTAGCTCCTTTCCATTACATTTCTCTCCAACACACCAATTATTTAATCTTGATAATTTTGTTAGTACTGATCAAAAAATGTTAATAGATAGTTAATGATAATAAAAAATATTTTTACCGTTAACAGTTTAAAAGAATTTTCAACCATTGAAATTTTGATAAAAATTTTACTAATTCATCAAACGGTGAAAAAACTATTCAATATAATGAATTAGTTGATCGGTGTTGATTTCAATTATATTATCCACAATTATAAAAATATGATTTATTGGATAAAATTAAAAGAAATGTATAATAGAGGGAATCTAAGTCCTAAAGGTGTGTGTGTGTATATATATATATATATATATATACGGTGAGCTTCTAATGCGAACCTTAAAATGCGAACCAAATGCGAACCGTCGTCTTTGGTGTCTATGGCGACGAATCGACCCGTCGCCAAAAACTACATGACTACGGCGACGGGTCGAATCGTCGCCATAGACACCAAAGACGACGGTTCGCATTTGGTTCGCATTTTAAGGTTCGCATCAGAAGCTCACCGTATATATATATATATATTTGGGGAAACGGAATGTGGGAGCGACGAGGAGCATATCCTGATTCCGAGCTCCAAAAAACTTGTCATTGAGATCAGAAAAGGTAATTTTAATCGAGTCGGGGTGAATTGCCATCTATACACTTTAATAACGATAAAAAAATGATTAAAAAAAATAGAGGTTCCATTTTAGTATTTCATTAAAGACAGCTGCATTTTAGTATTTGATTAAAGACAGTTTTGTCACGTGCCGCCATTAAACATTACATTTTCATCTGGAAAGGGGATAGACTTGAATCCCTAAACTTTATATTGTAAAGGAGAGAGTTATTAGCCTATTACATTTTGTCTATTCACTAGTTTTATTAATGACAATTTTAATATTTTATCATTTTATTACTTAAAATCTATGCAATTTTCGGTTACTGTCACTGCCAACTATGATAACCACGATCATATCTTTCCGTATCTCTTATTATAAAGGGAGAGTAATGAAAGTAACCCCATATTAAGGTTGTGCCATAAATTTTCTTTTCTTTTTTCCTTAAGAGTTTGGCTTTATTACAATTTTTTCTTTTAAAATTGAATAAAACTCTTTATATTTGTTTGCAAGGATTATATTTGGGATTGAACTATTAAGTCTGTTGTTTGTTTTTAAAAATAGACTTGGGCCTATTAGTACCGGAATAATAAAATGACTTGAAAGGGAGACTGTTTAATGTCATGTTCAACTAAGTATTATAATCCCTACCATTTGGGACTTAAAATTTGTGGACAAAATTAACTTTTAACTTTGTTTAAAAAGATCAACGTATCTTATCCTATCTATCTATACTTAAACTAATGAGAATATAATCTTTGTTATTAATAGTAAGGGTATGATAGTCCAAACGGTAAGTTTTTATCCAATCTTTTAAATAATCATGGACAAAACAAACATAACATGAGACTATTTTAAGTTATCCCATGAATAATCTCATAAAAAACAAATATGTGACTAGGATTATTTAATCCTAGGATTAATAGTTTTGAGATTATAATCCATGAAAATATAGTCTCAGAATTATAATCATTACAAACAAACATGATCCTATTATATTCTTACGGTAATTATACATGCAAGCCACTTGGACTAGTATATATAATTACACGAGGGAGTGCACTACTCCTTCAACCAAAGGTTTTATGTTGTGAAACCCACAGTTTTCTCTTACTGATAGTGGTAGATGAGTAGCTCCTTTAGAACCTCTGTGCTCAAAGACGGTTGAAAAATCAAGCTCATATAAATACACTAAGATAAATACAAATACACAACTGTATGGGATATAAAATAATAACACCAGAATTTTACGTAAAAATCCAACTGAAAAAAATCACAGGAAAAAATCTCAGAAATTCATTATGAAAATAATATGGTGAATACAAACTCTCAACTGAGTGTTTATTTCTCTCTACACACCTCTCTATTTGCTCTCACTGAGCTTCTTACTCTCTCAGATGCTTTTCTCTCTACTGATGGTGTATCTTAGTTGCTCATCAGAGCATTCTATTTATAGTACAAACTCAAGAGACACTCCATTAAATGAAAACTTTGCTTATAATAAATAGGCGGATCCCTTAGGAGATTTCATGGAACAAATTAAGAAGATTTGCTTTGATAAGAAGGAGTTTTTATTAGGAGGTCCAGGTCTTCCAACTAGAAAAAGGACCTTCTATTATATTTTTGACACGTGTACAATAATTAATTTTTTAACCAATAGCTCATAACATGTGAGGACCAATTTATATTAATTATGTATGACCATTATACGTGTCAAAAATGTAATGGAAGGTCCTAAGAAGACTTGGACCTCCTAATAAAAATTCGATAAGAAGACTGTGAAATCTCCTTATTCCAAGACTTTGATGTGCATGCATTTACTGGGGTTCCCACTAACAAACCAAAATGAGAGCCAATATTCAACAAAGACTATTCTCTGTTCACACTCCTTTTTGGGATTCTTGGAATTTTAGCGATGAAAATGACCAAATTATAGTGAATAAAAGATCCTGATTTCAGACAATCTAAAATGGGCCAGTTTATAGAAAATAAGTTCAAAACGAGCTGTCCATTTGGACAGTTTATAAAAAATAAATGACAAAAATAATATCTTTTTCACAGTTGTTGACACGTTTTGTGCATTAATTTGCTAAATTTTTAATTTTTATAATTACCCGATTAAACTAATTAAAAATATAAAATTGAGTCATTTTATCAAATTAAACAAACCGAAGTTATGATTTACCTACATGACTGTGTGAAGAAAAAATAAATTTGTGTGGCAATTTTAAAGATTGACATGACTTTTAAATACCATTTAATTTTCTCCATCAAATCTCCTCCACCACAAAACAGGATCTCAAAATCTCCGGACTAATAAAGACAAATTAGATCATTATACCAGTTTAACAATATTTTGCACTTGATTTGGGGATTGTGAAAAGTTCTGATCTTTGTAAAAATTGATCTGGCCCATCCAACAACCATAACCATTTCTGTTCAAAGTTTCATAAAACAAAAATGCAAAAATACAAATCTGAGACGCACACACCCAGACTTCATGGTCGAAACGATGGTATTTGTTGGAGAGGACGATGTTTTGGTATCCCTGTACAAAACCCAGACTTCATCACCAAATACACAAAATTTCATGTGTATTATGAATTGGGTTTGTATTTTGGGTTTACCTGTGAGCGGCGCGTCGAAATCTAGCAGCCATAGATGGGAGTCCAGATCTGATATAAGGTAAATCTAGTATAAGTTAAATAAAGTTTAAATAAATTAAATGGAAGGAAGAAGATAAAGAATTGAAAAGGGTAATTTATAGAAGACAATGAGGTGGCAGCTTTAATCACTCTCATTGGTCACATAATTTATATTTTAGTTTTCTTATTTATTTCACACAGCCATGTAAGTAAATAATAAACGTCCCTTAGATTAATTTAAGAGAATAACCTAATTTTATATTTTTAATTAGTTGAACTGAGTAATTGTAAAAATTAAAAGTTTAGTGGTTTAATACGCAAAACGTGTTATTTATAGTGGGATTGGACGTTATTTTTGCCAAAAATAAGTTGTATTTTATATCGTAAAAGTTGTATTTATATAATGCTTGTATAATAAAAACTATTTGAAATACAGCTATATGTTGTATAGAATGCAACTTATTTCTATAAATTGCCCGTATGGACCGCCAGTAAACTAGTGCAAAATAAATATTGGATTCCAGCCAAGGATCTTCGCTTAAAGTTTAATCCTCAGGGGTCTTGCCATATGTGGCTGCAGGAGGTTCAAAATTTTGTAACCGGAGATTTCTTATTTTTTATATTTGTATAAAAGGGTTGAATACTTGACTTAAATGGTCCTGTTTTCATTAATTTGAACTAGTTAGTTGTCCTGTTCATCCTTCTCTCCCCTCTCACTCACAAAATATCTATTTTTGATCATTAAATGTTGAATTTAATTTCTTGAGATTCTTTCTCATCACAGAATTTTTCTTCCTTGGCCTAAGTGCTTATTGCTTTAGTTGTTCAAATGAAAATCTGAGGCCATTAAAAAGATCATACTTCAGTTTCATTTAAACTGTCATGATTCTTGTCCAGAACTGGAGCCAGCAGTAAGGGTTAGATCATTTCTTTCTGATTCTTTGTTCATCTGATCCATTCATGAGGCCTATTGTAATTAAGTATTATCTCAGATTTTAAATTTCTAGTGTTATCAGTTTTCTTCAATTTTATTTTCATTACTTTTATACTAGCCTTCCTGTTTTTCCTTTTCTTTTTTCTATCTTTTTTTGCCCTTTCCCGATTTCCTCCTAAGTTTTCGTCTGCGGCTGTAAACGAGTCAATCTAAGTCGAGTTTTGGCTTGACGAGCTCGTGAAAAAAATCAAACGAGTCAAGTCAAGTTCCTAAACGAGCTTAGATGTGGTGTTCAAGCTCCACTCGTTTAATAAATGAGTTGTTCGCGAGCTTTGCTTAATCAATCGACTCTACTCAAGCTCGAGTCGAGTCGAGCTCGAGTTGAACAGGACATAACTCGAGCTCTGCTCTTTTATGTTCACGAAAGAAAAAACTTGTTCAAGCTTGATTTGTTAAACAAACTCGAGTCGAGTCGAGCTTTGTTTGCGAACAACTCGATTCATTTACTACCCTATTTTTCTTCCATGTAGGTAGATTCAAGTGAAAAACTGGATTTCCATAGTGAAGATTTGGAATTATACATAGTAAAGCTGATATCGTGCCATAGTTGATGTATGTAGTGTTGGTTTTAAACAATATGTCTTCAATAAATTCAACATTTCTCATGTAAATTGTGAATCTAATCCATAAATTATTGCGAATTTAAGATGAAAGTCTACTGAAATTAATATTTCTAATATACTTCGAAGAATTATACGCTAAATTCTGTTTTAGTTTGTGTACCTTTAAGTTGTCCTTGTCTTGGTTACCAGAATAAATTTTGGTTGTGTATTTTAATTATTTGTCCCTTGCCTTATTTTTATTTTTTATTTTTTTTGCAGTATTAGCACATTTTCGAGTTCTAGAATCAAATAATTTCCAAGGAAAAGACAATTCTGAATCAGACATGGCAGAAGAGGATATCTATACTAAAGATGGGACAGTAGATTACAAAAACAATCCTGCTAATAAAAAGAAAACAGGAACCTGGAAGGCCTGCCCTTTTATCCTTGGTACTATTTCTATTACCAAACTCTATTTGGTTTCTGTTATGTGTGTCCCGAATTCTAGTTTGGGATCCGACAATTGATATGACCTGAAGGAAAAGAAAGATGAGATTTAGTAGCGGTAGTTAAGAACGAAGGCTAATAAGCCGCCCATTATGTTTTTAGCCCAACTGTATATGTTATTGTAGCTAAAGTTCGGTATTCTTTTCTTTCTCAATATTTAGCCGTCTTCAGAATGAGATTCATAGATTGTAATCTTCACACTTTGATATAGTGATACTGCTATTCTATTGGTCTTTAATTTCTATCATTGATTTCTGTGTTTGCAATAGTTTGTTCTAACAGTTTCGGAGATGAGATACTGATTCCCTAAAATAACTATTGTCAGGAAATGAATGCTGTGAAAGATTGGCATACTATGGGATGAGCTCTAATCTGTTGCTATATTTCAAAAATCACCTCAACCAGCACAGCGCAACGGCTTCAAAAAATCTCTCGAATTGGTCTGGAACATGCTACATCACACCCCTAATCGGTGCATTTGCTGCTGATGCCTATCTTGGAAGATATTGGACTATTGCCAGCTTCTCAATCATCTATGTTATTGTAAGTCCAATTTATTTAAGTTTGATGCTATCTTTCTTTCCGTTCAATCTTTAAAAATCTAAAACCACACTCGTGTTTTATGCCTAGTAAAACCACTTGAGTAGTGTTAGAAAATAACAACACGTGAAAACAATAACAAAGAAAAATCGAAAGAAAAACAATCACACACAAGATACAAAATTTTACGTGGTTCGCCCAAAGTTTGTATTATTCCACAATCGGTAGCAAATCAGTTTGCCTATCTCAAAAAATCGTCCATAACAAAGTACAAGATCTCCTTCTTATATAATAAAATATGAGAACTCTAATTTATTTTTTGAGTAGTTTTACAATCACTTGTGAATTAAAGTCGAATCAGGCTTCACCAATAACAAGTAGTTCATTTTATGGAAATATTAAATATATGATGGTTTTACATTTAAAACAAGAAGTTCTGTTTTTTTTTTTTTTTTAGGGAATGACATTGTTAACATTATCGGCAACAATCCCTGGCCTAAAACCAACCTGTATTTCAAAAGACGATTGTATTGCAACAAATACTCAAAGAGCAGTTTGCTTCACTGCACTTTACCTGGTTGCATTGGGAACCGGAGGGATTAAGCCTTGCGTCTCATCCTATGGAGCAGATCAGTTTGATGATGCTGATGAGGTTGAGAAAAAGTACAAGAGTTCTTTCTTCAATTGGTTCTACTTCTCGATAAATATTGGTGCACTCATTGCTGGTTCTGTGCTGGTCTATGTACAAGATAATGTGGGATGGGGATGGGGCTTTGGCATTCCTGCGGTGGCAATGGCAGTTGCTGTAGTTTCTTTCTTTTCAGGTACTCGTTTGTATCGAAATCAGAAACCTGCTGGCAGCCCACTGACTCGCCTTTGCCAGGTGGTTGTGGCTTCTTGGAGGAAATATCACGTTCAGGTGCCAGATGATCACACCCTTTTATATGAAACTGCAGATGGAGAGTCTGCTATTATAGGTAGCCGCAAGCTTGATCATACAAAAGATTTTAGGTAAGTTTCTTCGCCTATGAGACTTTATCGAGGAAATATACTAATTTCATATTTAGGCAAAACTGAATTTCTTTTGGACAAAAAAATTGTCATGTCAAAATTGAACTTGTGGTTTTCTACTTCCATGTACTTGCTCATCTATCAGCTTATGAGGCGTTTGGTTCCTAATACACTAAAAGATCTGATTCGTCTCGAAGCAGCTTATTTCTATCGCACCTTATTTAACTTGGTATGTTCAGTTCGTAGCGTTTGTAATAGCAGCGTTCAGTGCATTTGGCCACTGCACTATTTTTGGTGTGGTGTTTTTCAGCTCTAAACGTTGTCTTTGTGAGTTTAATAAGCTGCTTGTAGACGAATATGATTTTCAAGTGAGTTACTACATTAACGCTCCATAAGCTAGTTGACGAATAAACACTTACAAATTTAGTGTTTAGCCTCATCATTTTTGGTGACGCTGCCGCTTACAAAACTATAAACGTCAGTAACTAAACATACCCTTGTCATGAATAAAGAAACGGAACTAAATTTTCCCCTTTCAGTTTCTTTGACAAGGCAGCTGTCGAGTCACAATCAGATCACATAAAGGAACCAATCGACCCGTGGAGACTTTGTACAGTTACTCAAGTGGAGGAGCTGAAATCAATCATTAGACTGCTGCCTATATGGGCTACGGGTATCATCTTCAGTGCAGTCTGCAACCAAATGGGAAATTTATTCGTGTTACAAGGCTCTTTCATGGATCTTCACGTAGGAAACTCCACCTTCGAAATCCCACCAGCATCCCTAGGCATTTTCGACACCCTTAGTGTCATTTTCTGGGTTCCAATCTATGATCAAATCATCGTCCCATTAGCGAGAAAATTCACAAACCACAAAAATGGCCTAACTCAACTCCAAAGAATGGGCACTGGACTCGTCATCTCAATCTTACCAATGCTAGCTGCAGGGATTTTAGAGGTTGTTAGGCTTACAATTGTGAAAAGGCATAATTATTATGACCTAAAACATATGCCCATGTCGATATTTTGGCAGGTCCCTCAGTACTTCATGATGGGCTGTGCTGAAGTTTTTACAAATATTGCAGCATTGGAATTCTTTTATGAACAAGCGCCCGATTCAATGAGAAGTTTGTGTGCTGCTCTGTCTCTCACCACTACTGCGTTTGGCAGCTATTTGAGCTCGGTACTAGTAACTATTGTCACGGAAATTAGTACTAGAAATGGGAAGCTCGGATGGATACCGGATAATTTGAATCATGGTCATTTGCATTACTTTTTCTGGCTTTTGGCAGTGCTTAGTGTGCTGAATTTAGCTGCATTTCTCTTGGTTTCTAGGTGGTACACATATAAGAAGGCTGTGGGAACTCTCCGTTAACTATGTTTAGGATTTCTATTTTCTGGGCATTTCGATATGGTTACTTGTAAATACATTGTAAATTTCATCTATTTTGTTGATGGACATTTTATGTTATTGTAATTTGTAGTGTAAATGGAATTAAGAAGAAAATGAAAGTGAAGTTTATGCAGCAATAATGAACTTGTACTACTTTGTCATCCTACTGATTCTCCTTCTTGTTGTTCGAAAATGAATATTTTGATACATACATACATACATACATACATACATACATACATTATATATATATATATATGACAAAAAGTATATTCTCACATATATTTTAATAGTAAGGACATGACAAAAAGTATTTAGAATATAAACAAAGTAGTTAAAAGTTGCATAAATGTATCAGCACAATTAATAATTACGGAATAGAAATAAAAATATATATAAATCATAAAAATCATTATAAAGATATGGATTTAGCTCCCCTCAATTACAATTTCCTCCAACACACTAATTATTTGATCTTAATAATTTTGTTAGTAGTGATCAAAATATGTTAATAAATAATGATGATAATAAAAAAAAAATCACCGTTAAAATTTTTTAAAAAAATTCAACCATTAAAATTTTGATAAAAAATTCATATATTCATCAAATGGTGAAACAGTTATTCAATATAATGAATTAGTTGACCGATGTTAATTTCAATTATACTATTCAATGGTATAAAAATATAGTGTATTGGATAGAATCGAAAAAAATGTATAATTGAGGGGATCTAAGTCCAAAGGTATATTTGGGGAAACGAAACGTGGGAGCGACGAGGAGCATATCCTGATTCCGAGCTCGAAAAATCTTGCCATCGAGATCATAAAAGGTGATTTTAATCGGGTCGGGGTGAATTGCCATCCAAATACTTTAATAAGGATAAAAAAATAATTAAAAAAAATAGAGGTTCATATTTTAGTATTTCATTAAAGACAGCTCCATTTAAGTATTTCATTAAAGACAGTTTTGTCATGTGGCGCCATTAAACATTACATTTTCTTCTGGAGTAGACTTGAATCCCTAAATTTTACTTATATTGTAAAGGAGAGAGTTACTAGACTATTACATTTTGTCTATTCACTAGTTTTGTTAACGACAATTTTAATATTTCATCATTTTATTACTTAAAAACTATGCAATTTTTGGATATTGCCACTACCAACTATGATAACCACCATCATATTATTGGTGGGTCCTCACCAATGATGGCATGCAACGTAAAAGAAACAAATTCATCAGTATACATTAGGAATGCGGGAGGTTGGAAAATCAAAAGTTGTGGGTGGGAGCCACAAGTCCTTTCATTGTCTGCAAGATTTTTCATTCTCTTAGGCCATGTTTGTTTGGAAGGATTATAATCTCGAGATTATAATCCCATGAATTATAATCTCAAGACTATTAATCCTAGGATTAAATAGTCCTAATCACATGTTTGTTTTTCATGGGATTATTCATAGGATAACTTAAAATAATCTCATGTTATGTTTTAATCCTTCATGATGGGATTATAATACCTAGCTAGACATGATATTAAATAATCCCTCATCTTAAGCTATTTTATAATGCTTGGACTAATAGTCTCAAGCTCAAATTTAAAAACAAACAAGACACTTGAGATTAATAGTCCTATCCCAAGTGTAATCCTTGCAAACAAACATAGCTTTAGGTAATCAAAAGGTTTTTTTGCCTTGGAACTTTTCTTGGGCGACCGAGAATTAGGGACCGGTCCATTTTTTTGAACTTTCAAAAAATTTATAATATTTATTTTAACTAAAATTTTTACAGAATTTAGTGATTTAGGTGTAATTTGGATACATATAAAAAATAGGGTTGTACAGTCTGTGTAACCCTATTTTTTACATGTATCTAAATTATACCTAAATCACTGGATTCTGTAAAAATTTAAGTTAAAATAAATATTATAAATTTTTTGGGAGTCAAAAGAAAAAAAAAATTAGACCGATCGCTAGACCGGTCCCTTAAAATTTTTCTTTTGGCTTTTGTTATAAAAGTTTTACCGAGACATTCAGTTTGTAAGAATGAGAGACATCCAAGAGAGAAAAAGAAAAGAGAGAGAAAAGTTTCTGATGAAGTTTAGAAAAATAGAGAGAGAAAGATCAAGTAAATAGATAATTTGTTTGGGTTTTCATCACAGAGATATTGTGGTGAGATAATTTGATTGTTTCTTTAAATTAAGATATTTTTGTATTCTCTTTATAGTGAGTTTTTTCGGAGATATCCTCGTGATTTATACCTCTTAGTTTTAGAGGGTTTTCCACGTAAAAATCTTGGTGTCTTGTGTTTGTTTTTTCATCTCATTATTTTCTGCAGTGATTATTATTTTGGTGGAACTGCAAATTTAATTTGTTTGGCATGTACTGATATTTTTGGCCATTTAATTTATCAATGACAACAGTATTTGGGAGGTGATTTTTTTCAATAATTATCAAAGCTAAGTTTATTTGCTTAGTTGTTTTTAAATAAATTTTATGGAGGAATCAGTCAGAGCTATAATTAAATTGACCTCTACAAATTTTTAGATCTGAAAGCCCAGAACGGAGGATATCTTTTACCGTAAGAATTTGTATGATCCGTTGGAGCTCGAGGGAAAGAAGCCCGCGGATAAATATGAGGTTGCTATATAATATGCAACTTATTTTTATAAATTGCCCATATGGACTGCCTGCAAACTAGTGCAAAGTAAATATTGGATTCCAGCCAAGGATCTTCACTTAAAGTTTAATCCTCAGTGGTCTTGCCATATCTGGCTGCAGGAGGTTCAAAATTTTGTAACCGGAGATTTCTTATTTTTTATTTTTGTATAAAAGGGTTGAATACTTGACTTAAATGGTCCTGTCTACATTAATTTGAATTAGTTAGCTGTCCTATTCATCCTTCTCTCCCCTCTCACTCTCACAAAACATCTATTTTTGATCATTAAATGTTGAATTTAATTTCTTAAGATTTTTTTCACTGAATTTTTCTTCCTTGGCCAAAGTGCTTATTGCTTTAGTTGTTCAAATGAAAATCTGAGGCCATTAAAAAGATCATACTTCAGTTTCATTTAAACTGTCATGCTTCTTGTCCAGAACTGGAAGCAGCAGTAAGGGTTAGATCATTTCTTTCTGATTCTTTGTTCATCTGATCCATTCACGAGGCCTATTGTAATTAAGTATTATCTCAGATTTTAAATTTCTAGTGTTATCAGTTTTCTTCAATTTTAATTTCATTACTTTTATACTAGCCTTCCTGTTTTTCCTTTTCTGTTCTCTTACTTTTTTTCCCTTTCCCGATTTCCCCCTAAAGTTTTTTGTCTGCGGCTGTAAACGAGTAGTCGAGTTTTGGCTTGACGAGTTCGTGAAAAAAATTAAACGAGTCAAGTCAAGTTCCTAAACGAGCCCAGATGTGGTGTTCAAGCTCGACTCGTTTAATAAATGAGTTGTTCACGAGCTTTGCTTAATCAATCGACTCTATTCAAGCTCGGGTCGAGTTAAGGTCGAGTCGAACAGGGCATAACTCGAGCTTGACTCTTTTATGTTCACGAAAGAAAAAACTTGTTCGAGCTTGACTTGTTAAATAAACTTGAGTCGAGTCGAGCTTTGTTTGCGAACAACTCGATTCATTTACTGTCTTATTTTTCTTCCATGTAATGCGATTCAAGTGAAAAACTGGATTTCGATAGTGAAGATTTGGAATTATACATAGTAAAGCTGATATCGTGCCATAGTTGATGTATGTAGTTTTGTTTTTAAACCATGTCTTCAAAAATTCAACAATTCTCATGTAAATTGTGAATCTGATCCTTAAATTATTGCGAATTTAAGATGAAAGTCTACTGAAATTAATATTTCTAATATACTTCGAAGAATTATACGCTAAATTCTGTTTTAGTTTGTGTACTTTTAAGTTGTCATTGTCTTGGTTACCAGAATAAATTTTGGTTGTGTATTTTAATTATTTGTCTCTTGCCTTTTTCGTTTTTGTTTTTTTTTTAAAGTATTAGCACATTTTCGAGTTCTAGAATCAAATAATTTCCGAGGAAAAGACAATTCGGAATCAGACATAGCAGAAGCTATGGCAGAAGAGGATATCTATACTAAAGATGGGACAGTAGATTACAAAAACAATCCTGCTAATAAAAAGCAAACAGGAACCTGGAAGGCCTGCCCTTTTATCCTCGGTACTATTTCTATTACCAAACTCTATATGGTTTCTGTTATGTGTGATCCGACAATTGATATGACGTGAAGGAAAAAAAAGATGAGGCTTAGTGGTGGTAGTTAAGGACGAAGGCTAATAAGCTGCCCATTATGTTTTTAGCCCAGCCATATATATGTTATTGTTGCTAAAGTTCGGTATTCTTTTCTTTCTCAATATTTAGCCGTCTTCAGAATGAGATTCACATATTGTAATTTTCACACTTTGATATAGTGATACTTCTATCGGTCTTTAATTTCTATCATTGATTCTGTGATTGCAATAGTTTGTTCTAATAGTTTCGGAGATGAGATACTGATTCCTAAAATAACTATTGTCAGGAAATGAATGCTGTGAAAGATTGGCATACTATGGGATGAGCTCTAATCTGTTGCTATATTTCAAAAATCACCTCAACCAGCACAGTGCAACGGCTTCAAAAAATCTCTCTAATTGGTCTGGAACATGCTACATCACACCCCTAATCGGTGCATTTGCTGCTGATGCCTATCTTGGAAGATATTGGACTATTGCCGGCTTCTCAATCATCTATGCTATTGTAAGTCCAATTTATTTAAGTTTGATGTTTTCTTTCTTTTTGTTCAATCGTTAAAAATCTAAAACCCCGCGCGTGTTTTATGCCTAGTAAAACCACTTGAGCAGTGTTAAAAAATAATAAGACGTGAAAACAATAACGAAGAGAAATCGAAAAAAAAACAATCAAAATTTCACTTGATTCGCCCAAAATTTGTATTACTCCATAATCGGCAGCAAATCAATCTTCCTGAAAATCGTCCATAACAAAGTACAAGATCCTCTCCTTATATAATGAAGTATGAGAACTCTAATTTACTTTTTGGGTAGCTTTACAATCACTTGTGAATTAAAGTCGGATCAGGCTTCACCAATAACAAGTAGTCCATTTTATGGGAATATTAAATATATGATGGTTTTACATTTAAAAACAAGAAGTTTTTTATTTTTTTATTTTAGGGAATGACATTGTTAACATTATCAGCAACAATCCCTGGCCTAAAACCAACCTGTATTTCAAAAGACGATTGTATTGCAACAAATACTCAAAGTGCAGTTTGCTTCACTGCACTTTACCTGGTTGCATTGGGAACCGGAGGGATTAAGCCTTGCGTCTCATCCTATGGAGCAGATCAGTTTGATGATGCTGATGAGGTCGAGAAAAAGTACAAGAGTTCTTTCTTCAATTGGTTCTACTTCTCGATATGTATTGGTGCACTCATTGCTGGTTCTGTGCTGGTTTATATACAAGATAATGTGGGATGGGGATGGGGCTTTGGAATTCCTGCGGTGGCAATGCCAGTTGCTGTAGTTTCTTTCTTTTCAGGTACTCGTTTGTATCGAAATCAGAAACCTGCTGGCAGCCCACTGACTCGCCTTTGCCAGGTGGTTGTGGCTTCTTGGAGGAAATATCACGTTCAGGTGCCAGATAACCACACCCTTTTATATGAAACTGCAGATGCAGAGTCTACTATTGTAGGTAGCCGCAAGCTTGATCATACAAAAGATTTTAGGTAAGTTTCTTCGCCTATGAGACTTTATTGAGGAAATATACTAATTTCATATTTAGGCAAAAATGAATTTCTTTTGGACAAAAAATCTGTCATGTCAAAATTGAACGTGTGGTTTTCTACTTCCATGTACTTTCTCATCTATCAGCTTATGGGGGGTTTGGTTCCTAATACACTAAAAGATCATATTCGTCTCGAAGTAGCTTATTTCTTTCGCACCTTATTTAACTTGGTATGTTTGGTTTGTAGCGCTCGCAGTACTAGCGTTTAGTGCGTTTGGCCAGTACACTATTTTTGGTGCGGTGTTTTTAAACTATAAACGCTATCTTTTTGTGAGTTTAATAAGGTGCTTGTAGACGAATACGATTTTCAAGTGAGTTAAATAAACTGCATCAACGCTTCATAAGCTAGTAGATGAATAAGCACTTACAAATTTAGCGTTTAGATACCTCATCATTTTTGGCGACACTGCTACTCGCAAAACTATAAACGTAAGTAACTGAACATATTCTTGTCATGAATAAAGAAACGGAACTAAATTTTCTCATTTCAGTTTCTTTGACAAGGCAGCTGTCGAGACACAATCAGATCACATAAAGGAACCAATCGACCCGTGGAGACTTTGTACAGTTACTCAAGTGGAGGAGCTGAAATCAATCATTAGACTACTGTCTATATGGGCTACGGGTATCATCTTCAGTGCAGTCTTCAACCAAACGGGGAATTTATTCGTGTTACAAGGCTCTTACATGGATCTTCACGTAGGAAGCTCCACCTTCGAAATCCCACCAGCATCCCTAGGCATTTTCGACACCCTTAGTGTCATTTTCTGGGTTCCAATCTACGATCAAATCATCGTCCCATTAGCCAGAAAATTCACAAACCACAATAACGGCCTAACTCAGCTCCAAAGAATGGGCACTGGACTCGTCATCTCAATCTTACCAATGCTAGCTGCAGGGATTTTAGAGGTTGTTAGGCTTACAATTGTGAAAAGGCATAATTATTATGACCTAAAACATATGCCCATGTCGATATTTTGGCAGGTCCCTCAGTACTTCATAATGGGCTGTGCTGAAGTTTTTACATATATTGCAGCATTGGAATTCTTTTATGAACAAGCGCCCGATTCAATGAGAAGTTTGTGTTCTGCTCTGTCTCTCACCACGACTGCGTTTGGCAGCTATTTGAGCTCGGTACTAGTAACTATTGTCACGGAAATTAGTACTAGAAATGGGAAGCTCGGATGGATACCGGATAATTTGAATCATGGTCATTTGCATTACTTTTTCTGGCTTTTGGCAGTGCTTAGCGTGCTGAATTTAGCTGCATTTCTCTTGGTTTCTAGGTGGTACACATATAAGAAGGCTGTGGGAACTCTCCGTTAACTATGTTTAGGATTTCTATTTTCTTGGCATTTCGATATGGTTACTTGTAAATACATCGTCTGTAAATTTCAATAATGAACTTGTACTACTATATATATATATACACACACACTCACACATATATTACCTCTATTTCACAAAACAAAAAAATAAAAAAAAATATATATCATTTACAAATTTTTCAAAAACATTAAAGATGTATTTTTATTTTATATTTACCCTTAAAATAATAGTTGTAAATTTAATAGTAAGAACATGACAATAAAATTATAATGATAAATTTGAGTACATTGTATCATATTATAGTGAAAAGTTTTTATAGAATAATTTTAAGGGCAAATGGGATTGATTTTATGAGACGGAGGGAGTAACATCTTTACCAAAAGTTAGAATACATGATTGATACTTGAAGCCAAGGCGTATGCTTTGAGAATCAATTCTACATGGACGGCCTATAAATTAATGTTTTTACTTTTAACACCATTTAATATGAATCTCGCAACTTTATATTGTTTAGAGAAAATTAAGTAGTTGAAAATTATTTTAATAATTATTAACACAAACAAATTTTTTTGATTTATCTCAAAATATAGAATTGGCAAAGTTTCCATTAAATTATGTAAAATCACTAATTTACGGATAGTTCCCTTCTCGTAGAATTTATTGATTATTTCTTGTATACTTTAGTCCCTAGACGGAATCCAATTTCTCTCTGTATGCTATATGACAGTCGGAAACAGAAAGTCACCTTTCAAATGATCAATGACATTCGGACATTATTAATTTTTAAAAATTAATTTAAAATTAAAATAATTTATTATAAATGATCAAATAATAAATTTTATATAAAATAATACTTTTTAAATAATTTATTATATTCACCATTGTATTAATTAAAATTAAAAATATTTATATTATTGAATTTAAAAATATTTTATTCAAAAATTAGTCAATATCTTATATTTGAAATCAAGGGAGTATCGAAATTGGTATTTAGTCTAATTGGTTCTTATAACTTATTTTTATACAAGTATTGGATTTGTCATCATCAAATCTATATAACAAAATACAAATGATTTTGAATCTAAAATTGTTCCCGCTCAACCTCTTAAATCATCCGGACCGTTAAAAGTTTCGGATAAATCTAACCCTTCGTTCTTTATATTTCTATCCCCCTTCCCTTTTCTTCTTCCCTCCTTCCCCTTTCTTCTTCCCTCCTTCCCCTTTCTTCTCCGCCTCTCTTTTCCTCCTCCGTCCCTTTTTTTCTTCTCCGCTCTTCGCAGTGCCGGAGGCACGGGCGAAGTGCTAGTTATAAAATATAAAACAAATAACATGATTAGAAAAGGAAGTTTACAGTTGAGGTCAACCTTCTTCGGTTCTTTGTTCTCCTAAACTGAACTGGAGCCTGTAATTCAGACCTTGATCACTTCCGGCAATCTCTCTCATCTAATCTGTTTATCAGGCAAAACAATCATATGGGTATCACTTCAGGTTCTTAATTTACTCTTTTACCCTTTCAAATTTTAATTCCTTCAATTCTAGTCTCTTTTTGCTAAATTTCCCCCCAACTTTTTTGTTTTCATTTTAGTTGATGTGACAAACAAGATTTTCAAACATTGATTGATATTTGTTACAGTGTGCAATTGTCGTATTAAGTCAAACTTTTCATTGTTCCTAGATATTTTGCAGAACTTCATATTGTTTCTTTTTTCTTTCTCTCTTTTTTTTTTTTTAATTTAAGATCACAGTAATGTTTGCGAACCATATTTTTTGGAAAAATTTAAATATTGATTTTGTTCTTGGAAATTGTTGTTGTTACTTAGGATTTTATTTTTTAAGTCTATATTTTACCATAATCTTAAAAATAATAAAAAAAAGAAATAATAATAATAATAATAATAATAATAATAATAATAATAATAATAATAATCATCATCATCATCATCTCTGCAAAATTTGCTAAAAGGTTAGCGAATCATAAGTTAACTTACTTGACTTGAATGTCAAACCTAGTTGTCTATATGCAGACTTTTTTTTGTAGTAGAGAATGAAGTTCATAGTTAGGTATCATATTCCTTAAAAGAAATTCAAATTAAGTAATTAACTCGGAAAAGATTCTTATTATAGTGCAACTAAAACAATAATAGTACGGCGACTAAAATATGTCTATTTTTGTTGCGAGTAGACACAAAAATCAACTACCTATGTATTTGAATTAGTTTACGGACTATGCCACTGTATCTACTAGCAACACTAATCGACATGTGTTTTGTAGCAATATATAGGATTCTAATTATTTTACTGTGTTTATTTAGTTCTCAAGATCATTATTAAAAGCTTTCAAATTTCTGTTTATACTTATTTTGACTAAAAACAAACCTTTCTTTCGATTTAATTTATTTGTGTTCTCAAGAGCATTGTTGATTTTGAAATGGCTTATTTACTTCTATCTTATTCTTTTGATATTATTTCATGGCATATTAATAATTTTTTGATTCCAGGCTCGAGTAAATCCCAAATAGAAGATACCTTATCAAGCATATACCCTTTGCTAGGAGTCGCGGAAGAATATGATCTTTATACAAATGATGGGACAGTAGATTACCGTAATAATCCTGCTAATAAAAGAAAAACTGGAAGCTGGAAGGCCTGTAGTTATATTCTTGGTACTTCTGTTGTCCAACTCCTAGTAGAGCAATAAATGATCTGAGTCAAGCCAGGCTTTGACTTCCCGAGCTCGTTTAAAAGTTAAACGATCCGAGTCAAATTGGGCTTTAGACAAGCCTGACATTTGGTGTACGAACTCGGCCTATTTAATGAAAGAGTCGAGCTCGAGTTGGGCTTAAGCGAGCCAAGTCTAGTCGAGCTTAAACCCGACTTATTTAACTTTTTTATTATAAAATAAGAAAGAATAATAAATTAAATGCTAAACCAGGCAAGTTAACACAAGTCGGGCCTAAATGAGCCGGGTTGGCTCGAGCCGGACACGATATTGTTCGAGTTCGACTCGTTTAACTAAATGGATAAATGAGTTTGTTCAAGCTCAGCTCATTTAACAAGCTCGAGTCGGGCTTTAGTCGAGCCAAGCCAGGTTGGACTCACAAGAAGCATGGTTCGTTTGCAGCTCTAACTCCTACTTATGTACATGTTATAGTGGCTTTTTGGTATTTAACATTTGTTGACAGGAACTGAATTCTCCGAAAGATTGGCGTACTACGGGATGAGCTCCAATCTGTTGCTTTATTTGAAGCATCACCTGAATGAGCACAGTGTTACTGCATCTAAAAATCTTGCGAATTGGGCTGGAACATGTTACGCAACGCCTCTGATAGGAGCAATTGTTGCCGATACCTATCTTGGAAGATATTGGACAATTGCCAGCTTCTCGATCATCTATGCTATAGTAAGTCTTTTTTTTTTAAATGATGACAATAACCTTTGCATAACTACATGTTATGATATTTGGGCCCATTATATTTTCAAACTCAGCTATATATGTTATTGTAACTAGGGTCTTGGTGCCCCCCCCCCCCCTCAGTTTTTAGCTGCCTTCATAGTGAGGTTCACAAATTGTATTCTTCACATATTGATATAGTGATATCTTCGGCCTCTCGCCTGTGGTTTTTCCCATTTTGGGTTTCCACGTAAATCTTGTGTTCTTGTCTTTAATATCCTTCATTAATTTCTTTTTGTCATAGTTTGTTCTAACACTATAGTTTAAAATTTCAGTGTTATTTCAAACTAATTAATAAATGAAAATTGATTTGTTTTACATGTATTAAAACCTGGTAGAATGGCTATAACTTTAAAAAAGCAAAAACAACACAACACAAAAACAAAAAGATAATAATTATTGCTAATTCCATTCTTGGTTCCTCTGCTAATCCAATTTCAGTAACATCTTTTCGATCTACCCTGTTTTCATAATATCCGCCCTAAACGTTATGAACATGCTTTGATTTTGAGGTATGCATTTGATGAAAAACAACACACTCAAGAAATGTTAATTTCATTTAGGGAATGTCACTGTTGACATTATCGGCATCAGTCCCTGGCCTAAAGCCAATCTGTGATGAAAAAGGTGTTTGCTATGCGACAGAAACTCAAACTGCCGTTTGCTTCATAGCACTTTACCTAATAGCTCTAGGCACCGGAGGGATTAAGCCTTGTGTCTCGTCATTTGGGGCAGATCAGTTTGACGATACTGATGAGATAGAGAAAAAGCAAAAGAGTTCTCTATTCAACTGGTTCTATTTTTCGGTGAATATTGGTTCACTCATTGGTCACTCTGTGTTGGTTTGGATACAAGTTAATGTCGGCTGGGGATTGGGTTATGGCATTTCTGCAGGGGCCATGGCATTAGCCGTTATTTGCTTCTTCGCAGGCACAAAGATGTATAGGAATCCGAAACCGGGAGGGAGCCCTCTGGTACGCCTATGCCAGGTGGTGGTGGCTTCTTTGAGGAAAAAGAGAGTTCAAGTTCCAACTGATGTTTCACTTTTGTATGGGAGTGCAGATGCCGAGTCTACTAGTATAGGAAGCTACAAGCTTGATCATACAGAAAGTTTAAGGTAAGCTTGATCGTGCTTAAAATTAGTTATTTTATTTTATTTATTTTTGGTTTTTTTTTAAATCGACTCATGGGTGAGAAATTGAAATGGAACAGAGTTGTATGTTAAACAATGGAAAAATAAAAATGTTATAATGATATAATGTCCATATCTCAAAGCACATGCTTGTCAAATTATCTACAAACTACGATAGTCTACATTGCATACTAATAATTATATAAATGACCGTAGTCCATAGAACTTTTATCGTGAAGTTACCAACTCATCTAAAAGCTTAAGTTGTTAGAAAAATATTCCGACAATGTATATCAAGTTTAGACCTCTCGCCCCCGGCCCCTCACCGGAAGATTTGAACCACAATCGTTCCACATCTAGAGCTTTGATACCATGTTAAGTTACCAACTAATCTAAAAGTGCAGGTCTTCCTTCACTGATATTATACACCCATATTGTCTCAAAGAATGTTGTCATTTTCAGGTTTTTCGACAAGGCGGCTGTGGAGATACAATCGGATCATAAAAAGGGCTCAACAGATCCATGGAGACTTTGCACCGTTACCCAAGTTGAGGAACTAAAAGCTATCATACGGTTGCTTCCTATATGGGCTACTGGCATTATCTTCAGCACAATGTACGTCCAAACAGGCATTTTTTTCGTGTTACAAGGCTCTGCCATGGATATTCATGTAGGCAACTCTAGCTTCGAGTTCCCACCCGCATCCCTCGGGATTTTTGACACCCTCAGTGTCATATTCTGGGTGCCAGTGTACGATCAAATAATCGTTCCACTTGCCAGAAAATTTTCAAGTCAAAAAAATGGCTTAACGCAGCTTCAGCGAATCGGCACTGGCCTGTTCATAGCACTCTTTGCAATGCTAGCTGCAGGGGTTTTAGAGTTTATTAGGCTCAGAATGGTGACAAGGCATAACTACTATGAACTAACTCACATGCCCATGTCGATTTTTTGGCAGGTTCCACAGTACTTTATAATGGGGTGTGCTGAAATTTTCGCACAAGTGGGACAAATAGAGTTTTTTTATGATCAAGCGCCAGATACAATGAGAAGCTTGGCTGCTGCTCTATCGCTCTCGACGACAGCGTTTGGATGCTATTTGAGCTCTTTTCTGGTAACTATTGTCACAAAAATTAGTACTAGGAATGGGAATATTGGCTGGATACCAGATAACTTGAATTATGGTCATCTGGATTATTTCTTCTGGCTTTTGGCTGTGCTAGGCACTCTGAATTTAGGAGTTTTTCTCTTGGTATCTAGGTGGTATACTTATAAAAGGTCTGTCAGGTCTTTACAATAATGGCTATGTCTGTTTCCAAAATAAGGTCATTATTGATAATTTTTTTGAAGTTAACTTTAAATATTTTAAATCAAAATTGTTATGAATTCCTTTAATTTTAGTCAATACAGTGATGAATATTGTAAGCTATCTATTTAAAATCAAAATTATCATGTAATTTATTTTTTTACAATTGTTAATGAATTATTGTGATTTTAAGTTTAATTTTTTTTAAATTTTAATAATGATATATAGGGAATACTTACACATGGATTATGGGGTACGCCTGATATTTTTGATGTGGACCATGCGGTCTTTTTCTTGATTCAGCAAATGCTCAATTCTTGTAATTTTCTTTTTTATGGCTCTATTCCAATGGCAATCGACTTTTTTGCATTTATTTTATGAGATATTTTTAAATTTAGAATTAGTGTAGTTCAGTTAAATTTAAAAATAATAAATCTTATTATTAATAATATTTTTTGATAATTTATAATTTTTTTTGCAATTGTATTGACTAAAATAAATAAATAATTTGATATTAACTTTAAATTTAATAGTATTTTAGATTGATTTAAAAAAAAAACAAAACATATGTTATACTGTATTTTTGCCAATTACCAAATATATTGTTTGTAATTAGAGACGACAATTTTAAAAAGTCGATCAAACTAAATCGAACAGGTCAATTTATAACTGAACTAATGATTTGTCCGACGCGATTTTGGTACAAAAATAAATTGAAAGTAGTATCGGTCACTGTAATTAAACTCGGACCGGATCGCCGGTTTGACCGGTAAAAACCGAAACCGGTCGGCACTCCGGTCCGGTTTTTTTAAAAAACCGTTTTTTAGTCAAAAACCGGTCAAACCCGGTGACCCGGCGGTTGGACCGGTCGACCCAGTGACCCGGTCACCAGGTGATCATGAATTAATATCTTTCTTTTCATATAAATTTAGTATTTATTTGAATTGTATAAACTATAAAGTAAATATTGTACAAATAGATTTAGTTTTTTTTTTACCAAATTTGATTGAATGTATCCTAGAGATGTTTATATTTATTTGTGTTTAATTTTATCACTCTTGAGTTTTGAGTTATGATCATGATTTAATATATTTCTTTTTATATAAATTTAGTATTTATTTGAATTGTATAACGTAAACATTGTACAAATAGGTTTAATTTTTTTTGTGTAGATAAATTGATTAATTTTACATATTTACTAAATATTTTATATAATATATAATAATAATTAATATATTTAATTATTTATTATTTATTACATATTAATGACGTCACTGTGTCAATAACGGTCCGACCACTGGTTGAACTAGTGACCTATCCACCCAGTATTTTTTTCGGTTCGATAAACGGTCCGGTTCTGAAAACATTGGTACCGGTAATTGTTGTTGAACTAGTGATGCACCGCATCACACTGCATTGGATGCATGAACCAGTGGTGCATCATATATATATATATATATATATATATATATATAGAGTTAAGATCAGGTCCGGACTCCCGGACCTGATAAAATCCGAACCCGAATTTTTTTTTTTTTTTTTTTGGCAAAACAGTTAATAAAAAATATTTAATTATTTTTGGTATTGAAAAAAATTATTTAAACAGTTTTTTGGGTTTGATTTGGATACATATAACAAACAGTGTTGTACCGACTGTATAACAGTGTTTGTTATATGTATCCAAATCAAACCCACAACACTGTTTTAATAATTTTTTTCAATACCAAAAATCATTATATATTTTTTATTAACTGTTTTGAAAAAAAAAAAAAAAAAAAAAAAATTTCCGGGTCCGGATTTTGGTCAGGTCCGGGAGTCCGGACCTGGATCCGCTGGGTATATATATATATATATATATATATATATATATATATATTAAAATATTAAATTGGTGTCAGTGAGTTTGTATTAACTTATGACTATGTGATACTTAAAATAATTATTTCTTATATGAAATTATTGTTAAGTTATGCATATTCTTAATTTTTGATACTTTTTTGTTACTTAATATATTTTAATTTAATTTATTTATTACTATTTATCGGTGCATTGCGGTTCAAAAGCATAAACCGGCTGGTGAGTATAACTTTTTTATGAAACAGGAACAGTGTCACGCAGTTTTGATGCAATTTTTTTTTTATAAAAAAATCAATACTATAAAATCACTTGATAATTGTTATCGTGATGCAATTTTGATGCAATTTTTTTTAAAATCAATACTGTAAAATCACTTGATACCGTGTCTCATGCCTGAAGTATTATATTATTTACTTAATATATTTTGTATAACATATAAATTCAATAACGATCTAATATTTATACATTAAAAGTCATATTTTGGAAAACATATTAAAAACTAATTTTTGAGTTTCTAAGGACAGAAAAGAAAACAGATTGAGAAAAATTCAAAGCAAATTTCTTCCTAATAATGAATTCGCAAAGTTGAAAATATTTGAGAGAAAATTAATTAAAAATTTATGTAACATTTTAAATTATTAAAAATATCCTTATATCCATTTATCAAAAATAACTTCATAGGAAAAAAAACAATTTATTATTTTAAATTAAATTTTCTTTTCAAAACTTATAAATACTACAAAATAAATTTATTTCATTTTTTTTCTTCTCTCATAAATAAATTTAAATTTTTTTTTCTCTGCTCAAACTCACAAGCACAATGTTATTTTACAAGTTTGTTCATGGAATCCCTACATTTTACATCACCATGGAAAATAGTACTTATCAATTTGTATGCTGGGACCCAATATGAAATAAATATTGTTTAAGCCTCAAGGAACTTTGTCCTTTTTAATAAATTGCTAGCCAATTGCCTATTCTAAAAAACAAATAAATAAAAATCTCAAGTATAAGTACAGACCATCAAGAGGACATCAAGAAATTTATAGTTGACTTCATCTCATGCAGGCCCCTTCTTTGCTCCCCTAAATTGAACCGGAATCAAGCAAAACAGTCATATGAGTATTACTTCAGGTTCTTAATCTTCTGTTTCATTACTTCGATTTAAGTTCATTCCCCCAATTTTGTTTGTTTTTCATGTCAATTGAAGTGACCATCAATATTTTCAAAATTGGATATTGACAAACTTGTTCAGTTGGGTTTTACGAATTTGGTTTAGATTTTCAATTACCAAATTGGTTGAATTTTTTATTTATTTTTCTTTTGAATTTTTACCCATTATGATTCATTGTAGATGGAATTAGAAAGAAGAATATACATTTCATTAGTCATTTGAGTTGTTAAGTAATTTGAGTTGTTAAATTTATTTTGTTAAATTACTTTTGCAGTAACCCATGATTCAGCTTAGGTGACTAATTATTTTCAGATTTGGTTGTTTATTTAACTTGGGTTACTGCAAAAGTAATTTAGGGATCAATAATCTCGAATAAGCTGTATTGCAGTAACCCATGATCCAGCTTAGGTGACTAATTATTTTCAGATTTGGTTGTTTATTTAATTTGGGTCGAGGGCCGGATCCAGGAATTTTCCCCAGCAGGGGCGGATTATAACTATTTTTTTTTGTTGAAGTTAAATAAAGAAAACTTGAACTAATCATAATATTAACTAATCATAATAATATTTACAAATTACAATAAATATTCATAATCCAAACTAAAAAACGAATTTCAAAATAAAAAACATTTAGATACAATTTAGAAACTTACTTTGGTTACTTGTCATAGTTCAATTTGAATGATTTCCCAAATGCTCAAGCCTCAAACCAAATTTGCTTTCTATATTCAAACAAAATCATGAAATAATTTCAAAGCATAAACCACACACAATCTATGCAAATGAACAGATCTGCCCCTGGGACCATGGGTTGGTTCAAACCAAATTTACTTTATATATATATATACTAATAATTATTAAAAAAAAAAATAACAGAATCATATGTTATCACAATTATATATATATATATATATATATATATATTAATAAAAGTTTATAGGAGTGGTAACATTTCATTTTATTTCATTTGTTGATGAGATGGCATCTTAAGATTTTAGTGGTATTATTAGTTTCATGTTTACCCCCTATTTCATTAGAGACTAATTGAATGGAAATAGCTTTACCTAGGTCCAACAGTTGTACTAGAGTCAGTTTGATCAATCAAAAAGCAACAAGGCACATGGCTGGGGATTAAATAAACAATTGATATAAATATGAGATTCTTGTCCAGTTAGCAGAAACCATACTAAATGAATTTAAGAATGGTTGGGTTCCACACATAAAGAGGGAGAGGCATCAAAATCATGAAAAAAATCCAGCAGGGGCAGTTGCCTATGCTGCCCCCTGAATAAATCCGCCCCTGTAATTGGGTCACTGCAAAAGTAATTTAGGGATCAATAATCTCGCTTAAGCTGTATTATATTTCTCACTTGTTTAAAGCAATTTTCTGCTAACAGATTGGGATGTTTTCCTCCTTTTTACTTTTTGATGCAATGATTTCAGAAATCTGACCAAAAACTGATCAAACTCCCAGATTTGCTAATAGTAGTACTTCCTCCCTTCCAAAATATAAGGTCATTATTGACTTTTTGATGTCAATTTGAGATAATTTCGAAGTCATGTCAGACATACATTCATTTAATTTTAGTTAATACTATTATGACTATCGTAAACTACCTAAAAATTACTACTATTATAAGATTTATTATAAGGTTTGTTGTTTCGTAATTTTTAAATGAATCTTGTCAATTTTGAGGTTGAATATATCTCAAATAGACTTTCAAAAGTCAATAATTATCTTATAATTTGGAACATAGGGGTATTTGATGTTCAAGAAGTTTTTGGCAGATCAATGAAAACCTAAAAGAGAATAAAATATTGCCGAGATTAAAAGATTTCTACTATATCGGGTTTAAGTTTATCAATGCTGATAATGTAGTTATAACTTGTGCGATTTGGTGTTTGCCATGTCAATTACTTTTAGCAGCTGTATTAACAATTTTGAAATTCCAGGCAAGAGTAAATCCGAGAAAGAAGATGGCATATCAAGCACGTACCGTTTGCTAGAAGGTGTGGAAGAAGATGATATATATACCAAAGATGGGACGGTAGATTACTGTGATAATCCTGCTAATAAGCTAAAAACTGGAACATGGAAGGCCTGTCCTTATATTCTTGGTATTTTTGTTACCCAAACTCGTACTAAATTAGGAGAACTTTGTCATGGTGGGAAGCCATGCATTGATATTTAACATTTGTTGGCAGGAAATGAATGTTGTGAAAGATTGGCGTACTATGGGATGAGCTCCAACATGTTGCTCTATTTCAAGCATCAACTGAATGAACACAGTGTGACTGCATCAAAAAACCGTTCAAATTGGACAGGAGCATGTTACACAACACCACTGATCGGAGCGTTTGTTGCTGATGCTTATCTTGGAAGATATTGGACAATTGCCAGCTTCTCAATAATCTATACTGTTGTAAGTTTAACATGTAAAATTTGAATTTAGTGCACTTGTTTTACTTGTAAAATTTAAAAACATCTATAGCTCGTCCCATTTTCATAATATGACCCGGCCTTTATTGAAATTCTTTGGTTTGAGTTCTAGATTTGTTCTACAAAACTTTAAGAAGATTTGAATTTCATTCAGGGGATGACACTTTTGACATTATCAGCATCAGTCCCTGGCCTAAAGCCAATATGTTCTGAAAAAATAGATGTTTGCTATGCAACAGATACTCAGATTGCAGTTTGCTTCATAGCACTTTACCTAGTAGCTCTTGGAACTGGAGGGATTAAGCCTTGCGTCTCGTCATATGGAGCAGATCAGTTTGATGATGCGGATGAGACTGAGAAAAAGTACAAGAGTTCTTTCTTCAATTGGTTCTATTTTGCAATCAATATTGGGGCACTCATAGCCCATTCTGTGCTGGTCTGGGTACAAGATAACGTGGGGTGGGGATGGGGTTTCGGCATTCCTACGTTGGCCATGGCAATTGCAGTAGTTTCTTTCTTTTCAGGCACTAAGTTATATCGGAACCAGAAACCTAGAGGGAGCCCTCTGACCCGCCTATGCCAGGTGATGGTGGCTTCTTGGAGAAAAAGGGGAATTGAAATTCCAGATGAAAATTCATTATTATATGGGAGTGCAGATGCAGAATTTGTTGCTATAGGAGGCCACAAGCTCGATCATACAGATGACCTTAGGTGAGTCTAAACTTTTAAACCTTTCAAAGAGATTAAAAATGGTTTTTCTTTTTTGCCTTTTCTTTTATTATTAGGCTTTGTCCTCATTCTCCATAGTCTGGTCGAAATCAGGACCTTCCACGCAGGTACTAGGGGATTCACGAGTAATTACTTGCAGCTAGCCCTAGCAGATTCAAACTGTAGCTAAAATCATCCTCCAATATGCTTGATTAGAAAGATATTCTACAACTTTCTAAACAGCGTTTAGCAATTACATCTCTCAAATTTTTCCTCCTAAATTCATGGATATCTAATGGAATTGATGCTATTGTTAGGATAGTAACAAAATAGAATGAGTTGTGTCTAGAGAAATCAATAAAGAAAAATTGGTAATCAGGTACTATCCTTCTAGCTCTGAGATACCTGTTCATCAAAATCGTCTTTGGAAATCAACTCCTATACCATGTTACACGTGCTCTTCAATTTTTCATGAAGCACCCATGTCCGGCACTCGACACTGGGACCAGGTTATAGGTGCTGGACATGTCATTTTTGACTTCTAGAAAAAAATTGATAAAATTGAGGAGTTCTCATGTCTTCAAAATACCCGTGTCCAACCAGACACTCCATCCAAGTCCATGTAATTTAAGCTCGTATACTCTACATTGCCTACTTAATATATACGACCATAAAATTTTTAGCAAATGGAAGCTCAATTGACTCTGTTTATGTCTTCCTATCCCTGTTATCGTCTTAGCTGATGCTGTCATTTTAGTTTCTTTGACAAGTCGGCGGTGGAATTACAATCGGATCACATAAATGGCTCAATAGACCCATGGAGACTGTGCACAGTAACCCAAGTTGAGGAGCTGAAAGCTATCCTTCGATTGCTTCCAATATGGGCTACGGGTATAATCTTCAACACTGTATACACCCAAGTGAGCAACTTATTTGTGTTGCAAGGCTCTGCAATGGATATTCGTGTAGGCAACTCTAGCTTCGAAATCCCACCAGCATCACTTGGGATATTTGACACCATTAGTGTTCTTTTCTGGGTCCCAGTCTACGATCGCCTCATTGTCTCAATTGCTAGAAAATTCACCGGTCATAGAAATGGCTTAACTCAGCTGCAACGAATTGGCACTGGCCTCTTAATATCAATATTCGCCATGCTGTCTGCAGGGGTTTTAGAGGTTGTTAGACTAGGCATTGTGAGAAGGCACAACTACTACGAACTCCAGCACATGCCCATGTCAATCTTTTGGCAGGTACCGCAGTACTTCATAATGGGCTGCGCTGAAGTTTTTACAAATATCGCACAGCTGGAGTTCTTTTATGAGCAAGCGCCTGATTCAATGAGAAGCATGTCAACTGCGCTATCACTCACCACTACTGCGCTAGGAAGCTATCTGAGTTCTTTACTGGTAATTGTTGTTACGAATATTAGTACTAGGCATGGGAATCCCGGATGGATACCAGACAACTTGAATTATGGTCATCTACATTATTTCTTCTGGCTTTTGGCTGTGTTAAGCACGATAAATTTAGGAGCTTTTCTTTTGGTATCTAGGTGGTACACGTATAAAAGGTCAATTAGCAATCTCCACCAATGACAACAATAGAACATGGAGTGACATCTTTATTGTGTTTTGTAAAGGGAATTCAGTTACATGTATATTTCAGTCTCTTTGCATCATCATATTATTTGAGTTGGTACCCAATACAGGTGAAATACACTCCAAAGTTGTTGCTGCTGCTGCTTCTTTTATTTTTTATTTATTTATATATGTATTTCATCTCCAAAGTTGGGGTTTTTTCTATGGATTACTGGTTTATGTGAGCTAGCTTGTTAGATTGGCTAAAGTTCTCAGTTATCTTGATTTTGTTACCGGAAAGTAAGCAGTTGTTAAGCTTCATCCACTTCCATGATTCTCTCTCTGCCTCTAGTGACTATTCCCAACTTCTTCCTTTTTCTCTGTGCTCTCCTTTCTCTCTGATCAGAAATCCTATCCTCCAAAACTTTCAGATATAAGATTTGGGAAGAGTATATTTTCTCTTTTGAAGAGGCCTTTTCTTAGATGTTTTTGTAATCATTGACATCTTATTTCATTGTTATTTTCTCTTTTTGTAGTTTAGTTTACCTATTTGTGAGATTTTGTTTTCTCCTAGTTTGAGATTAGATCTCTCGTTCTTTCTCCATTCTTGTGGAGACATTTTTCTCCTTTGAGAGTTTGGATTCTCTCTATATAAAGAGTTGATTTTTCCATGCTCTAATCCCTCAAACAAAATGAACCGTTCGTCTATAGTTACGGGTAATTGCAGATATGCTAATTGGATGTGGCATGTTGTTTCTTGATTATTTTTTTTTGCAAGTCGGATTAAATTTTAAATAGAGTAGGTACCCACTCAATTCTATCATGCATGTAATTCGTATCTTTCTGATTGATAATTAAATTTTCCTCATCCTGTTTCAAGATTTGTTACAAAATAAATATGTACTCCTTCTGTTCAAGTTTATTTGTTCTAATTTCTTTTTTGGTTTGTCTAAATCTATTCGTCATCTTTCATTTTTAATGTTATTTTTGACATTACTTTTCCAATAATACTCTTATTTAACTTTAAAAAAAAATCATTAAAAATAACATGACATATATTGAAAGAAGTAATACTATTAACTTTGACATTATAATTACAATCACATCCCTTTTTTCCCCTCCTTCTCTCTCCTCTATTTTATTGTTCTAAGAAAAAGTTGGGAGATTAAAACAAAAAAGATGATAATAAAGTAATTAAGATGTGTAATTTGGAGATCAAAATTTTTTCTTAATAAATATGTACTTTTAAACTAGGACAAAAGGAGTATAAAAATATAAAGATAGATGAAAAAAGAGAAACAAAGTTTTCTTCTTCATTCCTTTCGGATAAATTTGACTAAATGGATCAGAAATTCACTTAACTATGTAGTAAAGTTTTTGTAAAATTGTAATTTGAAAGTGGGTCTTTCAATTAACAGTTTGGAAATGTTACTAGAAAAATCTAACAAGTACTCCCTATGTCCCAAATTAATTGCTCAGTTTTGACTTTTTTAAGTCAAATTGACTATTTTTAGAATTAATAATTAAGCATATATAAATATATTTCTAAAATTATAAAAATTGGGGTTAGTAATAAATTGTATATACTTTCTTTTGGTTATAATCTCTTCACCTATATTGTAGCAAAAATAGTAAAAAAATTAGTTTTAATAATGGTCAATTTGACTTTAAAAAGTCAAAACTGAGCAATTAATTTGGGACGGAGGGAGTAATTTATTTATATTTTCGTAATCTTTCTTTTGGTGATGATAGAACTCATAATAATGGCCAAATTATAAAATTATCTCTCAAAGTTTCAACCTTTTTTTATAAAAAAATAAAATAAAATTGGTCATGATATTTCAAAATTATCAATTGTGTTTCTGCTAACTTTCAAAATTTTTAATTATGTTCCTTTTTGATTGTCCAGTTCCCTAAATCGCCTAAATCCGTCACATATTTCACACATGACCGATATAGCAAGTTTTCACTATAGGATAGCATAATCGTATAAAACAATAGAAAAGACAAAACATTGACTCAATAAAGCACAAAACGACAAATTTAAAAATAAGATTTTTTTATATATAGGAAGAAGTAAAAACTCCATCGGTTTTAATATATAAAAATCATTATTAATTTTTTATGTCAACTTGTATAATTTTAAATTTAAAATTGACATAAGTTCATTCAATTTGTGGATAAAGTCTTAGCTTAGTGATTAAAACTAAAATACTGTGACCTTTAGGTTTTATGTTTGATTTTCACTTTTGTCACCAAAAAGTGAAACTTTCAAAAAAAAAAAATAGTTCAATCAATTTTAGTAATACAATGATTTAATCATAAACTATCTAAAAAATATTGCTAACCATTCTCTTATTCTCATGCATTTTTTGATTTAGCTAGGTTTATTTAAAACTCATATTCCTACTATCAATAAAATTTAACTATATAATAATTTTTTATTATTAAATTATATAAATATAATTATATGAGTTTAAATAAGATTTACTATTACATAAATAGGTGAATATATGAATATATAAACAAATGAATCAATAATTTAGAGACGAATACTATTAATTAAACTCTATGAATAGATGAATTATTATTGTGGATTTTTAAAATTTTTCATCAATAATTAATTATACATTATTAGTTAAGTAATATATTTTAGAAGGAAATATTAATTTTTTATATAAAATTATCCTACACAATATTAATCTTTTATTAGTACTCTATAATTTATATAGTAGCATAGTATAATACAAATATATATATATATATTATATATATATATATATATATATATATATATATATATATAATACAATAATTTTATAATAAAACTCGTATGTGCAAGGGATCAATTTTTATAAGTAAGTCATAATATGCCCAGCCAAAAATTAATAAATATATGACATTTTATTTCTGAATGGAGAAAATATGATTTTGGTATTTTGATAAAACTACATATTATATCATTTATCTCAAATAGGGGTTCCTACTTAATTTATTTTATGTCTTCAAAAATGCTATTCCATTTATTTTAAATTATAAGATTAATATTGACTTTTCAATAGTCAATTTCAAATATTTTCAAACTCAAAATTAACATAAACTGATTTAATTTAAGTCATTATAATTATAAATATCATAAACTATGTAAAAAGTACTATAAGTTATAAAAAATATTGTTTTCAAAATTAAATGAATTATGTTAATTTTAAATTTAAAAATATCTCAAATTGACTTTTAAAAAGTCAATATTAATCTTATAATTTGGAATAGAGAAAGTGAAATTTTTTGTATAAAAAAATAGCTACATAAAATATAAGTAAAATTTATTTGGCTAAAATATTAAAATTAAAATTAGATGCATCAAACCATCATTAAAAAATAGTACTCCCTCACTTCCAAAAAATATTGTGGCGCCCCCAAATCCGAGTACTTGAAACCCGTATTTGGTGCATCATGATACCATTTCTTTGAGCTGTTTAATATATTACAAACTTAATATTTATATCAGAGTTGTCTATTCCCCAGGTATGACAACCTTTAATTACATTCCTTACATGTTACATAATGTATATGATCACAATACAAAAGACTAATTATTACAGATAACACCTTAAAACCTATTCCTTGAGCTTTCCTTTGCCCTTGTCTTTGCCAGAGCCTTCTGAACATTCACGCCTAACTGAAAACATTTAAGTCAAAGAAAGAATGAGCATTCAATTGTTCAGTAAGTAATAACAATTATAATAATGCGCTGAAAAAGTAAATGTTTTCTTTGAGGACTATGTTGGGAATCTGCATGAGATCGTTAAGCTCATTATCATAGGGGGAGAATGTTATAAGATCTGCATGTGATTACCATTATTCATTATGTGTGATTTGATTGATGACAAAATGATAAGAAGAACATTCATACTGATAAAGTATTGTAAAGTCCTTAATGAAATATATGTACAAGGACTTAGAATTAAAAGATCAAATATGTTAGGTTGATCTAAGCTGAATGAATATCTATCTGATCAAAGTATGTTTGTAACATTAGGTATTGTAAAGTCCTTAAATGAATATGATGTACAAGGACTTAGAATAGAAAAAGATCAAACTTGTTAGGTTGATCTTATGAACTGTAATGGTATGTGTACAAACAAGGGCCAGACTGAACGTAGAACACTGCACTGACTAAGTGAAGGATCGTAGAGCAGTCAGCCAACTTCGCAGAGTCAAAGTATGCCATCACAAAGTTTGCCAGGCAAACGTAGAGTGAAGCTCGGCAGAACGTAGAGTTCTCTCGACAGAACGTAGAACTCTCTCTCGGCAGATCGTAGAGTTCTCTCGGCAGAATGTAGAGCACTTTCGGCAGGACGTAGAGTTGTTTCGGCATTGCAGTGCTAAATCCCAAGATCGTAGAGTCTGCCAGACAAGCACAGTAAAAGGCTCGGCAAATCGTAGAGCTAACTCGGCAGCACTTTCTTGGCATCGTAGAGTTGAAGCCAGACATAAGCACAACTCACTCTCGGAATCGTAGAGTGAAACAGACACACCGCAGAATGAAGGGTGGCAAGGTACATCGTAGAGTTGTGCATGTCAACGCAGAGTTTGCAAGACAATCGTAGAGTATGGCTTGGCAGAACAAGGAGTTTACTCAGGATCGTAGAGTGTGCACTACAAAGAAGAGATCGTTGTGCTAACATGGGTTCGTAGAGTCAGTCCAAGTCAGCCACTCTATGACTCCCATGAACAATCTGCAATCAAGAAACAACGTAAAGTAGTCTTTGCTGAAGCACCCAAAGTTAAAGTAGTAATCCTCATGAATGACTACCAAGCAAGCTGAGCATAAGCTATCAGACATAGGAAGATCCCTGAGCGCAACCGAAGCATCAAGCTACAACAGAGATCTGAGGACAGCTCAAACAACCACTCTACGATCTATCAAGCCTCTATGACCTGCATCGATGACAAGGTCGTAGAGTAGGAAAGCAACAGCAAGATCAAGTGATCGTAGAGTTGAGCCTAAGATAACAGAGATACTCAAATAGTCTCAGCAAAGCAAAAGAAGATCATAAAGCAGTACTCTATGACATAACATAAGAGAGAATGTCTGAAGATTAAGTAGAGCAGTCCTCTACATCAAAAGTGCTAAAGCATCAGAAGATCATAGAGCAGTCCTCTATGACACAGCAGCAGGGCTAACACTTGAAGAACATAGAGCAGTCCTCTATGATAAGCACACTGCAGCAATAGCTCAACAAAGTTCATACTACAATATGCTCTGGGAACGAAAAGCTAAATGGAGATCACATAGCATAAGAGAACACAGACTGCAGTATAGTAAGAAGTACATTAAAGCATAATGCAAGTGCAGACAACCACTCTACGAACTGCAAGACAGCACAAGGTCATACTGGAGCTAGTAGTTAACTCTACGATCAAAGGCAACAGTCTTCAGTCAGAAGCAAGCAGTTAACTTTACGATCAGAAGCTACAGGCTACACCTAAGATGATCGTAGAGTAAGTAAGTGCCAGCATAGATTAAAAATATTAGAGCACTTAGGGTTGCTATCCCATGATGAGCGGATGAGTAGATAAAGGAGTATAATAAGAAAACCAATCTGAGTGGAGCTCAAACAGCCATGTCTGCTGCAGTCAATAAGCAGCTCATGTGACTCCACTATCTTGGTACCAGCTAATGGATGCTGACTCAGCCATCACTAGCAGACTTAAGGAAGTAAAATATTCGGTGGTATAATTAACAAATCTGCAGAAAGTAAGTCTCCAACGGAAAGAAGTGCAATGGGAAGATATCAACGACAAGCTTCCAACGGGAAGAAAATGGAGATCTACATAATAGAAAACTGCATTCGGATTGCAGTGTGTGTGTGGTGAACGAGAGCAAGAACACTGACTGGATAAACAGCTAAGAGGTTCACTACAATATGAGAGGTATGCCGAAGGGCTGGCATATGAGCTAAGAGTCGAATGACCTAGAAGCCAAGATCAAGAGTGACCAAATACAAAACGGACAACTCTATGATCAAGCAAGGAACAGTAAAGAACTGACTTGGAAAAGTCAACCAATGTTCATTTAGAGTGATCATCTACATCTGCTATGTACCAGAAGAAGGAAGGGCTTCAACGACCATCATCAACAACATCCAGAAGAAGATCACAAACAGCTGCCAAGTACCTGAAGATGAAGGAGATCAAAGTTCATCTTGGTAGCACAACCTAACAAACAATTAACATACTAAAGAGGGCGGGGCGTCCTTGTCTTAAGTGACTAAACAAAGTCAAGTCTGCTGGACTTTCTGAGTACCAAAGGGTACAAGAGATTCTAAGGTTGCTGGTTTTAGTCTACAGGATTCCAAGGTTACTGGCCTTGAAGAGTTCTTTGTGAACTGGTTTTCCAAGTCTGCTGAACTTGAAGAGGGTCATTGGATCCTTGTCCGAGGGACTAAAAACAACTCATGTCTGTAGGACTCAAGAGGGGTCTGAGGATCCGTGTCTGCGGGACTTGAGGAGGGTCATAGGATCCTTGCCTTAGTGGCTAAAAATAACTCTTGTCTGCTGGACTTGAGGAGGGCGGAGAGTCCTTGTCTTTGTGACTAAAACAACTAGTGGATTCCTACTTGTTAAAGTAGAAGAGTGGAGTAGGAGTTATTCAGTCTCCGAACCACTTAAAAATCTCCCGTGTTATTTACTTTGTGTCAGTTACATTATGTACAATAACTGTTATATCTGCTGTCAATCATATCGAAGATTTATTCACTGAACTGAGATTGTGCTTGTATCTTTGAAGGGGTTTTTAAAATATATTCCGTTGTGCATGAATTGATTCTACTAATCTTAACTGTTATAGTTTCATGGATTAAATGAAAAAGTTATTAAAGATCTATTCAACCCCCTTCTAGATCTCTATTGTGTCCCCGGGAACTAATAATTGGTATCAGAGCAGGTTCTCATGAATATGTTAAAGCTAAAGCTTTGAGTAGATCCAAGACACAAATTTAGATCAGTTCTAAATCTCGGTATTGGTTGATATGGCAAAATGTAAATAAGCTAACAGGTTAAAAATTGTGTGTGCAGGTAAACTGTCCTAAGCTATCCAGGCTATACCATGGGCTTAAACGGAAAAGTCATCATCACCAGGCATGCTGATGTCATTGAGAAGATCGATCATCTCATGAGGAGGAAATAGTTCAGATGCAGCAAGAATGAAGATATTCTCCATTCAAAAGGGAATCTACATCTCCACCTAAGAAATTGTGAAGTCCTATGAATGATGATCAAGGAGATATCTAAATGATAATGCGCCATCATCAATGCACTTACAACTATGACTCCATAAGCTTCTCAACTACATATGACATGTCCCTACTTTACAAAACATGAACCCAGAGGTTCATTCAAGCGTATCAATGACTATGAGATGTCATGACTAACTAAATGTAGAATTCAAAGATGTGCTCAATATATCAGTCAATGCAGCACGATGAAGAGACAAATGATGAAACCAACAATGGCCTGAGGAATTACAAATCATTAACCAACAAGAAAGTGCATCATCGCTAGCAGCACCACTAACTGTCAAGAAATTGACATCAGTGAGGTATCTAACTCTGTCTCCCTAAAATACCAATGTCCTTAGCTGTTAAAATATACATTGCACAAATTGCATGTCCAACTGCATGTTTTTTTACTTCAGTAGCATATCAAGAAATTATTTTCTACCTCAAAAGGAGAAAGAAAGAAAGTGAGAATAATGGCCTAATAATCACTTTACTATCTATCCATATTTGAGGCTGAAAATAAAGCTCTTGAGGAAAATATCTGAAGTCTTTCCACAAATAGAGTCTTCTCCTATCTTGTTGCTAGAAGAGTGAATTGTGCTCAAACTGCTTTGCAATTACTGTTGTGTGTACTGATAAAGACTCATAATTATTTATCCTATTGTTGAGAGTTTATTCTTAGATGTGGAAAACCAAGTAGGGATTATAATCTAAAATATCACCTCATGCTATTAATCCTGTTGTTTGAGAGGTGACTGTGCTTAATGAGCTATATACATCCTATCTCAGCTCTCACACCTTATTTGATGAGTAATGCATTACTTCATGATCTAAGTCTTTGATAAGTCGTAGAGTGTAGTCATGTCTGCTATTGTAGATTGAAGGGTTGTAGAGACTGATCAACTCTACGAACCATTTAGGTACAACTCACAGAACTGACCACCACTCTACTAAGGTTCAAACACTTGGAACAAGATGCAAGCAATAACTCATCTAAGGTGAAGGCTTGAGAACCCACATCCATTTCAATCATGTTTTCTCTCACACACACTTTCATGCAGCATGTTTTATCAATCATATCATATAAGCTGCATAATGCAAATTGTGAAATCACAGTCTGAAAAAGACTAGCTTTCAAAAGAACTAACTCCGCAGGACCCAAATAATATTGGGTACCAAGTTAGAAATTTATTTAACCCGCATGTATTATGATTGCTCTATCCTTACTCAAGCACATTCAAGGAAGAAGTTAGATCTTCAACAAACTTCTGGCAAATGACAAAGGTGTGATTCTCCAATGAGTCTCCCTCAGAAGTTGGAGCTCCATTCAGCATAATACAGTTCCTCAAGAAACATATAAGAACTAGGTCTTCATCAACTTTACGACAGCAATACAGATGAGAGGATCGTAGAGTGACCAATGCTAAAAGGAATACTCTATGACCAGATAGGAGCAACAATCCGCTAAGTATAGCAATAATCAGCTTGAGGAAGATTGTGAAGCCACGAGATGGAAGAGTGGAATTCATTGCTAAAGAGCAGAAGAAAGTCTATAAGATGATCACCATACTACCAGGTCACAAGTTCCTATGAACCAGTAGAACATGTTCATATGTGAATAAATTGGTCCAAGGAATCTCCAGCATACTCAGGAGCAGATCATATAATCCTCATCTGCAGATCTCGATTGCATCATGACTCAAGCAGTATGAGAAACTCTTATTATCCTTGAGTTGACACTCCACCATACACAACCCTTTCCTAGAACCAGAGTCTCAAAACTCTATGACTGATGAACCAAATGAATCCTCATCTCAAGACGTAGAGTTCCTTAACTCTACGACTGTCAAACCAGGTCAGCCATACTATTCCAAGTCGTAGAGTCACTATGATTGACATCATGATCGTAGAGTACATTGACTCTACGATTACAACCTACTAAACACTACTCCCATACTTCATATCTAACTAAACCCAAGGAGTACAGTGATGACATTCGATATACCATGTTCAATTAATTCTTCCTCAGATAAGCGCCTTAGAGACAAACCAAGCCCTAAGCTCCAAACTTAGAGGCCTGCCCTTTCTGAACTTCCTTAATCCCGTTGAAAGACTGAATGGGAATGCAATCACTAAGATTTCTCCAGAGCTTTAGGTGTAAATGAAACAAAGGAGAATAGCTGATCCCTTAAAGGAGAGTTGATCATGGGACTCTCTAGAAGAGAAAGAAGCTGGTCCTAAAGGAAAGTCTTCATCAAGCAAAAGATTCAGCTCTACTACAGGATCAGATACAAGGCATGGAGATTATCAATTCAGATGTCAAGAGAAAACAAGGTTCCTTCAAAAATTACTCATTCTAGAAGGAAGCCACTACAAGCCCAATTGGAGACTCTCTCTTCAAAGACTGCACTCACTGAGATAAGTGCAAATCAGCATCTGGGCAGCAGTAGGTGTGATCAAACTCTGTTCTCAAAAGATGATCATAGAGTGAAAAGCAATAACATCAAGTCACTCTACGAACGGGCAAAGTCAATAGTCAAAAGGACGTGGCCACATTCTTTGGCCAAAGTAACTGACGTGTAACAGTTATGGAAGTTACAATAGTGTTGGCCACGTTCAGCAAATGGGTCCTCCACATGTGTACTTGACAAAAAGAGGGAACTGATATAGGTCAAGATTCAAATACTGACGGTTGCTCTTTCCTATCAGTTATCAAAATCGTTCCTCTCACAAAACTGTGTTGATCTCTCAAACCCTAAAATCATCAAATCTTCAGCAAACCTATAGAGACTCTAAAACTCTTATTGCTTCAAATCTCCATCCATAGTCAAGTATTCTTCAACCCTTGTTATGGAAAATTGTCAAGTCATATCAGGTATCCAACTTGGTTTCGACAAATTTGGAGAATCAGATGAAAAATTCAAGGATATCCTTAAGATTGTGAAGCAAGTAGGATTCTCAGAATGCTTAGGGTCGAGCACCAAAATCTTCTCTGATCTTATCAAGGAGTTCTATCAGAATGCAGTTATTGATAATGATGTTCTGACTACAAAAGTTCGTGGAATGAAACTTAAAATAGATGCTACAGAAATCAATCAATATCTGGGATCTACCAACCAAGGACTATCATCCCTGGAAGAAATCGATTCTGATGAAGGCAAAAAATTGATGGGCTATGTGAAGAATTCTCATTTAAAAGGAATGAAGAAAAAGGAATTTCCTGAGAAGTTTAAATTCCTAGTTGAGATTGTAGGCAAATGTATTCTATGTAAAGATACTGCTCATGACACTGTGAGTGATCTACAACTGAAGATTATGACTGCCATTGTCATGAAGAGGAAGATAAATTTTAGAGCTATGCTGTCTGACTGGTTAGCCAAAGAAGTCAGGAAAGTGAAGGCCTCAGATAAACCTGTCTTGAAGGTTTACTATGGAAGGTTCTTGAGCATCATTATGAAAAAAAGGCTGAAAAACAAGATTGGGGATAATGAGGGAGAAACCCTAAATGTCCACAAGATCATGTCACCCAGATTATTTGACAACTAGAAGAAAAACCCCATGGAGAACAAGAAATTGAGAATATCTGGTAACAACAGCAAGGGGACTTCAAAGGGAAAAAGAAAGCAAGTACACTAAAGGATGAATCATCACAGTCTGAAGAATCTTTGTCTCCTGTGCCCATTCCCTCCAAATCACTCAAGAAGAAGCTAAAAGTTGAGACAACCCCAATGAAGAGTCTCTCTCTCTCCAAATATGAATCTAAAGAAGAGAAAGATAAAGATGTATCCGTGGCACCTATGGTCAAACCCTCAAAAAGGAGACAGAGTGCAAGATTAAAGCAAATGATGAAACTCCCAGGTCATAAAAGTAAAAGAAGAATTCCACCAGTGACAGTTGATCTTGATAATGATGATGAGAGTGACAAAGTTGAAACTGCAAAGATCAGTAAACATGTGGCATCTAACAATACATCTGCTGAAAAGGATGTAACCATAAGTAAGTCTAAATCAGAAAGTGAGGGTGTATCTGCATCTACTAGAGAGAATCTCAATGAATCAACAGGAGAAGATGATGACATGGAGGCAAGCCATGAAGATCAGTCAACTGGTGAGTCAGTTAAAAATTTAAAGGAGGTGACTATGGGGGAAGCAAGTTCAAAGGGTAAAAGTATCAGAGAATCTGACATTGATAAAGAAAAGGGAGCAATAGAGGATGATGAAGTTTAACATGATTCTGATTCTGAGAATAGTGCATCAGAAAGCAACTTTAAACCAGCAACCGCAAGAATTCGAAGAAGGATAGTGCTGGAGGCCTGTGACAAACCAGAAGCTGTGTTGCCAACAAGATGGATAGATTATAGCACCGGTCAAATGAAAGTTGTATCAATGACCATAAAGGATCTTCTTAATAATTTTCAAGACATTGAATTTTATCGAACTACAGTTCTATATGATCCTGATAATGAACAACTGACATGGTTCTACCCATAGATGCCTTGGTTAAAGGCGATTGAATTTGGAGATACAAGCTTCATTAGCTGGTGCTACTCACAATTTCCAAATCTGAATATTATCTTTTCGAACTTCCCTAGAGTTTAATCCTTTTCAAAGATGTTGATCAAGGAAACTCAGCATTTCAAAGTCTATCGCCATGCTGAAGGTATATACATTCCATACCATATGCTGGAAATCAGTGTTAAAAGCAAATTAACAAACCAATTCGTAGAGTCAATGGCTGTAGAACCCCTTAACTCTACGACTGCAGCTTTTCAGTCTCAGCCAAATGCCAAACTCTCTGGTATCTCCACTGAAATACCTTCTGATATCCCTTCCTCATCTAACAAAGAGTTATTTGATATTGTCACCGCTCTTAAAAATATTTACAAGAGTGAGAAATCTAAGTCAACTACACCAATCCTTGAAAATTTCATGATTGATCAAGAGTTGCTGAAAAACTCTGAAGAATTGCTTGGAAACATTTCCTCTGTCACTAAAGCAACAAAGAAGATGACTGGAGGTGAAGACAATGAACTCTACAAGAGGCTGTAAGCCTCATTCACAGACATGTCTATAAAGCTTTATCAACGAGATCAGATATATCTCAAGTCAATTGAGCAGCAGAAAACTGAAGCTCTGAAACTCCAACAACAAAATAAACGCTCCATTCAGACTCTATCAGCAAAAGTGGAAAACCTTAGCCAGACCCTCACTCAGCAAATGGAACTTGGCCAGCAAGAGGTGAAAATGGAAGTTGGTAATACCTCCTACTTAGTTGAACAGCTCATTATGCTTGTTCAGTATCTCTCCCAAATGATTGATGACAAAAAGGGGGAGAAAAAAGATGAAGCATAGAAAGGAGAAGAAGATGAAGCACAAAAAGAGGATAAGAGCTGGTATGAAAAGAAAGAAGCTGAAGAAGAACAAGAAGAACAAACATGAAGCACCAACAACTAAGGGGGAGCCAGGAAAAGAAGAAGATGAAGAAATAGCTGCAAGAAGTGAGGAGGAGCATGTGCCAGAGGAAGATGCAGAAGAATAGGAAGAAAACAACAGATGAAAGCAGTCACAAGCTACCATCAAGCAGAAGGTACATCTCTAACAAGCAAGGAGGAATTAACTGTCTTATGCTAGTATCTAGGATCTCCTTGTTAGATTAATATAGCTTGTGAACTGCATATATTTAAATTTCATAGTATGTTATAAATGACTATCTTGAATGCACATCATTTCATTCATATCTCTTGGTCTAGCAATACAGTGACTTACTATATCTTAAGTCACATCAGCACTCATACATCTGCATGTATTGCTTGAATTGAATGTTATGCTATAAATATTTTTGTCATCATCAAATAGGGGGAGATTGTTGGGAATCTGCATGAGATCGTTAAGCTCATTATCATAAGGGGAGAATGTTATAAGATCTGCATGTGATTACCATTATTCATTATATGTGATTTGATTGATGACAAAATGATAAGAAGAACATTCATACTGATAAAGTATTGTATAGTCCTTAATGAAATATATGTACAAGGACTTAGAATTAAAAGATCAAATATGTTAGGTTGATCTAAGCTGAATGAATATCTATTTGATCAAAACATGTCTGTAACATTAGGTATTGTAAAGTACTTAAATGAATATGATGTACAAGGACTTAGAATATAAAAAGATCAAACTTGTTAGGTTGATCTTATGAAGTGTAATGGTATGTGTACAAACAAGGGCCAGACTGAACGTAGAACACTGCACTGACTAAGTGAAGGATCGTAGAGCAGTCAGCCAACTTCGCAGAGTCAAAGTATGCCATCACAAAGTTTGCCAGGCAAACGTAGAGTGAAGCTCGGCAGAACGTAGAGTTCTCTCGACAGAACGTAGAGCTCTCTCTCGGCAGATCGTAGAGTTCTCTCGACAGAATGTAGAGCACTTTCGGCAGGACGTAGAGTTGTTTCGGCATTGCAGTGCTAAATCCCAAGATCGTAGAGTCTGCCAGACAAGCACAGTAAAAGGCTCGGCAAATCGTAGAGCTAACTCGGCAGCACTTTCTTGGCATCGTAGAGTTGAAGCCAGACATAAGCACAACTCACTCTCGGAATCGTAGAGTGAAACAGACACACCGCAGAATGAAGGGTGGCAAGGTACATCGTAGAGTTGTGCATGTCAACGCAGAGTTTGCAAGACAATCGTAGAGTATGGCTTGGCAGAACAAGGAGTTTACTCAGGATCGTAGAGTGTGCACTACAAAGAAGAGATCGTTGTGCTAACATGGGTTCGTAGAGTCAGTCCAAGTCAGCCACTCTATGACTCCCATGAACAATCTGCAATCAAGAAACAACGTAAAGTAGTCTTTGCTGAAGCACCCAAAGTTAAAGTAGTAATCCTCATGAATGACTACCAAGCAAGCTGAGCATAAGCTATCAGACATAGGAAGATCCCTGAGCGCAACCGAAGCATCAAGCTACAACAGAGATCTGAGGACAGCTCAAGCAACCACTCTACGATCTATCAAGCCTCTATGACCTGCACCGATGACAAGGTCGTAGAGTAGGAAAGCAACAGCAAGATCAAGTGATCGTAGAGTTGAGCCTAAGATAACAGAGATACTCAAATAGTCTCAGCAAAGCAAAAGAAGATCATAAAGCAGTACTCTATGACATAACATAAGAGAGAATGTCTGAAGATTAAGTAGAGCAGTCCTCTACATCAAAAGTGCTAAAGCATCAGAAGATCATAGAGCAGTCCTCTATGACACAGCAGCAGGGCTAACACTTGAAGAACATAGAGCAGTCCTCTATGATAAGCACACTGCAGCAATAGCTCAACAAAGTTCATACTACAATATGCTCTGGGAACGAAAAGCTAAATGGAGATCACATAGCATAAGAGAACACAGACTGCAGTATAGTAAGAAGCACATTAAAGTGTAATGCAAGTGCAGACAGCCACTCTACGAACTGCAAGATATCACAAGGTCATACTGGAGCTAGCAGTTAACTCTACGATCAAAGGCAACAGTGTTAGTTTTGTATAACGCGAACATGCAATCAAATTACATAAATAAAGCGGAAGCGCGATAAAATCAGATTTTAAAATTTTTCATACAAACCATCACCATGATCTTTCTTTATGCACAATTATTAATTAAACAAAAGCGATGGAGAATAAGAATTATACCCTTGTAGAATTCTAGCTTCCTTAGGTACAAGTTCAACTCCAATTCCTTTCCGTTCTCCTTGAATTTCACCGATTAAATTCCTTCCTTTAATCAACGTTAGCCACCCAAGTGTTTGGCCTCTAGAGGTGATCCACCAAGGAATAATACTTGTTCAAGAAGATGGGTGTTGGCAAAACCCTAGTTTCTATCTCTATAGAAATTGTAAGTATTCTCCACAATTCTTATGCAAGAGTGTGTAACCCTAATCTATGATAAGACTTCTCTTATTTATATATGTAGGAAAACGCTCCCCTAAACTATTTAGGATTAGGGTTTCTATTCTAATTAAACTCCTGTAATTAAATTAAACTCCTAATCTAATTAGGAATTCATGAGAGAGTACTTCTATTAATTAATTCCCAATGTCTATTAGGAATTAAATAATAGTAATAGTAGTAATAATAATAAGACTCCTCTTATTAATTTTATTTAATATTTCAAAAATATTAAATAATAAATATTAAGCTATTTAATTTATTCTATCTCCATAAATTAAATTAAATACACTTAACTTATTATTATAATTATGTCATTTACTTCTTAAACAAATATTTTTCTTTTGCGGTGTGACCCTTTAGGTTCTCCATATTAAACCGGTTGTGAATAAATCAATTAGAACAATTCTAATCTTATTTAAATAAATAAATTAAACTATTTAATTTATTTAATTAAATAATATTTATTCTACAATAAGGGTAATCCCCCTTAGCGATCAACGACTTTCCAGATAATATAGATTTCAACATTAATCACAAAAGAACTTTTCAGTGCATAGTTACCATACAATTCAATCCTTTTACCATACAATGTCCCAATTAAATATAAGACATGGAATTACTCTCAAGTCTTACTTTATTTAATTATATGTATTTCGATTCCCAAATGCACAACTCTAAATAATGTAATTTAGGAACTCCTTTCTAATTTCATTCTGCCTTGGCCAAGGACTACTGAGTTGTCATTTATCGAATCACATAGGACATTCACATCTTTTACTAGATATGGTAAATTCTTTGTTGATCATTCACTTATCTCCATGTACAACTTATCATACCCAATCATACCATTTGATATACCCTAAAGGTCTTAAGGGACATATCAAAGTATAACTCATCATACACAAGATACTATGATGATCTCAAGTCTAAGGATCACTTGTACTACTATCACTAGAAGAATTCCTATTGACAGGTGAGTAAAACTCCATTAGGTATTCCTTAGCGAGCCACGTTCAGTGAACTTATTCTCCAATAAGCACCTACATACTTGCTTTAGTGTCTCCACACAAATGATTATGAGATCAATCATCCTCTTCCTAAGAGCAAGCAACGTATGTACTAATCTATCCGGATTCACTAATCCCTTTTTTAGTAATCCAATGATTAGGAACGATTTTAGTTTGTGAGCTATCTTAAATTTAGATCCCATTAGCATGATCGCCATCATGATTCTAAAAGTATTGCTCAAAACTATGGATTTATCATATTTAAAATAACATCATAATGTAGATAAAGTAAAATGCCTTTAATAACCGAATAAGATTACAAAGTATATGCTACATCATATCAAATATGATTGGCTTATGTGCATACTACTTTCAAACAGTCTTCAGTCAAAAGCAAGCAGTTAACTCTACGATCAGAAGCTACAGGCTACACCTAAGATGATCGTAGAGTAAGTAAGTGCCAGCATGGATTAAAAATATTAGAGCACTTAGGGTTGCTATCCCAAGATGAGCGGCTGAGTATATAAAAGAGTATACTAAGAAAACCAATCTGAGTGGAGCTCAAACAGCCATATCTGTTGCAGTCAACAAGCAGCTCATGTGACTCCACTATCTTGGTACTAGCTAATGGATGCTGACTCAGCCATCACTAGTAGACTTAAGGAAGTAAAATATTCAGTGGTACAATAAACAAATCTGCAGAAAGTAAGTCTCCAACGGAAAAAAGTGCAATGGGAAGATATCAACGGCAAGCTTCCAACGGGAAGAAAATGGAGATCTACATAATAGAAAACTGCATTCGATTGCAGTGTGTGTGTGGTGAACGAGAGCAAGAACACTGACTGGATAAACAGCTAAGAGGTTCACTACAATATGAGAGGTATGCCGAAGGGCTGACATATGAGCTAAGAGTCGAATGACCTAGAAGCCAAGATCTAGAGTAACCAAATACAGAATGGACAACTCTATGATCAAGGAAGGAACAGTATGAGCTGAACAGATAAAGAACTGACTTAGAAAAGTCAACCAGTGTTCATTTAGAGTGATCATCTACATCTGCTATGTACCAGAAGAAGGAAGGGCTTCAACGACCATCATCAGCAGCATCCAGAAGAAGATCACAAATAGCTGCCAAGTACCTGAAGATGAAGGAGATCAAAGTTCATCTTGGCAGTACAACCCAATAAACAATCAACACACCAAAGATGGCAGGGCGTCCTTGTCTTAAGTGACTAAACAAAGTCAAGTCTGCTGGACTTGCTGAGTACCAAAGGATACAAGAGATTCTAAGGCTGTTGGCTTTAGTCTACAGGATTCCAAGGTTGCTGGCCTTGAAGAGTTCTTTGTGAACTGGTTTTCCAAGTCTGCTGAACTTGAAGAGGGTCATTGGATCCTTGTCCGAGGGACTAAAAACAACTCATGTCTGTAGGACTCAAGAGGGGTCAGAGAATCCGTGTCTGCGGGACTTGAGGAGGGTCATAGGATCCTTACCTTAGTGGCTAAAAACAACTCTTGTCTGCTGGACTTGAGGAGGGCGGAGAGTCCTTGTCTTTGTGACTAAAACAACTAGTGGATTCCTATTTGTTAAAGTAGAAGAGTGGAGTAGGAGTTATTCAGTCTCCGAACCACTTAAAAATCTCCTGTGTTATTTACTTTGTGTCAGTTACATTATGTATAATAACTGCTATATCTGCTGTCAATCATATCGAAGATTTATTCACTGAACTGAGATTGTGCCTGTATCTTTGAAGGGGTTTTTAAAGTATATTCCGCTGTGCATGAATTGATTCTACTAATCTTATATGTTATACTTTCATGGATTAAATGAAAATGTTTTTAAAGATCTATTCAACCCCCTCCTTCTAGATCTCTATTGTGTCCCCGGGAACTAACAGACTACTTCTACCACGAATCAATAGTGGTGAAGTTATTTGAAACCATTCTTAACAATATATCAAATCATTTTAAGATTTTTGAAACAATGGAGTGACTTTTGAATACCGAGTGGTCAAAAGACCATGAACTGTCATTTTTTATTTTCGAAAAGGTTTAAACAAAAATTAATCTGTAAACTGTCTAGTCTTACGGACACGGAGGATGATCAGTCCTGTTGTGCCCTGTATTGATCAACACTATATAATACATCTCCGCCATTGGCGCATAAAAATTAAATCACCGCTATTAGCGCATAAAATTTCTCATTTAGGGTTGTTTATACTCAGTCTGGAGTCCTAACTAAAATAATTTAATTGGACGACTTTATCATAACCAATTATATTCGACAAATACTTTTTAAACTGTGTCTAGCTAGGACAAATAGCTTAGACAATCTTTAAACTAGGTATACATACCGAAATTTAATAGTATGTATCAGAACTTGTTAACGAATTTCGAATTCAAGGGTAATTGATAATGTACAATAGTTCATACAAGTGGGGACACTTGCATAACCAAACTTAGAATACAAATTTTCAATATGAGTCATAGCAATTCAGTAATGAGATACTTTTAACAATGAACGAATCGAAGGAAATTCGAATTTATAATAATTATAATAATTTGTACAAGTGAGGACACTTGCACAAAGAACAGAACAATTTTGATTATAAATGCATCACATGAGACAATATCGAGATATTTAAAATCAATATATAGCTTGAATAAAGTTTAAGAATACTTGCGTAACATATGGATTCATTGCATAAAGTAAATGCAAGGGTTACGATAATTGCATAAACGAATAACAAAGATCATTATGGATATGAATAATTAACAATAATTATTCACGAGCATGCTTTGAAATTGATAACTCATGTTGAGTTAGGAACTAGCAACAAATGTAAGAAGTTTAGGGTTAGGAACTTGCAACATATAAAGATTCATAGCAATAATCAGGAATTTGCACAACATATACCTGTTTGCACGAAATAAAAGTAGTGCATAAGGTTTAGATATTTGCACAGTAAAGAAAGAGTTCAGATACTTGCTCAACATACGGATCCAGTTCATAATGTAAATGGAAGGATATAAAAGTTGCTTAATAATAGATTGAGTTAAAAGATTGCATAAACCTGAATCCATTTCATAAAGTAAATGAAAAGGATAGGATACTTGCTCAATGTAAAAGTTGAGTAAGATGGAACTTTCTTACACAGATCCAATTCATAAAATAAATGACAAGGTAAGATACTTGCCTTGGTCGTTGACTACTGCTACACAATTTAATATGACTTCTTTTGAAAGACCTATCATTTATAAAATTGATCTCTCAATTAGCCAATCATATTATACCTTATAATATCACTTCTTTATAAGTAAATTATCTAACATTCAACCACATAATCAAATATTAGATAACACATAACACTATACGTATTCATAATTCTAAAACTAGCACACATCGAGTCTTTAACAGTGTTCAATATAGTATGCTGAGTGGTTTCCCACAAACAACCAACAAACTAGTTTCCGTCTCGTCTACACTGTTTTCACAGTGAATTAAATCGGTTGCTAGTTCATATATACCTCCGCTCCCTGAAGGAATTGTTTAGCCCAGATACAATACATCGACTATTAAAGAGTACGATTGTACCACTACTTTATCATATATCTTATGAATTAACACTAAGTCTTTCATTATATAAGTTTTTTTTCATGATCCTGTAGGCTAAGTACCCAATCTAGCAAACTGGATTCCAAATCCAGCAAACTAGATGGCAATCCAGCAAACTGGATTCCAATCTAGCAAACTGGATTCCAACCTGGATTACAATACACCACACTGGATTCAAACTGGATTACAATCCAGTCAACTACGTTTCAATCCAACAACCTGAATTCACTAACCTACAATACAACAAGCTAGATTCACTATTTCAACAACTGAATACACTTATTCAGCAAGCTGGATTCAAACAGTTTTCCCCTTTATTAAATAATTCATTTAATCATTCTAAAATGCCACAAATATTATACTTCCTTACAAATGACCAAAACCCTTATCAAAAATCTGTATAAACCATATTTAGGGTTCTCAAGCCATAAAAACCCATTTTTCAAATTTTTAACTTCACATAATTAATTAAATTCATTTATCCATAATATCATCATTTATATGAAAAATAGCAAAACAACTTCAAAATTATTGTTTTTTGGAAATAAACTATATATAGTCCCCTTATGAAAATATATTTTTTTTCGAAATTTTGTTAGCCTAATTGGGGAACACTCCTAACAACTTAATTATCCATTAAAACAATAAAAGAAAAATCAAAAATTGAGCCAAAATTAAAGGGGCCAACCACCCATTGGGCCCCACCATGGGATGAGGTGTTAAATTTTTAGAAGGTAGCATGTAAGGATGGAAAAAACAAGTACTAATAACAATGATGGTCCATCACCCACTTGTCAAATTGTGTAAGAGATGTCACTTGTAAATGATGACAAAATGTATAGATATAATTTATATATCTATAGGTTATGCAAGTATTAGATTTAGTTAATTGTTCATCTTCATTTTCTTTTCCTAACTTGGAGAGAGAGAGAGAGAGAAATTAGAAAGTTACTTCTTTCTCTTTCATCTACCATTCTTTCCAAAATAATATCTTGAGAAAGAAGATGGAGAGGCTCACGGTAAGAGAGGGAGATGATTTGATCTCCTATGCATCCCAAGTGTAATAGCTACCTTGGATAATAAAGAAAAGCTCACAAGAAAAGGTATAATCTAAACTAGTTTATGTAAATTTATTTTGTGTTACTTTGAAAGCAAAAAAAGGAAGTATATATTTTTAAATCGTATGAGGGTAGATTTATATGTTAGATGATGTTTTGTGTTTGGTTGTGCTCAACTTGTGTATTGATGTGCTTGGATGGTTAAGAAAAGAAAAGGAAAATTAGTTCATGTTAAAACGAAACTAGAAAACCTTAACTTTTGGTCACTTTATATAGTTACCATTTGAAATCTATAAACTCTTACATAACACAGAGTCGTAACAAGAAATTTCATTTATTAAACACATAATTTACATATACAAATCTTATTAGGGTTCAGAATATTACACAGAGTAGGAACAATAAATTTCATTTATTAAACACATAATTAGATATACAAATCTTATTATTGGCCTTGGGAGTGGCGCGGCCGCGCCGCTCCTGCACTGCTTCAGGTTCGGCTTTGCTTCTGTAGAACTCAAAAATTAATATGGCCTAACCTTTCTAAATGCAATTCAGTGCAACCACATTGGTCCCAAACATGAATATAGACCCATATAACAACATTACACCAATTAACAAACTAATTAGCAAGAATCATGGATTTTACATAATTTAACAATCTAAGAAATTTATAACACAGTGTACCTTCTTGATGATAATTTGAAATGCTTAAATGCTTAATAATAGATTATTCTCACTCTTAACAATACTCACTCTATATACTAACCTATCAGAAGTTGTAGCAACTGAAATTCTGAAGAATTGGTTCCAATTTATAGAGAATTTATTACCCAGACAATGCTCTTAACCAAAATGAAGAACCAACGAGAAGAAGAAGAAGTTGATGGGTATTGAAGGTTGGGTAAATCACCCACACCCTCCATCATTCTCACCATCTGATAGAAGCAAGCTTAGGCCTCACGCCCATACATGGCTAAAGATGTGACTCCCACTGTGCATTTACTATTTGATTTCCCTCCCTTATTGCAGACCCCGACTTAGAATTAAATGGGATATGTCCCATAACTCTTGTCCCAGACTAGTTTATTTAATGTTGGGCTAATTTAATTAGTCCACACATTAATTATCCAAGTTCATGTTTAATTAAATGAGTGGGCTTGGTTAGTAAACTAATTAGGCTAGTCCATTAGTATTCCTTACTAATTGGACTATTAAAATTAATTATACATATAGCACATAATTCTCATTAATCAATACCCCTATTAATTAATGTACAAAATTTATTCACTTACTATATTCACTTACTATATTCACTTTAATTAAATATTTAATTAACTTACTATCTTATCAATTGTTTAATATTAATATTCTTAGGTTAGTCCACTAATTTAAATAACTATTAGTGGGCTCTATTTTAACTAACAATTACTCATATGCATTTTCCACATAAGTCATAACATATTTATCATCATTGATAAATAATTATTATACTCATTGAACCACATATTGTACATACATACATTCAAATATAATCAATACTTATATTTAGTATTCGAATTTCCTTAAGAAAATAAATTCTTATTATCCATAATACACATACATTCATTTTAAATATAATTATATCAATAATTATATTTAAAATTAAAATCCAGAACCACAGATCAAATTAGGGTTTTGATCTGTACTATCACTTTACCACATTTATCATACTTAGTCAATTTAAAATAAATTGACTAATCTGACAAATTCATATCATAAAGAAATAATCATAGTAATAATAATAATATTAATAATTATTTCTTAAAATATATATTTATTATTTAAATAATATAGTAATCATATTTTTGTAAATAATCATATATCTTTAATATAAAAATTGATTCATTAACAGAATATAATTTATAATTATCAACTATTTCTTTAATAAGAAATTTACTTGAAAACATATATGAAATAAATATATATGTACATATTACATATTCACATTCCTTTCCTTGCACACATTCCCATACTTGCTTTAATATATAATAAAAATAATTTTATTATATATAAAAAAAAATCATACGTAAAATTTCTTATTTTAATATATCAAAAATCTTGGGTTATTACAAATATAGGACCAAGTTTTATTTTTATACTTCAAAATTAAGGTTATTTATTAAATTTTTGAAAATAAAAAATATTGCAATTAGTATTAGACTTAGATAATTTACAGTTTTCTAATTGTATTATTTAAAATTGAAATAATTCATATCAATTGTAAATTTTATGTAAGACCCTAATTTTTTATGAATATGATTTAAATTTTTTGAATATTATTCTAAGTAGTAAGGTGTTGATTTAAAAAATGTTATAGTTATGGATGATATGTGCAAATTATAAGAAATAAACAGTCTGTCAGGAATATTCCTTTTGTCGGGGAATATTCCTTTTGTCGAGAAATATTTGTACGACGACGCCAATCATTGGTGGGCCCCACAACGAAATAACTATCGGATATAGAAAGCGACCAGGACACTTTGCCTTCTTTAAGCCTAGCACACTTAGATATTTAGTCCTTCGGATAAGGACACTCTTGCCCTCTTCAAGCCCAGCAGACTTAGAAATTTAGTCCCTCGGACAAGGACACTCTTGCCCTCTTCAAGCCCAGCAGACTTGAAAATTCCTTAGTATACTCTTCAAGTCCATCAGACTTGGAATCAGGTTTGTTGTTGATAGATGTTGGAGGTGCTGTTGAGATGTCGTTTGAGCTCCGTTGTCTTTAGATACTCAATAGCTTGATATGATCATCCTTGAGATGTGATTGAGTGTTGTAATGATGCTCATCTTCTTCAAGTACTCAATCATCTTCTTGTGATCATCTGTTGTGCTGGTAAGCTTGGAAATTCAGCTTCTTCTTATCATTGGTGCTTGACAACTGCTTATGATGGTCTCCAGAGATGACTATGAGGCTCATTCCTTTTGATACTCAGTGGCTTCTCATGATTGATGCCAAGTTAGCATTGATGCTCTTTTTCTTCTTCTGCTTAGTAGCTATGAATACTTCTCTTATAGTAGAGTTAATCTTCTCTACTTCTTCATTCTTTCAGCTTCTTAGTGTTCTTGGTGGATTGTAGAGTGTGCTTTTGTATATTCTTTCTTGATCTTTCACTCTATGATTTTTTGTCTCTCCACCATCTTTCCAACTCTTTTATGTTTAAAAACTGGTGCTCTTATATAGTCGGTTGTTAATATTTTCCCATTGAAAAGTGTCCGTTGGAAGCATTTAATGGGCAGATTCTTTGATATCCTTGATGTTGATTTTCTGGAGTTGTTGTGTCAGCGTACTCTTTTTGGCCCATGACTTGTCACATCAACCTGTAACTTTACTTGTTCATTTGGCAAGTCATTTTCTACAAACTAGCCGTTAGACACATCTTTTCTTTCCATCAAGGATATATGGCTGGGCACTTTTGTGACCTTCTGATTTGTAAGGTTTCTCTGTTAGACCCCTTGTCAGACCTGACTTTACTCTACGATCTTGTTGTCTTGGTAGAGTAGTAAGAGTCATAGAGTTGAGCTCTACGATTTGCTCAGTTGTCTGCTCTACAAATGAATGCATTACGAACCTTGGGCAGATTTAGAAGCTCTATGTCGTTAAAGACTGGTTTACGTTCTTCCTGTCTCTTTGAAGTTTTACGAAATAAGCTGCTACTTTACGATCTCTGAGTGACTTTGCGAATTGACTTGTCCTTTATGATTAGGCAAAGTACCTTTACGACTTGACCTTTACTTGCTCATCCTTCAATTGCGTCTTTATGATTCACAAGTGAGTTTATTGTCGTCTTTTCATCTTCATGATCAGCTTTACGATTTTACAGTCTTTCTTTTGTTCTGATTGCCTTTTGCCTGCTCTACGATTTTGATCAGTTGTTTGAATTATCGACACTCTGAATGATCCTTCAGTTTCTTTAGTGATTATTTGACTTCTTTACGTTCAGTCTTTACTTATATATCCTTATATCACCTTATGACCAGATCTACACTTTAAGAACTGAGGTGATCTTTATGTTAGGAACATAAACTCTAAGATGCACTTTTCTTTATTTGCACATGAAGAATTCTATCTTTTCAACTATCTTAGTTGTTTTATGATTCTGCAAGTAGCTTTATGATCTTGTCTGTACTGAACGATTTCAGAGTTGTTTTACGATTTGACTTTTACTTTGCAATTCTTTAAAGCACTCTATGTTCAGTTTTTGCCTTATATATGAGCTTACTAGACTTTATGATTCCATTTGCTTAACTAGCTAATCTTTGCTTAGCTAACTGAGGTGAACTTTTCGATAGGTGCAACAGCTCTGCGATCTTTCAGATGCTTTACGATCATAAGTTAACTCTGCAATCTGACATTTTCTCTTTACAATATTGGCAGAGTAACATTACGAACATAAGCTTCCTAATCACTATACATTAGATTTATTTAGTAAGATCGACCTAACATTCTTGATCTTTCTAGTCTAAGTCCTTGTACACATAATTCTTTAAAGGACTTTACAAAACTTGTTATACAAGTATACATTGGTCATTCAATCTTTGAATATCCAGATTACTCTGCATACAACATTCATATTACGAACATGCAGAGTAACTTTACGATAAGATCAACCTAACATTCTTGATCTTTATACTCTAAATCCTTGTACATGTATTTCTTTTGTAAGAACTTTACAACTTTCAGAACCAAATGAACTTTAATCCTTTATCAAACATTGCATCAGTTAGTTATTATCAAACTATATTCACCAAAGATAAATATACAATTCACAACATTCATCAATGTATTATTTTTTGACATGTCAAATGGAAGCACACAATTAGATAGTTCACATAAGTTAATATGATCACATAGACATATAAACACATAATCACCTTAGCACCTAAACACCTAATCACTTAGATAATCAAACACACAAGCACGTAGTCACATTAGCATATAAACACATAATCACATAGATAATTAATCACATAAGCACGTAGACATAATTTCATTTAAACAATTAAGATAGTCATCATCAAATCAAACAACATTCAACAGATCGTTAACTGTTGAAATACCCGGTAATAAAAGAATAGTAACATGCGTTATTCCACAATAGTACGCGATACTCCATAATAGTACACAGTATTGCATAGTATTTCTGATTATTGATTCAATAATTACTATAGTAGTAGCCACTCAGTATTTCATTCAATAATTGCTACAGTAATAACTGCATAGTATCTTATATTATTGATTCAGTAATTGCTACAGTAGTAGTCACACAGTATTTCATATTATTGATTCAATAATTGCCACAATAGTAACTACATTGTATTTTATATTATTGATTCAATAATTGCTACAGTGACAATTGCATAGTATTTCATATTATTGACTCAATAATTGTCACAATAACAACTGCATAGTATTTGACATTATTAAATCAATAATTGTCACGGCACAGTAACTCATATTATTTGAAATGATATTATTAGATTAGTTAGCATTATTGGTAATGTCTAGAAGTTCTGTCGAGTAAATGAGTTATTTAATTGCGCGTCGTTTATACGGAAAATCCTCTCTTTCCTGAGAAAGATCTGGTTGCTAGTATTGCGAGTCTATGATATCAGTAATATTAATACATTAATACGATCATATAGAAAATGGATTTATAATAATAATGGTAAGTAATAAAGAATAATAATCTTGAAATGTGTAACGTGTCTCCTAAAGTGTGAAACGTGTGTAGGAATAGTCTTAAAGTGTGTAACGTGTGTTTTGAAGATGTGTAACATGTGGATAGGTGATGGATGGTGTATGTGACACCCCCAAAATCGGGTCCACAAAACCAAATTTGAGTCACCAAAAGATAAACAACAAACTTATAATAATACAATACCAATTACACAACTCGTTTCTAAGTCTTCACTACAATTATTGCCAAACTATTGTACAACATGGTGAAGACTACTATAGTAACTATCTCGGACCATCACTCCATTCCCCGGCTAGTCCCAACTACATTTTCATTTCCTGATAAGAACAATGGAACAAAACTGAAAAGGGTGAGCTCAAATAGCCCAGTAAAGAATATCATGACTAAGATAATAAAGAATAAATTATCTTTAGTCTTCAACAAGGATAAATCTGATAGAATATAATAGACAACAAGTTTTAGATCAATAACTGCAGCGAAAATAACAATCAATTAAGAGAGTAAAATAGATAATAATGTCCACAATCTTCTCCAATTTAAAAGTTCATAATCAATATTTTATCTCTGTAACACCAATCAATAGTTCCTGCAAATCAACAGTTTATCTTTGCACTATGGGCCAAAGATATTCATTTGTAGCACCAATCAACAGTGCCTACAAATCTACAGTTTATCTTTGTACTACGGGCTAAAGATATTCATTTGTAACACCACTGGTCATGATCATGCCAATCAACAGTTCATCTTTGCACTACATGCCAAAGATAACTTTCACCACAAACCCTTGCCTGTAGCACCAAAGGTCATGATTATACCAATTCATAGTTCCTGGTCATAATCATGTCAATCAACGGTTACTCTTTGCACTCCGGCCAAAGAGAACTTTTCACTACAATTTAAGTTTGAGGATTATGACAATGACATAAAGGATAAATAGAAATAATAAGAACAATAAGATCAAGAATAAACATTAGAGATCTGTAATTTAATTTGTCTAGAATCCAAGAATGTCCAAATTGTCAACATGATATCTAGAAATTAACGTGTATAACGTAATAGGAAGATTCAGGTGAAAAGATATTAGATGAAACAAATTCACCGTTTGAGGATAAAACTGTAGAAATAAATGATAATTTCTTACCATAAATTTAGGAGTATGAAAGAAAAGATATCCCTTACCTCAATTAGCAAGTGACTGAATGTTGCTTTCTATGAAGTTTATCAACTTAAATATATTTATAATATAATTAGTAACTATCACATATGGTGTATACTAACTCGTATATTATGAAATTATCAAAAGTGATTGTATAGTATATTTTGTGTAGTGTACAGAATAAATTTCAAAAATAATATTTCAAAATAAAATCTTTCAAAGGAAATTTTTCAAAATAACTCTTCTAAAGGAATAATTATAAACACTGTGTGATGTGTGTGGGTGCTTGACCAACTTTTATAGAAAAACTTACTTGAACAATACTAGTACTCTTACTGATCTTCACAAATACTCAGGATAGTCTAGCACACTTAGAGAGAACTTACACTAAGAAATTTTTAGAGAGTGGAATGAAGTATAAGCAAAGAAGTTATGAATTTCCTTATGTTAATCCCTCATATTTATAGCCAAAAACCCATCTCACTTTCTAATATAATATTCATCCATTATAAAAAAGATAAATCCATTATCAAAAAAGATAGATCCATTTTCAAAAAAGATAGATCCATTATCAAAAAAGATAATTTTATTATAAAAAAAGATAACTCCATTATTAAAAAGATAAATCCATTATCAAAAAGATAGATCCATTATCAAAAATTTTATTATTAATATATCAATTTTTTTTATTATTGTATTAAATGTATTAATATCACATATATCATATACTCGCAATACTAGCAACCAGATCATTCTCAGGAAAAAGAGGGCTTTCCGTATAAATGGCGCGCAATTAAATAACTCATTTCCTCGACAGAACTTCTAGACATTGTCAATAATACTAACTAATAATATCCTTTCAATAATATGAGTTACTGTGTCGTGACAATTATTGATTTAATAATGTGAAATACTATGCAGTTGTTACTGTGACAATTATTGAATCAATAATATGAAATACTATGCAATTGTCAATGTAGCAATTATTGAACCAATAATATGAAATATTATGCAGTAACTACTGTGATAATTATTGAATTAATAATATGAAATACTGTGTGACTACTACTGTAATAATTATTGAATTAATAATCAAAAATATTGTGCAATACCGTGTATTATTGTGGAATACAGTGTACTACTGTGGAGTACTGCGTGATGCTGTGGAATAATGCGTGTTACTGTTCTTTTATTACTTGACATTTCAACAGTTAACGGTAAAAGTCTTGTCGCCAATTTTAAAAAGTTATCGCTTTTTATATCCGACAGTTATTCCGTTGTGGGGCCCACCAACGATTGGTTATTTCGGCGCCGTCGTACTTTACCGAATATAATATTCCCCGACAGAACGAATATTTTTCGATAAAAAGAATATTCCCCGACATACTGTATAATTATACATATCATACTTATCATTTTATCAATTTAACACCTAACATTTTAGAATAATAATAATAAGAAAATTAAAAATCTTATTCATAAAAAATTAGGGTCTTACAGTGTAGATTAAAAGTTATCTAAAATGTGTAACGTGTGAATTGGTGATGAACGGTATAGATTAAAAATGTCCTAAAATGTGTAATGTGTGGTGATGTTGATGTGGGTTAATTTTTGCTATAAATAGGGGGTTTGGCAGAAGGATTTTCATAACTCTCTTGCTTAATCCTTCCTTTCACTCCCTAAATCATTAGTATAAGTGTCTTTGAGGTGCTAAGGTTGTCTTAAGTTTTGGTGCACCAATTGTCTAGGTGAGTTTTTTATAATAGTTACATAAGCACCCACACACATCACACAGTTTTTATAACTCTTCCTTTAGAAGATTTATTTTGAAAAGTTTCATCTGGAAGATTGTTTTGAAATATTACTTATTTCTTTCGAAAGTTATTTTGAAATACTCTGTTATGTAAACTACACAATTTATACTATCAAGTCTATTTTGATAATTTCATAATATACGAGTTTGTGTACACCATGAAACTTATATGTGGAAGTTACTAATTAAATTATAAATATACATATAGGTTGATCAAAGTAGTATCTAATCACGTGCTAAGGTAAGGGATATCATTTTCTTTCATATTCCTAAAGTTATGGTAAGAAATTATCATTTGTTTCTGCAGTGTTATCCTCAAATGGTGAATTTGTTTCATCTAATATCTTTTCACCAGAATCTTTCTATTGTACTTTACACGTGCCTCATCTAATATCTTTTCACCTGAATCTTCCTATTGCATTTTACACGTAATAGTTGAATTGTGAAACTTATTTATTTTATTCTTGAACTCTAATTGAATATTTGGATATCGTGTTGATAATTTGGACATTGTTGGGCAGATTAAATTGTAAATCTCTAATGTTTATTCTCGATGTTATTGTTCTTATTATTTTTATTCATCCTTTATATCATTGTCATAAATATCAGACTTAAATGGTGGTGAAAAGTTCTCTTTGGCCTGGGTGCAAAGAAGAACTGTTGATTGGCATGATTGTTACCATTGGTATTACAAATGAATATCTTTGGCCCGTCGTGCAAAGATGAACTGTTGATTGACATGATCATGACTATTGGTGTTACAAATGAATATCTTTGGCCCATAGTACATAGATGAACTATTGATTTGCATGATTATGACCAGGAACTGTTGATTGGTGTTACATGAATAAAATATTGATGGTGAACTTTTAAATTAGAGAAGATAGTAGACATTATGGTCTACTTGACTCTTCTAATGGATTGTTTATTCCACTGCAGTTATTGTTGAAAACTTATATTATCTTTAAATCTCTGATTTATCACCGTTGAAGGCTAAAAATAATTTATTCTTCATTATCTTAGTTATGATATTCTTTATTGGGCTATTTGACCTCACCCTTTTCTTTTTTGTTCTATTGTTCTTCTCAGGAAATGAGAGTGTAGTTGGGATTAACCGGGGAATGGAGTAATGGTCCGAGATAGTTACTATAGTAGTCTTCGCCATGTTATAAAATAGTGTGACAATAATTGTAGTGAAGACTTAGAATGAGTTGTTGTATTTGGTACTGTATTATTATATGTTTGTTGTTTATCTTTTGGTGACTTAAATTGGGTTGTGTGGACCCGATTCTGGGGGTGTCACATTTTAAATATCTCAAATTTGCTTCAAAAAGTTAATATTAATTTTAAATATCTCAACTTTTTTTTTGTTTTACTAACATACAATGTATGTTTTGGCCCAATTGACATGCAATGCTCAATCAATCAATGTTTGTTTAGTATAACAATGACAGCGATTGCAGCGTTGCAAATGCAACTAAAAATGCGTTTGCAGCAGTAGCAACGTTTGAAAAGTTATGATATTATTTGTTTACCATCAACTTGTGTTATTGAAATTATTATTCTTGTTTGGCTAAAATTACACCGATTGCGATTGAAATAGTACAAAATAACAAAAAGGACACCACTAAAATTGATAAGATTTATTAAAATTATGAAACAATAAATATTATAGGAGAATGATAATTAAGTTATCTTTTAAATTGATTTTTCTCTACCACAAAAATTTTTTACACCATGTTTCAATAATGTATTTGTCCGCTTATTGGACTACAAATTAATTATTAAGATTACTTTACATAATTCAACTTATTTTAGTATGCGGTATTTTTTATACTTTTAATATGATGACAACAAAAATAATTAATATATATATGTATAATAAAACATAACCCATTTTGAATCTTTACTTACTTTAAAATTTGGGAAAGCACAAGGACGGTTCAGATTTCATCTCAATTCTTCCAACTTAATCTAAAGGCTCACATTTCATCTCACACACAAAAAATTCCGTCCAAATTATATATCCACCTACGCAGTAATTTTCTCCCTATTCTCTCTCCCGTCTCTTTTTTTCCCAATTTTCACAAACAATCTTGGCAATCCGTTTTGCTCCTCCCGCCGGCGAGCATCGCAGACCATCAGCAGGAGATTCGTTTTAGTTTCAGGGTTCGCTACCTCACTTCCGATTTTCTCTCTCTCTTTCTCTCTTATCAACAAAAAAATTGTCTGTTGGGGTTTTTAGATTTTCATCTGCCTAAATTTTCGGCGGGTGAGTTAGTTTGGAGAAATTAATTTTCCTTGATTTTTTTATTTTTTGGTCTTTTGCTCAACTGGGTCGGCAGTTTTAGTTATTGTTCATTTTTCTATAATTGTCATCTTAATTGTCATATTGTTCATTATATGGACTGATGGTTGAATTGGGTTCCATGGTTTTTTGTGCTCTGTTTGTTTTTGTGTTTTCTCAAATGGGGATTGCCCAATTTTAGCTTTAAAGACCTCATCTTTTCCTTTTTGCCTAATTGAATTTCTTACTTTTTTCATTTCTTCGAAGTTTGATACATTTCCTAATAAATTGGTTTGCATGTCTACATTTCAGTTGGCACTGAAATGAATTTTATTTGTTTTATGCATAGTTATATCAATAATTTGTATAAGTACAAGCTTTCCACAACATAAACAAGGGTATTTCTTATGAGTTTTGTCTAACCATGCTTTTGGAATGAAAAAAAATTATATAGTTTGTTATGTACCTGTTTTGGCATCTCGAAGATTTTTGCAAACCATTGAGGATCTTTGCTCAGGGAACCGCACAGAATAAAACGGATGTATGACAATGGAAACATAAATAATATTATTGATTTTTAAAGTGTCTTCTACTTCACAAAATGAGTCTGATTTTCATTTTTTTAATGTTAATCATAAAAAATTCGTTTCATTTAATGTTGATTCATATGTATTTGAGTTATGTAAAAAATGTTAATTATAAATCTCGTTGTTTTCAAAATTTATAGTAATTATATAATTTTAAATTTTTTGTGAATTGAATTTATAGGATTTTAGAATGAAGGAGCTTAGTTGTTCTTGTGCGGAGTAATACGGAGGAAAATTATGGTTTAGAAACATGTACAAATAATGCATATATCATGTTCGATAAATTATTTATTATAGATTCTTAAGCTCAAATCGAGCAATTAAGTTGAGATAGTAAAACACATGTTATATTAATTAAATGAAGTGATTTTTATAAGTTTAAATAAGGTAGAATTCTATTTTGGAACAAAAGTCATTTTCATATTCCGTAGAAAGCTTCATACTTTAGTGTCACAAAAGGGAAAGAACAGTTGGGCCTGTGTAATATTTTTATCAGTATGGTCAGATTTTTAGTTTTGATGGATTGAATTTTGAGTTTGTTTTTGCTTTTGGTATTATTTTGTGTGCGACTGTAGCTTCCCTACATTGAATTATTGTGATTCTCTTAGTTTTTATTGGCTTAGTCATCTTTTTGCTACTAGGTGGTAATTTAGGACTTTACTGGAGAATTTTAGTGTAATTATTTTCAAGTTATGATTTTTTTGTGTATATAATTGGGGTTTATGGAATGTACTCTGTAGACAAAAAACTAGAATGGGTTGTATTTGTTTGCTCTGAACTAAAATGATTGCTCAAGAATCTTTTTTTCATAAGGTAAGAAATTATTGTTTATCCAACTTTTTCATTTCTATGAGGTTTAAGGTTATTATATTCGAGATATTGTTAGATTTGGCCAGAAGTGATATGGATTTGGCTTTAGGGGAAGTGTTTGGATTGAATTTAGATAACAACTAGAATGATTTTGGCAAATATTATGGAAATTTTAACTGAGGTAATGAAAATTTTGTCTTCTATGAAGCTTTGGATTAACCTAGTAGAGGAAAAGAGAAGGAGAAAGTGGAATTCTTTATTTTTATTTTTAGGGGAGGGGGTGTGGTTGGGGAGGGAAAGATTTTCAGTGTTTCTCTGAGAAATTGGTAAATTAATCACCCATGTTGTGCATAAAGTGATTCGCGTTAGTCAAATTTCACTTGCAAGTAGATATATAATATGAATTGTGTAGTACTCCGATTTGAGTATATTATCATTTAGTATTCCATCTGAGTAGCTTATTGTGATTGCATAAATTATATTTATACTTGGGCCCAATATTTAGCTGTTTCCTCTTAATTTTAGTAGATCTTATTGGTTATTTTAATAACTTATTTATTTTAATTTATTTTCATTAATGACGACCTAGAAAATACCGTATGATAAGTTTTTCTTACTCATCATTTTCTTACTTTTTATCTAATCTTTTTACCGCGTATTTACTATTCAACATTTTTTTATCTACAGGTTTGAAGAATTCGTCATAATAATGTAGGAGTGGTAATTCGCAATGACCATGAACTAAATTGTTTCCGTATACGTGAGGTAGTGTATCCTCACACCTATTTCTCATTCATTTTTTCTTTTTCTTTTTTTTTTGCTTTTAAGTAGCGTTTTCTTACACAGAAGGAGAAAAAAATGTCTAATACTTTGGCGACTGCCAAATTTAAGAGGAACGAAAAATCAACCTCTTCTAGCCAAGGAATAAAAAATAAAGATTGCCAACTGGTATTACTTTTAATCCTATTCTTTTCTCTCTGTTTTTACAATGGATTTGGATATTATTGAATTTAAAAAATTTTAAGTTTTGTTTTATGTAGAACGTTTAATTTGTCAACATGTTTTTGGTTTGTCTCATTTAACATTACTTTTTTTTTTATCGTGTTCTTACACAGAAGGAGAAAAAAAGGTCTGATGCTTTGGCGAATGCCAAATTTAAGGGGAAACAAAAATCAACCTATTCTAGACAAGGAACAAAAAATAAAGATTGCCAACTGGTATCACTTTTAATCCTATTCTTTTCTCTCTGTTTTTACAATGGATTTGGATGTTATTGATTTAAAATATTTTTAAGTTTCGTTTTATGTAGAACGTTTGATTTGTCAACATGTTTTTGGTTTGTCTCATTTAATATTACTTATTTTTTTATAGTGTTATTCTGTGTATACAATTGAATTACTGAGGAACTATGATTTTTTGTTTTTTTACCAGTTTTGTAGTTGAGAGTTTTAGTTTCTTAATCTTAATGTTGCTTTGTAGCCTTTAAACTTTTGTTATGACATATAATTTGAATCTTTTGTTGGGTCCCATTTTTTAAAACTCTAAATTTATTTGAACATTCCATAATTTGAAGCATCGATCAATAGTGAAACCTCAACCTTTCCTAGTAGTTTGAAGCATATTTTGATCTTTTTTATAGCATACGTTTCAAGTTATTAAATTCAATATGATATTGATCGAGTATATTACTATAGAACAATGTGTTGGATGCAACTGTGGCTATGGTGTTTTATTTTTGCATCAAACAAAAACTTTATTATAATTATAATGTTGATAAATGGTTGGGTAGATAGTTCTGTTAATGCAACGCTTTATTGTCATTTTACCCCACGTTGCTATATATACAAAGTGGAAACCAATACGATATACGTTAACTCAACAAGAATAATTATTTTTTTATGATTTTGTGGTTTAGGCACCAAACTATAATGTTATATCAAAATCAACATTGTCGCAATGTGCAAGGCTTGCTCCAGAAATGCGTTATGCTGGGAAAGAAAATGAGTGCTCCAAACGTCAATTGGGACAACTTGAACGTCACGAAAGAGAGCGATCAAAACATTGTGCCCCTATTCAGCCTAGATTTTTTCCTTCTTTACCACCGATCCGTCGTCGCCGAGCATTCCTAGAACGAGAATCAAATAAAAGGTCTCGCCTTCAATCAATAACTTTGTCTACCAAAATTTCACATTCTGTAACAAACAGTATAGTGACAACAAATGTTTTAGAGTCATCATCAACCACCTTGCTTCAAAATCTTAATGAAGACACTACAACAATTGTTTCACGGTGGTTGTCTGTGGCCATCATGAATCAAGAAACTCCTCCTCAAAATCTTGAAGAAGGCACCCGAACAAATATCTCAATGGTGTCGCCTGTGACTACTATGCTCCAAGACTTGCCTCCTCAAAACCTAGACAAAAGCACAACAACAGTCTTGGAACCATTCTCCCTATGTTCCCCAGGGGCATCATATATGACAAACATATTCCAACAAATGCATAATCCGAATGAAGACACCAGGTGTTCGCTATAAGTTTTAATTTTCTATTCTCACTCTTGCTGTCTTATTCATGTTATCCTTTTAAATTTGTATTCAATTTATATAATAAAATTGTATGACATCTATAATTTTATCTGTAGTGCAAGGGGTCTTATGTTTCAGATTTACAATTATTTTATTTTGACTCACATATTTCGATAATTTTTATATTTTAAATATTTTCATGTATACATTGAAGGATACTTGGTGTAAGCTGTAAAGAATACGAAGTTGTTTCTCTATTTTCTACATGTGTATATTTTTTGTGTTCCGTCTTTTGTAAAGTTAACTAATTATACATGGTTATGATGATTCTGGGTATGGAATGATGGTTGTTTTGGTGGTTTGGATATGTATTGATGATTGTAAGTTTTGTATACAGGTTTAGATTTTTCTGGATATCTATTTTTAAAGGAAACTCTGCCGAAATTTCTTGAAATTAATAGCGACTAACTTGATGTTTTGGTGCTTGGATATGTGTTGATGATTGAGTATGTATTAAATTTCTGCATGTGTGTATTTTTTGTGTTCCGTCTTTTGTAAAGTTAACTAATTATACATGTTTATGATGATTTTGGGTATGGAATGATGATTGTTTTGGTAATTTGGATATGTATTGATGATTGTAAGCTTTGTATATAGGTTTAGATTTTTCTGAATAACTATTTTTGAATGAAACTGTTGAAATTTTTGAAATTAGTAGCAACTAGCTTGATATTTTGGTAGTTGGATATGTGTTGATGATTGAACATGTATTAATTATTTTGGTTATATAGTGAATTATGATAATTGTTATGTCTGATTGTAAGTTATTTTAAATTAGAAAGAGTCTTTAAGTAATATAGTATTTTTTTGAATTTTAATCTAATTTTTCGTTATATATATAAAATGATAATGATCCCTTCGTCTAAAAAGAATAACAAAAAGAGTACCGTTAAACAGTTTTAAAACTGAGTTCCTAAATATATATACATCCACGTTTTTTTACACCATAAATTTGGCGCTCCATCCCGTCTATTCTGCACCACAAATAGAACCTAACCTCTGCATGACTTCAACCAAAGTAGTACACAACTCTTCAACCCGAGTCTAGAACCAACCTCCTCCTCCTCTTCCTCTTCCATCTTCTTCCATCTCTAAAATACAAGAAGATTTAAAGCAATGCAAGAAAATTTGAAGCCACGAAGAAGATAAATCTATTCAATTGCTACCCCAAATGATGAGTACCTTTAAATCAAGGAAAAGAAACAAAATACGGTATGTAATTGAAGTAATTTCTCAATCTTAATTGAGTTTGTTTGGGTTTGTGAGGGAGTGATTTCAGTTTTGGCTTTGTGAGGGTATGTGGAGGTCGCTGTTGTAGATTTGTGAGGGAGTGATTTCAATTTTGGGTTTCATCAATTGAGGGGCAGAAGAGGGCAAAAAGGATTTCATCAGTTTTGGGTTTCATCAATTCAGCTGCGTTTGTGTTGTTAAACGTAACCTTGAAAAAACCTTGCGTCGCGTTTGAGGTTAAACGCACTCGCCAACGCAGGCAGGTGTTCCGCGTTTGGGCCTTGGGCGTTTGGTTTGCCGAACAAGATTGTTGCCTGCGTCAAAACATAGGAAAGGCCGAAGCAGCAGGAGAGCATAAAGCTCACGTCACGTCTCTGTAGATAGCTATGATGATATTCCTAGCCAATCAGCTGTTCTTCAAAAATAAAAATAAAATAAAATTCTCAAAATTATAGGACAGCACGAAATTTACAGTTGACTTCATTTTATGCAGCCCTTCTTTGTTCCCCTGAATTGAACCGGAGTCGAGCAAAACATTCATATGGGTATCACTTCAGGTTCTTAATCTTCTGTCCCATTAGTTAGATTTTAAGTTCATTCCCCTATTTTTTTGGTTTTTTTTTTGTTTTTTGTTTTTTTGTTTTTTGTTTTTTTGTTTTTTTTGTTTTTTGTTTTTTGTTTTTTTGTGTTAATTGAAGTGACAAGCTTTATTTTCGAAATTGGACATTTTATAAGACTTGTTCAGTTGGGTTTTTAAGATTTTGATTTTGAATTTCCAAATTGGTTGGAATTTTGTTTGAATTATACCCAATTTATGATTTTCTTGTAGATGAAATTAGAAAGAATAATACACGAGTCATATGAGTTGTTAAGGAACTCAACATTTTGTTGAACTATATTATATTATACATTTAATTGTTTAGTTTATTTGGGTTACTGCAAAAGTAATTTAGGGTTCACTTAATATTTTTATTCTATGATTTCAGAATTCTGACCAAAAACTGATTAAACTCCCAAATTTGTTGATAATATTTGATGTTCAAGAAGTTTATGGCAGATCAATAATTGCCAAAAAGAGAAGAAAAAAATATTGAGATTCAAAGATTTCTACTATATAGTCGTCGAAAGGGTTTAAGTTTATCAATTCTGATAATGTAGTTCTAACCTGTGCGGTTTGATGTTTGCCATGCCAATTACTTTTAGCGGCAGTATTAACAATTTTGAAATTCCAGGCAAGAGTAAATCCGAGAAAGAAGATGGCATATCAAGCACGTACCCGTTGCTAGAAGGTGTGGAGGAAGACGATATCTATACTAAAGATGGGATGGTAGATTACTGTAATAATCCTGCTAATAAGCTAAAAACTGGAACCTGGAAGGCCTGTCCTTATATTCTTGGTATTTTTGTTACCCAAACTCGTACTAAATTAGGAGAACTTTGTCATGGTGGGAAGCCACATATTTATATTGAACATTTGTTGATAGGAAATGAATGCAGTGAAAGATTGGCATACTATGGGATGAGCTCCAACTTGTTGCTCTATTTCAAGCATCAACTGAATGAGCACAGTGTGACTGCATCAAAAAACCGTTCAAATTGGACAGGAGCATGTTACACAACCCCACTGATCGGAGCATTTGTTGCTGATGCGTATCTTGGAAGATATTGGACAATTGCCAGCTTCTCGATAATCTATGCTGTTGTAAGTTTCCCTTGTAAAATTTTGAATTTCATGCATTTGTTTTACGGGTAAAATTTAAAAACATTAATTTATGACTCACCCCATTTTCATAATATGACCTTGCCTTTATTGAAATGCTTTGGTTTGAGTTCTAGATTTGCTGTACAAAACTTAAGAAGATTTTAATTTCATATAGGGGATGACACTTTTGACATTATCAGCATTGGTCCCTGGCCTAAAGCCAATCTGTTCCGAAAAAGATGTTTGCTATGCTACAGATACTCAGACTGCAGTTTGCTTCATAGCGCTTTACCTGGTAGCTCTTGGAACTGGAGGGATTAAGCCTTGCGTCTCTTCATTTGGAGCAGATCAGTTTGATGATGCAGATACGAATGAGAAAAAGTACAAGAGTTCTTTCTTCAATTGGTACTATTTTGCGATCAATATTGGTACACTCATTGCTCATTCTGTGCTGGTTTGGGTACAAGATAACCTGGGTTGGGGATGGGGTTTCGGCATTCCTACGTTGGCCATGGCAATTGCAGTAGTTTCTTTCTTTTCAGGCACTAAGTTATATCGGAACCAGAAACCTAGAGGGAGCCCTCTGACCAGCCTATGCCAGGTGATGGTGGCTTCTTGGAGAAAAAGGGGAATTGAAATGCCAGATGAAAATTCATTATTATATAGGACTGCAGATACAGAATTTGTTGCTATAGGAAGCCACAAGCTCTATCATACAGAAGACCTTAGGTGAGTCTTAACTTCTAAACCTCATTCACAAGTCTGGTCGAAATCAGGACCTTACCTTCGACCCAGGTACTAAGGGGATTCACGAATAATTACTCGCAGCTAGCCCCGAGCAGATTCAAACTGTAGCTAAAATTATCCAATATACTTGATTACTGATTAGAAAGATATTCTAATGACCCGCTAAACAGTGTTTAGAAACTACATTTCTCAAGTTTTTCCTCCTAAATTCATGGATGCCTAATGGAATTGATGCTACTGTTGCGAACTAACAAAATATAAAGAGTTGTGTGAAGAGAAATCAACAAAGAAAAATTTGGTAATCAAGATAGTATCCTCATCTCTGAGAGACCTGTTTATCAAAATTTTCTTTGGAAATCAACACATGTACTATGTTACATGGACTCTTTAATTTTCCCTGAAACACCCGTGTCCAACACTTGACACTAGGACAAGGGTATAGGTGTTGGACACTTAATTTTTAATTTCAAGAAAAAAATTAATAAAATTGAGTAGTTCTCATGTTAGACTCTTCAAAATACATGTGTCTGACCAAACACTCCATCCGAGTCTATGTAACTTAAACTCGTATACTCTACATTGCCTACAATAAATATATGTGTATGTATATATATATGACCGTAAAACTTTTAGCAGACGGAAGCTCGATAGATTGTCGTTATGTCTTCCTGTTATCATCTTAGCCGTAAGCCGATGCTGTCATTTTTAGTTTCTTGTTTTAGTTTCTTTGACAAGGCGGCGGTGGAATTAGAATCGGATCACATAAACGGCTCAATAGACCCATGGAGACTCTGCACAGTGACCCAAGTTGAGGAGCTGAAAGCTATTGTTCGGTTGCTTCCAATATGGGCTACGTGTATAATCTTCTTCACTGTATTAACTCAAGTGGGCAACTTATTTGTGTTGCAAGGCTCTGCAATGGATATTCGCGTGGGCAACTCTAGCTTCGAGATCCCACCAGCATCACTCGGGATTTTTGACACCATTAGTGTTCTTTTCTGGGTCCCCGTGTACGACCGCCTCATTGTCTCAGTTGCTAGAAAATTCACCGGTCACAGAAATGGCCTAACTCAGCTGCAGCGAATCGGCACTGGCCTCTTCATATCAATCTTCGCCATGCTGTCTGCAGCGGTTTTAGAGGTTGTTAGACTTGGCATTGTGAGAAGGCACAACTACTACGAACTCCAGCACATGCCCATGTCAATCTTTTGGCAGATACCGCAGTACTTCATAATGGGTTGCGCTGAAGTTTTTACAAATATTGCAAAACTGGAGTTCTTTTACGAGCAAGCGCCTGATTCAATGAGAAGCATGTCCACTGCTCTTTCGCTCACCGCTACTGCGCTAGGAAGCTATTTGAGCTCCTTACTGGTAATTGTTGTTACGAATATTACTACTAGGAATGGGAATCCCGGATGGATACCAGACAACTTGAATTATGGTCATCTACATTATTTCTTCTGGCTTTTGGCTGTGCTAAGCACGATAAATTTAGGAGTTTTCATTTTGGTATCTAGGTGGTACACGTATAAAAGGTCGATTAGCACACTCCCTAATGACAACAAGTGAACAAGGAGGAGTGACAATCATTGTTGTGTTTTGTAAAAGGGAATTCTGTTACATGCAAGTAAATTTAGTCTCTTTGTATCATCATATTCGTTGAGTAGGTACACAGTTCATTTGAAATAAGCTCCGAAGTTGTTTTTTTTTTTTAAATAAATTTATTTATGTAATTCATCTCCAAAGTTTTGTTTTTTTGCTCTTATTTATTTATTTTTTTATATTTTTTTATATTTTTTTTTATTTATATATTCCTGGTTTATGTGATCTCTCTCGTGTCTCTCTTGTTATATTGGCTAAAGTTCTCAGTTATCATTAATCTTGTTAGTGGAAAATAAGCAGCTATTCAGCTCCATCTATTTCCATGATTCTCTCTGCCTCTAGGGTCTATTCCCAACTTTTTCCTTTTTCTCTGTGTTCCGTCTTTTCTCTCTAATCAGAAAGCCTAACCTCAAAAACTTTCAGACTTAGATTTGGGAATCTTCTCTCTTTTGAAGAGGCCTTCCCCATCCTTTTGTTACCATTCACATTTTATTATATTGTTATTTTTTTTCCTATTGTAAAATTTAATTTTCTTTTTGTGAGATTTTGTGTTCTCCTAATTTAAGGTTAGATCTCTTATTCTTTCTTCATTCGAGTCATTTTTCTCTTTTTGAAATTATGGATATTCTCTCTATCTAGAGTTGATTTCATGACGAGTAATTACAAATATGGTCGGACGTGAGTATTTGTTTGACAATTTTTTATTTTTATTTTTTGATTTTTTTCCTACTCAGTCGATCATAAAATTTTGTAAATTGAATTTCATTTTCAAGATAGAATCGGTATTCACTCAACTCTATCATATAGGAAATTCCACTCAACTCTATCATATAGAGAAATTCACATATTTTTGATTGATGAGTCTCCCATCGTCTTGTTTCAAGATTTGTCAAAAAAAAAAAAAAAGTGAAACGAAAAAAGAGAAACAAAGGTTTCTTCATCATTCCTGTCGGATAATTTTGACTAAATGGATCAGAACTTCACTTAAATATGTATCAAGTTCTTATAAACTTGTAATTTGAAAGTGAGCCTTGCAATTAACAGTTTGGAAATGTTGCTGAAAAAAATCTAAAAAGTAATTTATTTTCTTGTAATCTTTCTTTGGTGATGAGAGAACTCATAACAATGACGAAGTTGTAAAATTCTCTCTCAAAGTTCCAACTTTTTTTTTTAAAAAAAAATTTGTTCTCGATATTTCAAAATTAGCAATTGTTTTTTTTCTAACTTTCAAATTTTTTAACAGTATTGTTACGTATGTCAACAAATTTATGTCGATTGTAAATATTGACATTTATGTATATATGAGATAGGTAAGAATTAAGAATGTTCTCACCTTAATTTATTTTATTTTATCCCATAAAATTCTATGTTATAAATTTGTGGACATATAAATTATTTTCTAATTTTTAATAATGCTCTTTTCTATTTGCCCAGTTCTAGATCACCTAAATCGGTTATATATTTCACACATAACCGATATAGTAAGTTTTGACTATATATTTCACACATTTTATACTCTTATTTTAATAAATTTAACAACTAAATAACATAAATAAAAATTGTAAAAAATTGTTAATTTTTAATAAACAAAACAAAAAGTACTACAAATAAATAAAAATAACTAAATAATAAAAAATCATTTAAACAATCAATTCATTTGTACAACTAATTTATTACTACCGTTCCTGAGATTTTTCACATTTTAAAAAAATGAATAATATTTTTGTGAAAAAAGGAGTTTTAAAGTTTGATTTTAAATTTATTTTACGAAAATTTTAGGGCCTAAATTAACTCATTCGAATTTTAATTTTTTAAGTAAAAGGTCTTATTTTGACTCTATAATTTTGGTCTTTTGAAATTAAAATTCATATATGAAGTTCCTTTTCTTTATTCTTTGAAAACTTGTTTAAGCAAAAATCACGGTTATCGTCTTTTTATGTTTTTCTTTTAAATAGAGTCCGTAGTTGCATGAAAAATACAAGTTCATAGATGTGCATTTTGTGTTTTTGTATCACTCTATAGAAAGTGTGTGTGTCATTCCATTAATATTGATAACTTTACATTTGGAAATGAATTTACAAGGAGTTAAATAAAATAAAATCATAGTCTAAAAAGGCAATGAATATGTTACTTTTAGTATATCATATGAAAAGAATAAGGATTCCTAGTTAAAGTGTTAGTTTATGCTTTATTATGTAAAAAATAATTAGTAAGAATAAGAATAATAATATAGAAATGTAAATGATGATGATAATAATTAAGTGTATGAAAATGAGTATAATTTTCTAAAAAAAGTTAAGTGTTTTATATTTGAAAATAGATGTTTTAAAGAGTTTATATTTTGAAAAATATTGTTTTTAGATTTTTAATATTTAATCAACAACTTCGATTTAATTTGAGTTAATTTTAAAGTCACTCAAAAGAGATTATTTTAAAGATGTCATTCCAATTTTATCTTTGAGTTTGCTTTAATATGTCATTCCAAATTTTAGGTTGTTTCCAAAATATAGTAATTTTTATTTTCAAATTGTCTTTCCAAAATTATAAATCTACTTTTAAAATCATTTGATTATTTTCTTCTTATGATGTCATTCCAAAATATTTGACATAAAGATAATAGCCTATATGGCCTAACCTTTTTTTTTTTCATTTTTTTTTGTACATGAGACGAAATGGCCTAAACTATTTTAAAAATCATTTTTTAGAAAGTTGTCTAATAATATAGAATTGTTATTTTCACAACTAAAATTTGATATTTTCACAAGTTTTCTCTCACATGAGTCTGAGACTCATTTACTATTCATATAAGAGAGAACTTGTAAAACTATCAATTTAACTTGTGAAAATATCAATTCCCTGATAATAAAATCACACTAAGTAAATACTTGACCTAAAGTGGCATGAAAGTCATCTAAAACACAACTTTAGTCCACAAATCAAATGACCCGCTTTTTTGGACTAAAATGGACCTTTTGGGCATAAAAGCCACGGGCCATTTTAATCCACCAAATCCAAACTACAAACCAACTAAAAATATTACAATGTCAAAACCAAGTCCATGTTGAGAATGTCATAAAACTAGCTTTTAGGATATATATAGATCCATAAGCCCATTTCTCTGGCTATAGGATCACATAAAAAAGATATGCTATCAACTGCATTAAAATTGAAATATTACACAGGAAAGAGTAGCATTTACATGAAATTTAAAAATTATAAGAAAATAAAATAACTACATAAATAAAATATATGTTATGTACAATATTTTAAATAAGACAAATAATTACATGGATATTCAATGACATAATTTTTTTTATTTATTTAAAAAAAGAAAAGTCAAATAACTCGATTCTTTTGTTGCAAGACCAAGTGAAGAGGAAATAAGAGAAAGACGTTAGTTATTTAAAAATCAGTCCTTAGCAAGACCAATACACGAGTAAAACTAACAAAAAAAATAAACTGTAGGCAGACAGAAGCATAAACGAAACTCAGAACAGGCTACATGAAGGAAAATGAAGTGAAAGGGTAGTAACAGGCAGAACAGCAGGAACATTTTCAGCAGCGTCACCAGCTTGAAATAACTTTGTTTGGTGATTCTTTTGGGCCACAAGCATTGTGAACTTGGGAATGTCTGCCTCATAAGATACAGGTAAGCCTGCAGAAACAAGAAGTTGTGAAGCTCTAACTTAGAATTAGTAAAGGTATATTCGATGATTCTATTGGTTATCAGTTACCACCTTGAACATACACAAAAACAAAACCAATGGAGCACCAAGACTTCACGATAATAGCAACAAAAAAAGATTCAAGAGCAATTGAAATGAGGTGGTCATGGTGGCTGTCATCTTCTTCTTCGTTTTTTTTTTTATAGAAAAAAGGTTCATTTCTTTTTTCCTAGCGTTGGACCAAAAAGCACGTAGTGCTGTAAATAAGTTGTTGGAATCTAATTTTCCAGGAGAATGCACGACGCATTAGAATTCTTTCATATCTAAGAAAACTAATTCTAATGTCCAAAAACTTTTAAGACGCAACTTACTAATGAAAACTGTAGATGAGCAACAAAAAAGGGTACCTTTGCCATTTGATCAAGCTCATGTTTAAAATGCGATTCACTGACCATATCTCTGAACAATAGCAAGATACACAAGTCGTGGGAAAAGAGAATTATATACTTATATAAGATCATGCACTCAATATCATCAACTTGGTTAGTGATCCAGTGACGAAAGCAGAAACTATCAATAAATACTGTAAGATGTATTGATACCTGAAGAATATAATTTGGGATGGTTTCCGGCCATTGCTTGTCTTGTAGAAATCCAAAAGCAGTTCCCTGTGGCATAACAAACAAAAGAATTATATTTCTGTCAAACATTGTAATTTGTAATATTGTCTTCACGTGGGTTTGTCAAAGTTAGGCTACTTAGACATGCATTGGTTTTGTCAAAAAGTTAGGCATGTCTTCACATGGTTTTGTTAAAGAAGGCTGCATGCATGGTTAGTTAATATTTTGTGCTATTAGGTAGCTAGAGAAAAAGTGAATGTGTTCACATTATTATATTTGGCTATATAAGCCATGTATTGTACTACATTTTAGTAATCCAATCCGAAAATCAATCCAATAGCTTCTCTCTCTAATATATTTGGGTCTTTTAATTTAGGAGCTACTTGTTTGCAATAGTAAGATTCATATATAAAAATAACCTTGAAACCCAACATATTTTTGGTATCAGAGCCATCAACCCTTACCCTTTCTACTCCATTTATACAACCCAATTTCAAAAATACATAATCCATGTCATCAACCTCTATCAACTCAACTTTCAATTATTCTTCTACTTTAGTGCCAATATTTGATGGAGAAAGTTATGATTATTAGAACATCCAAATGAAGACTCTTTTTATTTCTCAAGACTTATGAGAAATAATAGAGGATGGTTTTTCTGAACAAGAAAGTTCAGAAGTGCTACATGGACACAAGCAAAGCAGGAGTACAAAGAAAATGTGGGAAAAAAGTGCAAAAACATTACTTCACATCCAGCAGGGGGCAAGTAAATCCCTTTTTCCTAGAATCATGGGTGCACTTCAAAAGAAGCATTAAAAAATGATTTTCAAGGTTTTGAAAAAGCAATCTCCATTAAACTTCAATCCCTTTGGCGAGAATTTGATAATCTTGTCATGAAAGACAATGAAAATGTCAAGGGATTTTCTTCAAGAGTTTCTGAAATAAAAAATCAAATCAGAAGTTTGGGAGATACTATTGAAGATAAAAAAATTGTTGAAAAAATATTGAAGAGCTTGCCAGAAAAATTTGATCATATTGTTGCTGCAATTGAAGAGTCAAAAGATTTATCTAAACTTTCTCTTGTTGAGTAAATGGGTTCACTTAAAGCCCATGAAAAAAGAATTAACAAATTTACAGGAACCAACATTGAGCAAGCATTCCAGACAAAACTCAACATTTCAAAAAAGAGGAACCAGAAAATCAAAAAGGTAGCTGGTTTCAACAACAACAAGGGAGAGGCCGTCGAAATTTCCGAAGTCAGAATCGTGGAAAAGGAAAGAAAATTTTCTACGACCACAAAAATGGTGGTAATTTTAAATCTGATTATACATGCTATATTTGTCATAAATCTGGGCATGATTCCAAAGAATGCAGATTTAGATGCATAAAATGCAAATTGCCAAGCCATTCTCAAAGAGATTATTGGTTTCAGCAAAACAATCAACAAACAACAAATTATTCTGATGCAAATTTCTCTGAAGAAAATAGTACCAAACAACTATTTTATTCTTGCATGAGCTCACAAATTGATGCTGAAAATACATGGTACTTGGACAGTGGTTGCAGTAATCACATGACAGGGAACAAAAAATTCTTTGTTGAAGTAGATGCTTATGTTCAATCTCAAGTCAAGTTGGGCGATGGAAAATTACAAAGTGTTGAAGGTCGAGGTATTGTTGTTGTACAAACAAAGGGAGGTAACAGTAAACTCATTCATAACGTTTTATACGTTCTTGGCTTAACTCAAAATTTATTGAGTGTTGGTCAATTAATTCAAAGTTGGTACTCAGTTAATTTTGAGAAAAATGAATGTAGTATTAGTGAAAAAGAAAAATTTTACAAACAGTGAAAATGACACAAAATAAAGTTTTTCCTCTAGTAATGCCAACGATCGTCAATTCTGCTTTTTCTAAAATAGACAAAATTGACGAGCTAGTCTGAGTTATAGCACCTAAGATATGGTCATCTGAATTATAAAGGCTTGAAATTGTTGAACCAGAAAAATATGGTGGTTGGACTACCAAAAATTGAAATGGAGGATAAAATTTGTGAATGATGTATTTATGGAAAAATGGATCGTTTGCCATTTCCAAAAATTACATGGCGAGCAACTGCTCCTCTTGAACTTGTTCATGCAGATATATGTGGACCAACAAGAATATCATCATTTCAAATCAAAAGATATTTTCTTCTATTTGTTGATGATTATAGCAGGATGATGTGGGCCTACTTTCTCGAGCAAAAGTTTGAAGCTTTTTCAAAATTCTTGGAGTTCATGAAGATGGTAGAAAGGCAATGTGGCTCCTTTCTTAAAATGCTCTGAACAGACCGCAGTGGTGAATTCATTTCAAAAGAATTTATAAATCACTACAAGAGTGAAGGAATCAAAAGGCAGCTGACTGTTTGCTACAGTCCTCAGCCAAATGGCCTAGCAGAACGAAAAAATTGAACCATTGTCGAGATGGCACGAAGCATGTTGAAAGCAAAAAATCTTCCCAACAACTTCTGGGCAGAAGTAGTTAACACTGCAGTCTACATTCTAAATAAGTCTCCCACAAAAGCAGTCATGAACATGACTCCATTTGAAGCTTGGCACAAACGTAAACCACAAGTCAACTTACTCAAAATTTTCGAATGCATTACATATTCTCTTGTTCTCTCACAGCAAAGAGAAAAGTTTGATGAAAAAGGGGAGAAGTTCATTTTATCGGCTACTGTGATGAATCAAAGGCCTATCGACTGTTTGATCCAAAAACTAACAAATTGGTGATTTCACGAGATGTCTAATTTGACGAAATGAAAGCTTGGGAATGGGACAATAAAAAATCCCAAGAAGAAAAATCAATCAGCTCAACTACAATAACAAATCAAACAGAGTCAAATCCACATGCCAATCCAGAATCTCAATTCCCAAAAAATGATTCGGATATAGAGTCACCTATCAGAAAGGTACGCTCATTAAGAGATATTTATGATTCAACCAACGTTGCATTTTTCTCTTGTGAACCTCACAATTTTGAAGAAGTTGTGAATGATGAAGTTTGGCAAAAAGCAATGGATGAAGAAATCTCAACAATTGAGAAAAATCACACATGGGAACTTGTAGATTATCTTGAAGAAAAGGACGTGGTTGGACTGAAATGGACCTACAAGACAAAATTCAAGGAAGACGGGTCAATTCAGAATCACAAAGCCAGGCTCGTGGAAAAAGGATACTCGCAACAGCCGGGGATAGATTTTAATAAAATATTTGCACCTGTTGCTCGTATGGTGAACACATTCACTTTTTCTCTACCTAATAGCACAAAATATTGACTAACCATGCATGCGGCCTTCTTTAACAAAACCATGTGAAGACAGGCCTAACTTGCCTAATTTTTTGACAACCCCAAGACTAGCCTAACTAGCCTAACTTTGACAAACCCACGTGAAGACAACATTACAAATTACAATGTTTGACACCGTCTCTTAATTTATAATGCCGGTAAAAGTTTTGAACTGCTCCAATTTTTTAGAAGGGACTGGCTTTATAAGTGAATCTGCATATTGCGTCACCGTAATCACTAAATTAAGCTCAATCTCATTGTTCACAAGAGACCTTATAAAGTGATGACGAATCTCGATGTGCTTTGTTCTTGCATAAAACACGGGATTTTTTGTCATTGCAATAGCAGACATGTTGTCACAATATAAAGTTGTGGGTTGCATCTGTTCTTGCTTTAAATCTGCAAAAATTCTTCTAAGCCATATTGCTTCACATGCAGCATCTGTAGATGCAATATATTCTGCTTCAGCTGAAGAAAGAGCAACTGTCTTTTGTTTTCTTGATGACCAAGAAATTAGTTTTGTGCCCATGCAAAATAGATAGCCTGGTGTACTTTTTCTATTATCAATGGATCCTGCCCAATCACTGTCTGTGTATCCCAAAAGACTGTTGTCTTTTTCTTTGACGTATTTGACGCCAAAATTTTTGGTACCTTACAAATATCGTAATATTCGGTTCGCAGCGGAATAATGAATTTGACTTGGCTCACTCATGAATCTGGATATTACACTAATTGGATGGACAATGTCGGGCCTAATATTCGTGAGATACATTAAAGAACCAACTAGGTTGCGATACAATGAAACATCAATTTTCTTTGCTCCATCATCTTGCTAAAACTTTTCATTTGTCACCATTGGTGTTGTCACAGGCTTGCTTTTTGACATGTTAAATTTCTTTAACAAATCTTTAGTGTATTTTTCTTGAGAAATAAATATTTCTCCTTTTGATTGTCGCACTTGGATGCCAAGAAAATATTTCATGAGACCTAAATCTGTCATCTCATATTCTTTTATCAGCCTTTAAGGAAGACGGGTCAATTCAGAAGCACAAAGCAAGGCTCGTGGCAAAAGGATACTCACAATAGCCGGGGATAGATTTCAATGAAACATTTGCACCTGCTGCTTGTATGGAAACAATACGAACAGTTTTGGCATTGACAGCACAGTTAGAACTGTAAGTCTTCGAGCTTGATGTTAAATCAGTCTTCTTGAATGGTGAACTTGAAGAAGAAGTCTACATAGAACAACCACAAGGCTATGAAGTTAAAGGAAAAGAAAATATGGTGTACCGACTTCGAAAACCTCTCTACGGTTTGAAGCAAACCCCTTGGGCATGGAATAGCAATATTGACAAATATTTTCTCCAAAATAGTTTCCAAAGAAGTCCAAGCGAGCCATCATTATATGTCAAACTTAAAGGTACAAATGATTTTCTCATTGTTTGCCTTTATGTTGATGATTTGATATATACAGGCACTAATCTGATGATGCTAGAAGAATTTAAAAAGGCTATGATGAAAGAATATGAGATGACAAATTTAGGTCTCATGAAATATTTTCTTGGCATCCAAGTGCGACAATTAAAAGGAGAAATATTTATTTCTCAAGAAAAATACACTGAAGATTTGTTAAAGAAATTTAACATGTCAAAAAGCAAGCCTATGACAACACCAATGGTGACAAATGAAAAGCTTCAGCAAGATGATGGAGCAAAGAAAGTCGATGCTTCATTGTATCACAACCTAGTTGGTTCTTTAATGTATGTCACGAATTTAGTGTAATATCTAGATTCATGAGTGTAACACCCCCTTTCCAAAATAGAAAGAGAGGTTACGCACAAAACAGAACAAAACTGATGAAATTATAATAAGGCTCTAAGCCACAAAAGAATAGTCTCTAATAACTAATAAATACCACAAGTCAAATCATAATAAATGCCAAACCGGCTCAAACCACAATCTAAGATAATTATTACAACTCCAATAAAACCAATGTATCATAGTCTAAACAAATTATCTAAACCATTTGGAAAGAAGGGAGCTCTCATCACATTTGCCCTTGGTCCCCCTGATTACATATGGGAAGAAAAACACAACATGAGCCAAATGTCCAGTACGGATATAGAGTATAAGACTAATGAAACGAAATAACTAACTCAAACAAATGAACCGAGCTGAAATGAACAAAACTAACACAATAAAATAATAGGCTGAACCAAATGGCTAGGTGTTATTTCATACCGAGCTCTGAACAAAACAGAAATATATCTTGCCACACAGACAAGTCAAATAATGCCACACATACAATCAAAATAATGCCACACAGGCAAGTTACACACATTAGATCGCGAATCCAAATGCATGTAAAATCGGAAGGTGTGTTCGGCACAAACATCACCAATCCGTAAAATAAAACAGAACAGAAAACTAGGGTCGACCTATACGCCTCCCACAACAAATCACCAAATGACCAATTCCCACTGGAACACAAAACGGAGACGCCGTGGACTAATCACACCGCCACAAAAGGTGTCATGCCTCGGTGCCAAGAGAACATGCCTATGGTACCCCCACAGGTGGTTATAGCTCAGGTATACCCTACGGTATATTCTAACAAAATACCATGTCATAACACATGTGACACAATATCAACACAAAGGGTTCTAATACGTACATGTTAAACTGAAACGAATTATCAATATAAAGTCTCCAAAAATATATTATTGGTTTCAGGGGACACAATGTGGATTTAGAAAGGGGGGTTGAATAGATCCTTTGAAACTTTTTCCATTTATTAATGAAAGTATAATAGTTATGAAATATAGAATTAATTCATGCACAACGGAATAATCATTAATAACCCCTTCATATATTCAAACATAATCTTAGTTCAAGTTACAAGTCTATAGTATGGTTGATAACAGATATAATAGTTTATTGAGCATAAGGTAAATGACAGAAACTAAATAACACAGGAGATTTTAAGTGGTTCGGAGACTGAATAACTCATACTCCACTCTTCTACTTCAATAAGTAGGAATCCACTAATTGTTTTAGTCACAAAGACAAGGACTCTACGCCCTCCTCAAGTCCAGCATACAAGAGTAGTTTTTAGCCACAAAGGCAAGGATCCTATGATCCTCCTCAAGCCCCGCAGACATGGATCCTCTGACCCCTCTTGAGTCTCGCAGACTTGAGTTGTTTTTAGTCCCTCAGACAAGGATCCTATGACCCTCTTCAAGTCCAACAGACTTGGAAACCTAGTTCACAAAGAACCCTTCAAGGCCAGTAGCCTTGGAACCTGTAGACTAAGCCCGACAGACTTAGAATCTCTTGTACTCTTCGGTACTAAGCAAGTACAATAGACTTGACTTTGTTTAGTCACTTAAGACAAAGATGCCTCGCCCTCTTTGGTATGTTGATAGTTTGTTGGGTTGTGCTGCCAAGATGAACTTTGATTTCCTTCATCTTCTAGTACTTGACAGCTGATGGTGATCTTCCTCTAGATGCTGCTGATGATGGTCGCTTAAGCCCTTCCTTCTTCTAGAACATAGCAGATGCAGATGATCACTTCCATTGAACACTGGTTGACTTGTCCAAGTCACTTCTTTATCTATTCAACACATAGTATTCCTTGCTTGATCATAGAGTTGTTCATTCTGGATTTGGTTACTCTAGATCTTGGCTTTTTGGTCATTCTACTCTTAGCTCATATGTCAGCCCTTTGGCATACCTCTTTGTTGCAGTGAAGCTTCTAGCTGGTTGTACAGCTGGTGTTCTTGCTCTCTTGCTTACTGCATACCAACACACCTCACATTCGAGTGTTGTTTTCTCTTTTGTAGTTCTCCATTTTCTTCCCGTTAGAAGCTTGCCGTTGATATCTTCTCGTTGCACTTCTTTCCGTTGGAGACTAACTTTCTGTAGACTTGTTTATTGTATCACTGAGTATTTTACTTCTCTAAATCTACTAGTGATGGCTGAGTCAACATCTATTATCTGGTACCAAGATAGTGGAGTCACATGCGCTGTTTGTTGACTGCTGCAGATATGACTGTTTGAGCTCCAATCAAATTGGTTACATATTATACTCCTTTATTTATTCAGCCGCTTATCTTGGAATAGCATCCCTGAGTGCTCTAATATTATTAATCCAGCTGGCACTTTCTTACTTGCTCTACGATCATCTTAGGTGTAGCCTGTATCTTTGATTGTAGAGTGAACTGCTTGCTTCTAACTGAAGACTGTGGCCTTTGGTCGTAGAGTTTACTGCTACCTTCAGTTGTGCCTTTATGCTCTCTTGCAGTTCGTAGAGTGGCTGACTGTACTTGCATTGCGTTTTGACGTGCTTTTCACTATACTACAGTCTGTCCTTCCTTATGCTTTGTGATCTCCATTTAGCTTTTCGTTCTAGAGCATAACATTTAGGATCTTTGTTGAGCCATTGTTGTAGTGTGCTTATCATAGAGGATTGCTCTATTGTTCTTTTAGGTGTTGACTCTGCTGTTGTGTTATGGAGGACTGCTCTATGATCTTCTTGTTTGCTGTGGCACCTTTGATGTAGAGGACTGCTCTACTTATTCTTCAGACATTCTTCCTTTTGTCATAGAGTGCTGCTTTATGATCCTTTTCGCTTTGTTTCGTTGAGATTGTTTAAGTGCTTCTATTATCTTAGACTCAGCTCTACGATCACTTGATCGTGCTGAACTTTCCCGCTCTACGACCTTTATCTTTAATGCAGGTCTAGAGACTTGATGGATCGTAGAGTGATTACTTGACTTTGTCCTTTGATCTCTGTTATGGTTTGATGCTTTGGTTGTGCTCAGAGATCTTGCTATGTCTGATAGCTCATGCTCAGCTTGCTTGGTAGTCTTGAAGATTGCCATGTCATCTTTAAGTGCTTCAGCAGTGACTGCTCTACGTTGTTGTTTAGTTGCAGACTTTTCATGGGAGTCGTAGAGTGGCTGACTTTTAGACTGACTCTACGAACCCATATTAGTACATTGATTTCCTCTTCGTAGTGTGCACTCTACGAACCTGAATAATTTCTTTGTTTTGCCGAGCCATACTCTACGATTACCTTGCACAATCTGTGTTGACATGCGCAGTTCTACGATGTCTTGTGAATGCTGCCGAGTGAGCTCTACGATCTGCCGATCCTGTTACTGTGCTTGCCTGGCAGACTCTACGATCTTAGATTTAGCACTGCAATGCCGAGGCAACTCCTCGTCCTGCCGAGGCGACTCTATGTCCTGCCGAGGCAACTTTACGACCTGCCGAGGCAACTCTACGTCCTGTGATTGCGTACTGGCTCTGCGATGTTGACTGACTGCTCTCCGATCTTTCACTTAGTCGGTGCAATGCTCTACGATCAGTCTGGCCCTTGTTTGTACATATGTCATTACAGTACATAAGATTAACCTAACGAGTTTGATCTTCTTCTATTCTACTCTAAGTCCTTGTACATCATATTCATTTTAAGGACTTTACAAAGCCTAATATTACGATCATGCTTTGATCAGATCGATATTCATTTAGCTTAGATCAACCTAACATATTTGATCTTCTAAGTCCTTGTACATATATTTAATTTCATTAAGAACTTTACAAGGCTTTAACCGTATGAATGTTTTTCTTATTATTTTGTCATCAATCAAATCATATAGTGAATAAAGGTAATCACATGCATATCTTATAATGTTCCCCCCTATGATAATGAGCTAGATGATCGCATGCAGATTCCCAACAATCTCCCCCTATTTGATGATGACAAAAACACTTATAGCATAACATTCAATTCAAGCAATACATGCAGATGTATGAATGCTGATGTGACTTAAGATACAGTAAGTCACTGTATTGCTAGATAAAGTGATATGCATTCAAGATAGTCATTTACATCATATCAAGAATTTTAAACATATGTAGTTCACAAGCTATAGTAATCTAACAAGGAGATCCTGGCTACTAGCGTAGGATAGTTCTTCCTTGCTTATTAGATATATACCTTCTGCTTGATGTTGTCTTGTGATTGCTTTCTCCTGTTGCTGTGTACTTTATTCTTCTGTGTCCTTCTCTGGCACATGCTCCCCCTTACTTCTTGCTGGTTCTTCTTCTTCTCCTGGCTCCCCCTCAGTTGTTGGTGCTTTATGTTTGTTCTTCTTCAGCTCCTTTCTTGTCATACTGGCACTTGTCCTCTTTTTGTTCTTCATCTTCTTATGCTTCATCTTTTTGTGCTTCATCTTTTTCTCCCCCTTTTTGTTATCAATCATTTGGGAGAGACACTGAATATGCGTAATGAGCTGTTCAACTAAGTAGGAGGTATTACCAACTTCCATTTTCACCTCCTACTAGCCAAGCTCCATTTGCTGAGTGAGGGACTGGCTAAGGTTCTCTATTTTAGCTGACAAATTCTGAATAGAGCGTTTGTTCTGTTGTTGGAGTTTCAAAGCTTTAGCTTTCTGCTGCTATATTGACTTGAGATAAATATGATCTCGTTGGTGAAGCTATATGGACATATATGTAAATAAGGCTTGCAGCTTCCTGTAGAACTCATTGTCTTCGCCTCCAGTCACCTTCTTTGCTGCTTTAGTAACTGAGGAAATATTTCCAAGCAATTCTTCTGAATTTTTCAACAGCTCTTAGTCAATCGAGAAATCTTCAAGGATTGGGGTAGTTGACTTGGCCTTCTCACTCTTGTAGATGTTCTCAAGAGCAGTGATGATATCAAATGGCTCTTTGTTTGATGAAGAAGGGATATTAGAAGTTATGTCAGTGGCGATATCAGGGCGTTTGGTACTTGGCTGAGTTTGGAAGGTTGTAGTCGTAGAGTTGGGGGGTTCCTCAATCACTGACTCTACGAACCGTTTTGCTGGTTTACCTTTATCACTGTTTTCCAACACATAATATGGAATGTATATACCTTCAGCATGGCAGTAGACTTTGAAATATTGAGTGTCTTTGATCAGCAACTTTGGATAAGTTTGAACTCTTGGGAAGTTCTGAGAGATCAGCTTCAGATTTGGAAACTGTGAATAACACCAGCTGATGAAGCTTGTATCTCCAAATTCAATGGCCTTTAACCAGGGCATCCATGGGTAAAACCATGTCAGTTGTTCATTATCAGGATCATATAGAACTGTAGTGCGATCAAACTCAATGTCTTGAAAGTTGTTAAAAAGATCCTCTATGGTCATTGATATCACTTTCATTTGACCGTCGCCATAATCTATCCAGCTTGTTGGCAACACAGCTCCTGGTTTGTCACATGCTTCCAGCACAATCCTCTTTCGCATTCTTGTGGTTGCTGGCTTGAAGTGGCTTTCTGATGCACTGTTCTCAGAATCAGAATCCTGTGGTACTTCATCACTCTCTACTTCTCTCTTTCCTTTCCCAGTATCTTTGGTACTCTTTTCCTTCGAACTTGTTTCCTCCACAGATACTTCCTTTGATTCTTCAACTGACTCATCAGTTGGCTTTTCTTCATAACTTGTTTCCATGTCATCATCTTCTTCTGTTGATTTATTGAGACTGTTCTCAACAGACATGGCTATATCCTCACTTTCTGATTTAGACATATGTGTGGTTACATCTTCTTCAGCAGATTCATTGCTAGATGTCACAAGTTTACTCATCTCTGCATCCTCAGCTTTGTCACTCTTATCATCATCTTCAAGGTCAATTGTCGCTGGTGTAATTTCTTCTTTACTCTTATGGCCTAGGTGTTTCATCATTAGCCTTAGCCTTGCATTCTGTCTCCTTGAGGGTTTGACCATTGATGCTTCGGATGCTTCTTTCTCTTCTTTAGATTCTTCTTAGGAGGAAGAGGAACTTCTCTTTGGGGCTATCTCAATTTTCATCTTCTTCTTGAGTGATTTTGCAGGAATGGGCTCAGGTGATGAAGAGTTTTCAGATTGAGATGCTTCTTCCTTAAGTGTATTAGTTTTCATCTTCCCTTTGCTATCTTTTGAAGTTCCTTTGCTGCTGCTGCCAGATGTTCTCAACTTCTTGTTTTCTATGGGGTTCTTCTTCTAATTGTCAAACAATTTGGGTGACATGACTTTGTGGACATTTAGGGTTTCTCCTTCATCATCCCTAATCTTGCTTTTTAACCTTTTCTTCAGTATGATGCTTAAGAACCTTCCATAGTAAATCTTTAGGACTGGTTTATTTGATGTCTTCACTTTTCTGGCTTCTTTGACCAACCACTCAGACAACATAGCTCCAAAGTTCATCTTCCTCTTCATGACAATGGTAGTCATGATATTTAGTTGCAGATCGCTCACCGTGTCAATGGCAGTATCTTTGCATAAAATACACTTGCCCACAATCTCAGCTACGAATTCGAACTTCTCAGGAAATTCCTTTTTCTTCATTCCTTTCGCATGGGGATTCTTCACATAGCCCATCAATTTCTTGCCTTCAACAGAATTGATTCCTTCTAGGGATAACAGAACTTGGTTGGTAAATCCCAAACATTGATTGATTTCCGCAGCAGTTATCTTCAGTTTGATTCCACGAACTTTAGTAGTCAGAATATCAACATCGATTACTGCATTCTGGTAGAATTCCTTGATAAGATCAGAGAAAATCTTGGTGTTTGATCCTAAGCATTCTGAGAATCCTACCTACTTCACACTTTCTAGAATCTCCTTGAATTTCTCATCTGATTCTCCAAATTTGTCGAACCCAAGTTAAATACCTGACACAACTTGACAGTTTTCTATAATGAGGGTTTTTGGAGAGAAGGATACTTGACTAAGGATGGAGATTTAAAGTGATTGGGGTTCTGGAGTTTCTGGAGGTCGCTGGTTTTGGTTTGTTGAAGATTTGCTGGTTCTAGGGTTTTGAGAAATCAACACAGCATTATGAGAGGAACGATATTGATAACTGATAGGAAAGAGAAACCGTCAGTATTTGAAATCTTACTTATATCAGTTCCCTCTTTTTGTCAAGTACACGTGTGAGAAACCCATTTGCTGAACGTGGCCAACCGCATTGAAACTTCCATAACTGCGGCACATCAGTTACTAAGAGCGTGGCCCATGTCCTTTTGACTCTTGACTTAGCCCGTTCGTAGAGTGACTTGATGTCATTACCCTTTACTCTACGAGCATGTCTTCTTTGAGAATAAGGCTTTGTCACACTTACTACTGCCCAGATGCTGTCTTGCATTTATCTTGCAGATCTTGATTGTAGACACCCAAATTTTGCACTTCGTATACTAACCCTGACAGGAGGGTAAAATTATCAATTAACCCAACCTACGAGATAAGTACGAACACTCAAAGCCACCACACCGACTTGCGATCAAAGCCGACACGACAACGAGCTGATATCAGGAATCAACAATTGGCCACTACTCTTACCAGCTCGTCGGTGATCTAGTGGGGGTCGGGGGGGGGGGGGGCACAGCGCCCCGGAAATCAAGCTCTGAATATGAATCTTGTGTCATGTCGCAGCCATTCGAAACAAGCATTCCTCAATAATATGGCACGTTTCCCAGCAGTTCCCGGACTGCAAAATACAGGCCTTTCAGCGAAAACCAACGGCATGACACGAGAATCGAGGTGCGGTACGAAAATTGAGAAAATCAGCCCAGCCAGCCGCAGATCAATCCGCGACCAATGGTGGGAACGGAACTCGAGCACGGCGCGGAGAAAACCGAGGATCGGCGCGGGGGAACCGAGGCCAGCCGCAGATCAATCTGTGTTTGGGATTTACCAACCAAGGTCTGTTATCCCTAGAAGGAATCGATTCTGTTGAAGGCAAGAAATTGATGGGCTATGTGAAGAATCCCCATACGAAAGGAATGAAGAAAAAGGAATTTCCTGAGAAGTTCGAATTCGTAGCTGAGATTGTGGGCAAGTGTATTTTATGCAAAGATACTGCCCATGACACGGTGAGCGATCTGCAACTAAAGATCATGACTGCCATTGTCATGAAGAGGAAGATGAACTTTGGAGCTATGTTGTCTGAGTGGTTGGTCAAAGAAGCCAGAAAAGTGAAGACATCAAATAAACCAGTCCTAAAGATTTACTATGGAAGGTTCTTAAGCATCATACTGAAGAAAAGGTTAAAAATCAAGATTGGGGATGATGAAGGAGAAACCGTAAATGTCCACAAAGTCATGTCACCCAAATTGTTTGACAATTAGAAGAAGAACCCCATAGAAAACAAGAAGTTGAGAACATCTGGCAGCAGCAGCAAAGGAACTTCAAAAGATAGCAAAGGGAAGATGAAAACTAATACACTTAAGGAAGAAGCATCTCAATCTGAAAACTCTTCATCACCTGAGCCCATTCCTGCAAAATCACTCAAGAAGAAGATGAAAATTGAGACAGCCCCAGAGAGAAGTTCCTCTTCCTCCTAAGAAGAATCTAAAGAAGAGAAAGAAGCATCCGAAGCATCAATGGTCAAACCCTCAAGGAGACAGAATGCAAGGCTAAGGCTAATGATGAAACACCTAGGCCATAAGAGTAAAGAAGAAATTACACCAGTGACAATTGACCTTGAAGATGATGATAAGAGTGACAAAGCTGAGGATGCAGAGATGAGTAAACTTGTGACATCTAGCAATGAATCTGCTGAAGAAGATGTAACCACACATATGTCTAAATCAGAAAGTGAGGATATAGCCATGTCTGTTGAGAACAGTCTCAATAAATCAACAGAAGAAGATGATGACATGGAAACAAGTTATGAAGAAAAGCCAACTGATGAGTCAGTTGAAGAATCAAAGGAAGTATCTGTGGAGGAAACAAGTTCGAAGGAAAAGAGTACCAGAGATACTGGGAAAGGAAAGAGAGAAGTAGAGAGTGATGAAGTACCACAGGATTCTGATTCTGAGAACAGTGCATCAGAAAGCCACTTCAAGCCAGCAACCACAAGAATGCGAAAGAGGATTGTGCTGGAAGCATGTGACAAACCAGGAGTTGTGTTGTCAACAAGATGGATAGATTATGGCGACGGTCAAATGAAAGTGGTATCAATGACCATAGAGGATCTTTTTAACAACTTTCAAGACATTGAGTTTGATCGCACTACAGTTCTATATGATCCTGATAGTGAACAACTGACATGGTTTTACCCATGGATGCCCTGGTTAAAGGCCATTGAATTTGGAGATACAAGCTTCATCAGCTGGTGTTATTCACAGTTTCCAAATCTGAAGCTGATCTCTCAGAACTTCCCAAGAGTTCAAACTTATCCAAAGTTGCTGATCAAAGACACTCAATATTTCAAAGTCTACTGCCATGCTGAAGGTATATACATTCCATATTATGTGTTGGAAAACAGTGATAAAGCGAGAAAAGAGAGAAAAGAGAGAAAAGAGAGAAAAAAGTGAGGTTTTATACCCTTTTTGTTAGATTGTATTACATACACTTTCTACTCTATTCAATATACGAGTTTATACGCATCGTGGTGGTATTTTGCAAGGTGAAAAGCCCCTTTTTTATAGCATTTTTGTTATCTCATTTTGTTAAACTTGTTGTCATTTGGGCTATATTAAATGTAGTTTTCTTGTATGTTATTGAGGATCCAAGGATTAAGGACTATTAGCGAGGGTTCCAACGGAACGAAATTCTTCCTAATGGCCCGATGATATCCATTTGGTGAATTTTTTAGCTCGTTATGGTAATGTATTATGCATAGTGTATTTAGATTGCCATTTTAGGATATTGTGGTGTGTTAAGCAATCCGATGTTGTTTAATTTTTGTAGTATCCATTTTTTGGGTGTGTATCAATTTTGGATGTGAGCCTAGGAACGCGACCCCATGGTCCGAGTCCGATGATGGACATTTTGGGTGTATGTAGTAGGGTCGACGTACCTTTCTTTGTAAATATGTAATTGTCGGGCCTTAAAACGATATCAAGTCGAAAATCGGGTTTAAGGCCCCTTAATAGTGAAATATGCGATTGTGGGCGTTTGGGGTTATTTTGATGGCTCACATGCCCATGAATAGCCCCCACGCATTTTAATGCTTGATTTTATTTACGACACAAAAATTGATTTCAAAGCTAAACGATGAAGATTTCCATAAAATCAATCAAATTAGGTTATTAGCACCACGAGGCTTAAAATTGGAAGTGTTGATGAATGTCGATTCCTATTTAAACGAGAAGGCTAAAGAAAAATCGTGTTCAAAACATCACAAAAATGGTTTTATAAAAATAACGTTTTATTAAACCTTTGTGCATAGGATTAAAGAGATCCTAGAAGTTGCCCGTCATGTTATTTATGAAAGCAACGTATAGGTCTCGACTCCTATTTTGACGAAGGTTTAAAAACTCTTGTTTTGCCAAAACGACACCTAATGAAAAATCTTGCAGCTTTTGACAATTAAAATCAAACCTTTCTCATAAATAAATAAAGCTTTCTCGTATAGGTCGAAAGACATTCTAAAGCATTTTCAAAATAAAACACGACTTTTTCATAAAAAACCCAAATGGTTTCTTCATGCAAACTGACCACAACATTCATATAAGCACACACGCGCGCACATATACATTTTTAAGAATTAAAGGATAGGAAAAACATTAAGATTGCGGTAACCGTGTTTCACGGAAGTCGGGGGTGCCTCACACCTTCCCCTAGCTTAAGCAAGCCCCCGAACTCTATAAATCTCGGTTTGCAGACTAATTAATTCGGAGTCACATATGAGCCAGCGATTTACGAAAACGAAACTCGGATGAGTTGGTACATCCATTTTAAATATACCAACTGGCGACTCTGGTCAATTGGTTCATCATGAAAAAACGATCTTTCAAAACCCCGTCGACATTTATGCCGACCTTTTCCAAAATCATCTAATAAAAAGGCTAAAATTGGAAAGGGTAATAATTACCACGGAAGCGATTTTCCCGGCGTCGACATTGATGAGAGAATCTCCATTTAGGCTTGTAGTGGCTTCCTTCTAGAGCAAGTAATCCTTGAAGGAAACTTATTTTCTCTTGACCTCCGTGATGACGCTCTTCATGCTTTGTATCTGATCTTGTAGTAAAGCAGAGTCATTTGCTAGGTGAAGATTTTTCCCTAAAGACCAACTTCTTTTTCTTCTAGAAGCCTCATGATTAACTATCTTCTAAGGGATTAGCCTTTCTCCTTTGTTTCTTTTACACTTTAAGCTCTAGAGAAGTGTTGGTGATGCATTCTCATTTAGTCTTTCGATAGGACTAAGGAAGCTCATAAAGGGCAGGCCTCTGGGTTTTAGAAACTTAGGGCTTGGTTTGTCTCTGAGGCGCTTATCTGAAGAAAGACTGTTTGGATATGATGTATAAAATGTCATCACTTTTACTCTTTGGGTTTGATTAGATATGAAGTATGGGAGTAGTGTTTAGTAGGCTGTGGTCGTAGAGTCAACATGCTCTACGATCATGATGTCAATCATAATGACTCTACGACTTTGAATAGTATGGCTGACCTGGTTTGACAGTCGTAGAGTTTATGATGAGGAATCATTTGGTTCATCAGGCACAGAGTTTTGAGACTCTGAGTCTAGGACAGGGTTGTATATGATGGAGTGTCATCTTAAGAATTTATGGGAGCTTCATTTTACTTGAGTCATGAGCCAGTTGAGATCAAGGACTTGATTTGTCTCTTAACCTGCTGGAGAGCTTTTGACCCTGCATGCTTACATGCCCTTTGTTAGGCTCAAATACTTTCTTTTGCACCCAAGGTTGTAGCTTTGTGACTCTTTCCATCTTGCAGCTTCACTTTCTTCATCTCTTCAATTTCCTTGACTCCTTATCAAATTGAGCATTGCTGAACTTATCAGATTGTTGCTCCCCCATAGTTGATACTTCCATTTTAGATAAAAGTCCATCTTTCTTCATCTGATCGTAGAGCATTCTCTTTAGCACTGGTCACTCTACGATCCTTTCCTCTGTACTACTCTTGTAGTGCTGATGAAGTCTTGTGCACTTGGCTACTCTACGATCCTTCCATTCACACTGTGATCGTAGAGTTGATGAAGACTGATTTTTGTACTACTTCTTGAGGAGCTTTATTATGCTGCATGGAGCTCCAATTTCTGAGAGGGATTTACTGGAGAATCATGCCTTTGCCATTTTCCAGGAGTTTGTTGATGAGGATCATCCTTTTTCTAACTTCTTCCTTGAATGTGCTTGAGTGAGGACAGAGCAATCATGATACCTGCATGTTGACTCAACTTCTAACTTGGTACCCAAAATTCTTTGGGTCCTGCTGGATTAGTTCTTTTGAAAGCTCAAGTCTTTTCCAGACTGTGGTTTCATGATTTATGCAACTTAAATGAAATGCCAATAAGACATGCTGCATTACAGTGTGTGTGTGAGAAAAAACATGATAAAGCGGATGTGGGTCCTCAATCCTTCTCCTTAGATGAGTCATTGCTTGCATCTTGTTCTAAGTGTTTGAACCTTAGTAGAGTGGTGGTCAGTTCTGTGAGTTGTACCTAGATGGTTCGTAGAGTTGATCAGTCTCTACAACCCTTCAGTACACAACTGCAGACATGACTACACTCTACGACTTATCAAAGACTTAGATCATGAAGTAATGCACTACTCATCAAATAAGATGTAAGGACTAAGGTAGGATGCAAATAGCTTGAGGTGATATTGCAGATTACAATCCCAGAACACTTGGTTTTCCACATCTAAAAATAAATTCTCAATAGCAAGATAAATAATTATGAGTCTTTATCAGTACACACTACAACAATTACGAAACAGTTTAAGCATGTTATACTCATTTAGCAATAAGATAGAAAAAGACTCTATTTGTAGAGACTTCAGATATTCATCTCAAGAGTTTCATTTTCAGCCTCAAATATGAACAGACAACGAAGTGATTGATAATCCATTATTCTCACTTTCTTTCCTTTTCCTTTAAAAAAATGATTTCTTGATATGCTTACTGAAGTATGAAGACATGCAGCTATGCAATATATATATATATATATATATATATATATATATATATATATATATATAGTTAGAGACATTTGCATTTTTAGGGAGACAAAGATAGATACCTCACTGATGTCAATTTCTTGACAGTCAGTGGTGCTGCTTGCAGTGATGCATTTCTTTGTTAGTTGAATTCCCTCAGGTCATTGTTGGTCTCATCATTCATTCCTTTATTGTGCTGCATTGACTGATACTTTGAGCACATCTTTGAATTCTGCACTTGGTTAGTTATGACATCCCATAATCATTGATGCACTTGAATGAACCTCTGTGTTCATATCTTGTAGAGTGGGAACATGTCATAAGTGTTGAGAAACATATGGAGTCGTTGTAAGTGCATTGATGATGGCGCATTATCCTTTAGATAATCCCTTGATCATCCTTTGTAGGACTTCACAACATCTTGGGTGGAGATGCAGATTCTTTTTTTAGTGGAGAATATCTTCGTTCTTTGCTGCATCTGTCTACTTCCTCCTTATGAGATGATCGATATGCTCAGTGACATCATCATGCCTGGTGATGATGAGTTTTTCCATTTAGGCCCATGGAATAGCCTAGATAGCTTAGGATAGTTTTCCTGCATAAACAATTTTCAACTTATTAGCTCATTGTTTTGTCAACCAATACCTAGACTTAGAACTGATCTATCTCTGTGTCATGGATCTACTCAAAGCGTTTAGCTTTAACATATTTATGAGAACCAACTTTGATACCAATTGTTGGTTCCAGGGGACACAATGTGGATCTAGAAGGGGGGGGGGGGTTAAATAGATCCTTTGAAACTTTTTCCATTTATTAATGAAAGTATAACAGTTATGAAATATAGAATCAATTCATGTACAACGGAATAATCATTAATAACCCCTTCATAGATTCAAACATAATCTTAGTTCAAGTTACAAGTCTATAGTATGGTTGATAACCGATATAGCAGTTTATTGAGCATAAGGTAAATGAAAGAAAATAAATGACACAGGAGATTTTAAGTGGTTCGGAGACTGAATAACTCATACTCCACTCTTCTACTTTAATAAGTAGGAATCCACTAATTATTTTAGTCACAAAGACAAGGATTCTACGCCCTCCTCAAGTCCAGCAGACAAGAGTTGTTTTTAGCCACAAAGGCAAGGATCCTATAACCCTCCTCAAGCCCCACGGACATGGATCCTCTGACCCCTCTTAAGTCCCGTAGACTTGAGTTGTTTTTAGTCCCTCGGACAAGGATCCTATGACCCTCTTCAAGTCCAATAGACTTGGAAACCTAGTTCACAAGGAACCCTTCAAGGCCAGTAGTCTTGGAACCTGTAGACTAAGCCCAGCAGACTTAGAATCTCTTGTACTCTTCGGTACTCAGCAAGTCCTGCAGACTTGACTTTGTTTAGTCACTTAAGATAAGGACGCCTCGCCCTCTTTGGTGTGTTGATAGTTTGTTGGGTTGTGCTGCCAAGATGAACTTTGATTTCCTTCATCTTCTAGTACTTGATAGATGATGGTGATCTTCTTCTGGATGCTGCTGATGATAGTCGCTTAAGTCCTTCCTTCTTCTGGTATATAGCAGATGCAGATGATCACTTCCATTGAACACTAGTTGACTTGTCCAAGTCACTTCTTTATCTATTCAGCACAAAGTGTTCCTTGCTTGATCATAGAGTTGTACATTCTGGATTTGGTTACTCTAGATCTTGGCTTCTTGGTCATTCGACTCTTAGCTCATATGCCAGCCCTTTGGCATACCTCTTTGTTGCAGTGAAGCTTCTAGCTTATTGTACAGTTGGTGTTCTTGCTCTCTTGCTTACTGCATACCAACACACCTCACATTCGAGTGTTGTTTTCTCTTTTGTAGTTCTCCATTTTCTTCCCGTTGGAAGCTTGCCGTTGATATCTTCTCGTTGCACTTCTTTCCGTTGGAGACTAACTTTCTGCAGACTTGTTTATTGTATCACTGAGTATTTTACTTCCCTAAATCTACTAGTGATGGATGAGTCAACATCCATTAGCTGGTACCAAGATTGTGGAGTCACATGCGCTATTTGTTGACTGCTGCAGATATGACTGTTTGAGCTCCACTCAAATTGGTTACATATTATACTCCTTTATTTATTCAGCCGCTCATCTTGGAATAGCATCCCTGAGTGCTCTAATATTATTAATCCAGCTGGCACTTTCTTACTTGCTCTACGATCATCTTAGGTGTAGCCTGTATCTTTGATCGTAGAGTGAACTGCTTGCTTCTAACTGAAGACTGTGGCCTTTGGTCGTAGAGTTTACTGCTACCTTCAGTTGTGCCTTTATGCTCTCTTGCAGTTCGTAGAGTGGCTGACTGTACTTGCATTGCGTTTTGACGTGCTTTTCACTATACTACAGTCTGTCCTTCCTTATGCTTTGTGATCTCCATTTAGCTTTTCGTTCCAGAGCATAGCATTTAGGATCTTTGTTGAGCCATTTTTGTAGTGTGCTTATCATAGAGGATTGCTCTATTGTTCTTTTAGGTGTTGACTCTGCTGTTGTGTCATAGAAGACTGCTCTATGATCTTCTTGTTTGCTGTAGCACTTTTGATGTAGAGGACTGCTCTACTTATTCTTCAGACATTCTTCCTTTTGTCAAAGAGTGCTGCTCTATGATCCTTTTCGCTTTGTTTCGCTGAGACTGTTTGAGTGCTTCTATTGTCTTAGACTTAGCTCTACGATCACTTGATCGTGCTGAACTTTCCCGCTCTACGACCTTTGTCTTTAATGCAGGTCTAGAGACTTGATGGATCGTAGAGTGATTACTTGACTCCTTTGATCTCTGTTATGGTTTGATGCTTTGGTTGTGCTCAGAGATCTTGCTATGTCTGATAGCTAATGCTCAACTTGCTTGGTAGTCTTGAAGATTACCACGTCATCTTTAAGTGCTTTAGCAGTGACTGCTCTACGTTGTTGTTTAGTTGCAGACTTTTTATGGGAGTCGTAGAGTGGCTGGCTTTTAGACTGACTCTACGAACCCATATTAGTACACTGATTTCCTCTTCGTAGTGTGCACTCTACGAACCTGAATAATTTCTTTATTCTGCCGAGCCATACTCTACGATTGCCTTGCACAGTCTGTGTTGACATGCGCAAGATCCCGACTTTATGAAATAAAAGTTTATTATTTTCTTTATGATATTTTTCTAAATAGTAAAGTGCTTAATTGTTATAAATGATAGTTAAGGGTGTTATTTACAAATTATCTGATAAACAGTATGTCGGGGAATATTCTTTTTATCGGGGAATATTATATTCGGTACCGTACGACGGCACCGAAATAACAAAATATTAGTGGGCCCCACAATGTCAATATTGTCAACGATAGTGGATCCCATTGTCGGATACTGAAAACGACAGTATTTTGTCAACAGTATTATCACCGACAACTGTTGAAATACCCGGTAATAAAAAAATAGTAAAACGCGTTATTCCACAGTAGTACGCGGTATTTCACAGGCGCACGGTGTTGCACAGTATTTTAAATTATTGATTCAATAATGGATAAAGTAGCAATTGCACAACATTTTACAATAGCATCTGCATGGTACTTTTTTTATTATTTGTCATGGCACTGTAACTCATATTATTTGATATGATATTTTAGCATTATTGACGGATTAAAAGTGGAGTCTAACTTAGGGGTACCTAATTGAAATTTTGAAATTCACATGCTTTGAACTATTGGTTCACATGATAGAACTATTGGTTCACATGTGGGAACTATTAGGGGATGTTATGCAAGATTGATAATACTTGAGGGATTATATTAAAAATAGAGGCAAAGATGGAGGTACTAAAGTGTAATAAGTCGAGCCCATATTGTGCAATTAATGAAACTTGGTTTTTCTATAAATAGGAAAGATTATCTTAAGAAATCTTCACACCTTCCTTCCTCTCTCTCTCTCTAAATTTCTTGAGTTCTCTAAGTGTGCTAGGCTATTGTGAGTATTTGTGAGAATACTAGTATTGTCCAAGTTAGTAAACTTCATAGAAAGCAACATCCAATCACTTATTAACGAAGGTAGGGGATATCATTTCTTTCATACTCTTATGTAATATCATTTGCTTCCATGTTCGTAAGTGATATTATACTCATAAAGGTTGTTATTCATTCCGTATTAATTTGTGGGGATAACCTGTCCGTTCGGATTGACGCATGCCTGGTGAATATCATTTTGTATTCATTCCTTATTACTATGTGGGAATAACCTGTATGTACGGAGTGTCGTACCTGGTGAATACCCTTATGTATTCATTCCTTATTACTCTGTGGGAATAACCTGTATGTATGGAGTGTTGTACCTGGTGAATATCCCTTTGCATTTGTTCCTTATTAATCTGTGGGTATAACCTGTTCGTGCGGATTGACACATGCCTGGTGAATAACTCTTCGTATTCATTACTTATTAATCTTTTGTGGAAATAATCTGTCTACGCGGATTACCGCATGACGGGTGAAAATCCATTTGCAGTTTCATATATTCTTTTATACTCGTATAACGTATCATTTCTTTTGTACTCTTTAAGGGATATCTTTTTCTTTTACATTTCTCCATTTATGATAAAAAATCTCTGTTTGTTTCCAAAACCTTATTTTTAAATGGTAAAAATCCCTGAAAATTTGTAGAATATTCTTAATAGTTTGTACTTCATCTAATATCTTTTCACCTGAATCTTTCTATTTCGTTTGATACTATATAGTTAAATCGTGAATTTTGTTCTGGAATATCTTTCTTGAATTTGATTCCACAATTTGGTCATCATGTTGGCAATTTGGTCAACCTTCGACACTGGATAAATTAAACATTCATTCTTATTCTTGATCTCACTGTATTCATTTTATATCATTGTCATCATCCTCATATTTAAATTGTGGTGATAGTTCTTTTTGGCTCGTAGAGCAAAGATGAACTGGCGTGACATGATTTTGACCAAACTGTGTATTGGTATAATCATGATTTTTGGTGTTACAAACAAAGGCGTATGGTGAAAGTTCTCTTTGGCCCGTAGTGCAAAGATGAACTGGCGTTTGACATGATCATGATCGGTGATGTTACAAATAAATATTTTTGTCACATAGTGCAAAGAGAGGCTGTTGAATATAAACTGTTGATTTGGATGTTCATAAACAGGAACTGTTGATTGGTGTTACAAGGATAAAATATTGGTGGTGATCCTTTAACTTATAGAAGATGGTAAATATTATAATCTACTTGACTCTTCTAATGGATTGTTCGTTCCGCTGCAATTGTTGTTATTGAACAATTATAATATCTTTAAATCTCTAATTTATTTCGGTTGAAGGCTAAAGATAATTTCATTCTTCATTATCTTATTCATGATATTTCCTATTGGGCTATTTATGCTCATCCTTTTCCTTTTTGTTCCATTGTTCTCTTCAAGAAAAGAGAGTGTAGCGGGGACTAGCCGGAGAATGGAGTGATGGTCCGAGACAATAGAAGTATCTCAATACATTATTATTAGTGCGGCAATAAGTGTATTGAGAGTTTGAGATGTATTTGTATTGTGTTGTCGTATTTTGCACAACACTTATTAGTTGTAAATTGGAAAATTCGTATTTGTATTTGTATTTTGTAGAATGTTATTGGCGACTCAAAATGGGCTGTATGGACCTATTTTGGGGGCGTCACATGCGCAGTTCTACGATGTCCTGTGAATGCTGCCGAGTGAGCTCTACGATCTGCCGATCCTGTTACTGTGCTTGCCTGGCAGACTCTACGATCTTAGATTTAGCACTGCAATGCCGAGGCAACTCCTCGTCCTGCCGAGGCGACTCTATGTCCTACCGAGGCAACTTTACGACCTGCCGAGGCAACTCTACGTCCTATGATTGCGTACTGGCTCTGTGATGTTGACTGACTGCTCTCCGATCTTTCACTTAGTCGGTGCAATGCTCTACGATCAGTCTGGCCCTTGTTTGTACATATGTCATTACAGTACATAAGATTAACCTAACGAGTTTGATCTTCTTCTATTCTACTCTAAGTCCTTGTACATCATATTCATTTTAAGGACTTTACAAAGCCTAATATTACGATCATGCTTTGATCAGATCGATATTCATTTAGCTTAGATCAACCTAACATATTTGATCTTCTAAGTCCTTGTACATATATTTAATTTCATTAAGAACTTTACAAGGCTTTAACCGTATGAATGTTTTTCTTATTATTTTGTCATCAATCAAATCATATAGTGAATAAAGGTAATCACATGCAGATCTTATAACGTTCTCCCCCTATTGTAGACACCCAAATTTTGCGCTTCGTATACTAACCGTGACAGGAGGGCAAAATCGTCAAATGAACCGGCCTATGAGAGCGAGGGATGCACAAGTGCGAACACTCGACGCCACCGCAACGATTTGCAAATCAAAACCGACGTGATAGCAGGGTCGTCCGAAATGAGCATGCCCGAATGATGCGGCACATCTCCCAGTGATTTCCGGACTGCCTAAATACAAGCTTGTCGGCGAAAACCGACGTCACGACATGGAAATCGAGGCGTGGCACGAAAATCGAGAAAATCAGCCCACCCAGCCGCGGATTGATCTGCGGCCAAACGATTAAAATAATGGTGGTGCGCACGGGACTCGAAACCAGGAAACCAGCTAAGTGCGATGGGGGGTGGGCCAGCCAGCCGCAGATCAATCTGCGGCTGCCCTAAACCAGCTTATTTCAGCTCAGTTTCTTCATTTCATCCAGAGGGGGGGCAGCAGCAGCGGCAGCGGCGGAACAAGAAAGAAAAGAAGGAGAAAACAGCAAGAAAAAATAGAGAGAAAAGAGAGAAAAGAAGTGAGAAATTGTACCCATTTTGTGAGATTACATCTCATATTTTCTACTCTATTTAATACACAAATTCATACATATAGTGGGGATTATTTGCAAGGTGAAAAGTCCTTTGTTTTAGCATTTTGTTTTACCATTTTTGTTAGGTTTTTGTCATCCAAATTATATTAAATGTAGTTTCCTTGTGTATTGTTGTGGATCTATGGATTGAGGGCTATTAGTGAGGGTTCCCAAATGGAACGAAATTCCTCCTAATGGCCCGATGATATCCATTTGGTTAATTTTACCTCGTTGTAATGATGTATTATGCATAGTTTATTTAGATTGTTATTTTTTGGATCTTGTGGGTGTGTAGCGATTTTGGATGTGAGCCTAGGAAAGCGACCCCGTGGTCCAAATCCGATGATGGACATCTTTTGATATATGTAATAAATTCGATGTACCTTTCATTGTAAATATGTAATCGTTGGGCCTTAAAACGACGCCAAGGCGAGAATCGTGTTTAAGGCCCCGAAATAGTGAAGCGTGTGATTGTAGGCGTTTGGGGTTATTTTGATGGCTTACATGCCCATGAATAGCCCCGACGCGTGTTTATGCTCGATTTGATTTATGAGATGAAATTGATTTCAAAGCTAAACGATAAGATTTTCATAAAATCAATCAAACTAGGTTATTAGAGTCACGAGGCTAAAATTTGGGAATGCTAACGAATGTCGATTCCTATTTAACGAGAAGGCTAAAGAAAAATCGCTTTCAAACGTCACCCAAAATGGTTTTATAAAATAAGTAATGTTTTATTGAATCTTTGTGCATAGGGTTAAAGAGATCCTAGAAATTGCCCATCATTTGAGTTACAAAGGCAACGTATAGATCTCGATTCCTATTTTGACGAAGGTTTAAAACTCTTGTTTTGCCAAAACGACACTTAATGAAAATCTCATAGTTTTGACAATTAAAATCAAACCTTTCTTATAAAGAATCAAGCTTTCTCGTATAAATCGAAGGACATTCTAGAGCACTCCTAAAACATGATTTTCCCAAAATCCAAATGATTCTTTCATACAAACTCACCACAGCATTCATATAGGCACACACACACACGCGCACATACACACACACATGCATGAATTAAGGGATAGGAAAGCATCGAGATTGCGGTAACCGTGTTTCACGGAAGTCGGGGGGTGCCTAACACCTTCCCCTCGCTTAAGCAAGCCCCCGAACTCTATGAATCTCGATTCGCAGACCAATTAATTCGGAGTCACACATGAGCCAGCGATTTAAAAAATGAAACTCGGATGAGTTGGTACATCCATTTCAAATATACCAACTGGCGACTCTGGTTAATTGGCTCATCACAAAAAACGATCTTTCGAAACCCCGTCGACATCAATGCCGACCTTTTCCAAAGAATCATTAAATCAAAAGGCTAAAATAGGAAAAGGACGAAGGGACGAGAGAACCCGGCGTCGACAGCTGGCGACTCCGCTGGGGAACATTAGAGGGCTTAAGCCGCTTTCAAATCTTGATGCTATCCTATCCTTTAAAATTCATAAATGTATATGTATGTGCGATATTTTGACTTGTTTTACTTATTGTTGTGTGAATGTGTGTTTTTTTCCAATGAATGATTGAATGATTGAATGGAATTGCTTTACTTTTAAGTAATCATTTGCATACGGTGAGGACGATGAATGTGAATGTATGTTGAGAGAGTACCTCCTCCTGAGGCGAACCTGTCGGTTGCTTATTACTGGACTCGAAGGGGCTGCTCCCCGGAGATGGCTCAGGAAACGCACCACCCAAATCCGCTCCAATCGAAAGGATTCAGACGAGTAGATTGCGAAGATTTGGGGACCTTCATGCCGAAAAGCCCGCGAGAGTAACCCTAGGGTAGGTCAGCCTCTGATAAACCTAACGAAAGGGAAGCTTCTTCATGCTCTTTTATCGTTCAGTCAAATAAATAAATGTCATGTAAATGGCATACAACTGTTATACCGGCATCATCATAATAAATATGTCTTGTATCATGTGATTACATCACCTGCACATATAAAGAGAATACTGACATGGTTTTGCAGGAAGGCCATTCATACCACATACCAAGGTTTTCTAAAACTTCTGAATACTATCCTGTCATCAAACACTGACCTTGTTTTACAGGATAAGATTAGAGAACCGAAAAAAAAAAAAAATTGAATACAAATCAGGCATCAGTGTTGACATGCATCTGCCAACTTGTAACGGGCACAGTACTAAACTACGGCCCTTGTTTGTTTTGTGAGATGGCCCCTAGGACCCAACTGAGAGGCCGTAAGGTCCATACTCCATCCATCCAAATGGCAGATGCCGGTAGCTATGAAACACACTGGTTTCCCTAATTCACACATACGAGATGAGCTTTAAGGGGGAAATTGCGGTACAGACTTGTCCGGCCTATGAGGATCAGATCGGAGAGATCTCCCATAGTGACGCCCCTCATAAATGGGCTTGATATCAAAACAATAAAGAGTTCCTTCGAGACGGCTCCTCTCCCGAAAATGCAGATCTGACCGAGGAAAGAGAATCCAAGGATGGGCAGTGAATTTCTTCCTAGGCGGAGATGATTTGCATAAATGGGACCTAGCTACGGGACTGCTGTGATATCTGGAAGCCGAAGTAGCTCACTGATTAATGAGCGAAGTACATGGCGATGTGTGCGGAGCCCATATGAGCAGAACATTTTTGGCAAAGAAAATCATGTGAATGGGTCACTACTGGCTAACCACGAAAACTGACTGCGATACTCATGTCAAGAAATGCCATCAATGCCAGATCTATGCCAATGCGATCCATGCACCTCCTAATGAGCTCCATTGCTTGACCTCACCGCGGCCGGTTGGACTGTGCAGCAGGTGATATCCAGGAAGGGGTAAATCCAGGATGATAGCAGTGAATCCCGGCCAGTAGAAGATAAATGGGTTTTAAAATTCTGAGTTTTATTTCAAATCCCTGCACGCTCATGTCACTTTGTCATGTTATCCAAAAAGAAGGTCATGTGCTGAAATGTTTTATATATATGACAAACATTTCTGTTTTATTTCAGGTACCCCGATTTGAGGCATTCTAGCCTGACAAGCGATAGGCCAAATTTGAAGGAGGATCACGATTTTGGTGTAGAGCTAGATTTCAATTTGATGGGGATGGAGCAGGGCGAGACAAATATCGACAATACGCCTGACGAGATCAAAGGATGGGTCGAAGACAAACCCAAACCCAACTTGGATCAAACCATAGCCATCAAACATCAGAACCCCTAATGATCACAAAGAACCCGGAGTAGGGGCATATTCAACCACCAAAAAAATAAAAAAAAATAAATAAATAAATAAATAAAAATATAGCCGAGTTGTTGAGCCTGTATGGAGATATGTTCGCTTGGTCCCGTGGCGACGTGATTGGATTGTCCACAGACGTTATAGGACATCGACTGCCCTTCAAGGAGGGTTCCGACCAATTAAGCAAAAGTTGAGAACGTTGAAGCTTGAAGGGAGGTTGAAAATAAAGGACGAGATTGTCAAGCGGTTTAAAGCAGGAATCATCACGGTGTCTATTTACCCTGAATGGCTTTCCGACCGAATCCCAGTACCACAGCCTGGAGGAGAAGTAAGGGGCCGCATCGACTATAGAAATCTGAACGATGCCCTCAAGGAGGAGATATTGACAAGTTCAAGATCAAATATTTTGATTTAGTCATTTACCGGCCCAAAATGAATGGGGCAGTGGGGGCTGCAAATAAAACACAAAGACGATCATGGGAAGAATGTCCGCCAATCATCGGGGATGGCCGGATTTAATGTCGCTCACCCTGTTTGCCTATCGAACCTCAGTTCGCCCATTTGCAGGGGCAACCTCTTACGCATCTCCCGGGCATACGACAAGAGGATACGATCCCGGAAATTCAGAATAAACGATTTAGTCCTCAAAAGGATCGCGCCCTGCCAAGGCGAAGCTATGGGGTTCCGCTCTAAATCAAAAGGAACCGTCACGATAAAAGAATCCTCTCTGGGGGAGCCCTCATCTTACGAGGAATGGACGGGAAGGCGTTCCCCAGCCAGTTAATTCTGACTCTGTGAAACCACTCTTAAAAAAAATAAAAAAATAAAAAAAAAAAATCAAAAATCCCCCAAACCTTTCAACAAGTCAAAGGACCGGATCTTTTGTCAGCCCAGCGAGATACCGATGCAACCAGTACGAGGGAGATCACAAGAAAAGCAACTTAACACTGGGGCATTTGTCAACTACCCAGGAAATGATGACGTGCAAATTGGCACCCATGCAACAATCCCATCAGCATGCACCATTCTCATCAAGTGCTACCTCATGTCAATTCAATCTTCAACGGTACGATCATTTGGCATTTGTCAAGCATAGTTTTCCCGGAATACGATGATCCGCGTGAAAGGGGATTTTATGTGGCTTGATGGGAGTCGGATTAATTCTGACAAGCAACTGTGGAGCACGATCATGAGTATGATTAGACGAAGAAGGGTATTCAACCTTTTGATCGGGTACAAAGCCTTAATTTAAAGCAACGTTTGCGACAGAATCGACCTCATGTGACAGCCTTCACTTTGCATTTGCACAAACTTTCAGTTGTGGGGTATAAAACTATGACGATGTTAATGGCAATTAACACGTAGTCAGACAGTCAATAATTATCAAGCAAATATCAAGGAGTCAGACGATAAATGATTATCAAGCTAATGTCTCGAATCGTGGCCTGGGTTATTCGAGTAATTAAGCCCAAGGGGTGTCTCTACACCTGGTGCCCTAAAGCCATCTGGTTTGGGAGTCGCTGGCCCAACACTCGTTACATGGGTAACTCAGAGCCTAAGAAAACGAGCATTACAGTAGAGGAGGCCCGAGCAGATTCGAATCGTGGCATGGGCTACTCGAGTAATTAAGCCTAAAAGGGTGTCTCTGCATCTGGTGCCCTAAAGCCGTCTGGTTTGGGAGTCACCGGCCTAACACTCGCTACATGGGTAACTCAGGCCTAAGAAGGCGAATCTTGCGCAAGGTCAAGCAAAGAATGAATGGGGCAGACCACCAGCTTGTCTCGAACCGTGGCCTTTGTTACTCGAGTAAATAAACCCGAAGGGGTGTCTGTACACTTAATGCCCCAAAACCGTCTGGTTTGGGAGTCATTGGTCCAAAGCTCGCTAAATGGGTAACTTTGAATAGCCTAAGAAAACGAGACAAGTGAAGTGGGCTAATAAAGAGAATAGATAATAAAAAAAAAAAAAAAAAAAAAAGAAAAAAAAGAAAAAAAAAAAAAAAGAAAAAAGAAAAAAACTCTCGACCTAAAACAATGAGTCATGGAGGAGAAACCCCTACTGAAGGCTGCATCGCATAGTGCATTTGCCATATGACGTCAATCCTGCTAAGGACGTTGTCGAGAATGGAGACAGAATACCTTTGACGAGGGAGGGTAGTTCTTTTGAATTCGACCTTACTCACGTACAATGACCATGAATGCTTGAAGGTGTTCTTACGATTTCATAACTCGTCAAATAGAAAATCATCAACTCACGAGGGATAAAAAAAAAAAAATGAAATTTCAATCTAGTACGTTCACAACTTGCTAGATTGTGCGATCAACAGATATTCAATTTCATGTGCTTTAACTGCATTTTTGTCGAAATTTTAATATCTTTGTGTTGAACTAACACTAACGGCCCGAGCCTTCAAGTTTTGGCATTTGTTAGTCATCTGATATGCAGGATCTAGCAGAGCTGTAGATAACTCAGCACGGTCAGCCTCGCGAGTCTTCAATAGAAATTCTTGATAATAACACGCTCCAAGGCTGGGGCAGTTAAGAATCGTGAAATGGAAGGAAGCTAAGGCTGCACAGAAATTCTCGTCATTGGCCTTCTCCCCAATCCTGACTATCATTTGCCTCGGCATCCAAATGATCCCCGTGCATGAGCATATACAAGGATGATATAATGCGGGACAACAACATATCGGCCATCAGAAATGATCAAAAGGCCAAGGAGCTAACATAGCGGTCGATCATCACAGAGAGCGAAACAGACTGCCTCATCTCGATGAAATGAAGACGACCAAGAACAGACAGAGTACCAGACCAGGGTTGAAGTCTAGAAACTACAATTCACGACGAGGCGTGATTCAATCAAATGTTGGCAAACAATGACGACGGTCGAATCGTACCATTTGACTGAACAGGGGTCATCTCTATCTAAACATATGTTGTGCACATGCATCTGTCCATAACATATCTGCCAGATCATGCATAACATCTTTTTCATGCATGCAGGTACGATCAAAATAAAAATCTTCAGGAAAGTACAAGCACGTCGCTTTCAACCTCACAAATGATCAGAGTGATGGCTTTTGCGGCATGGTACGTGGACGATGTTGGTGGGAGATCCAGGACATGAAGCCGATCACACATCCCATTTAAAAAAAAAAAAAAAAAAATCACTCAAGCAATCAATGACCCCTGGGAAGGGCTGGTATCCAACCAATCAATGACCCTTGGGAAGGGCTTGTATCCAAACAAGAGGTGAACCTGGGAAGGCATCCAAGCAAACCACAACAAGATGGTGAGCACCCCTGGGAAGGGCTGATATCCACAAAAAAGAAAAAAGACAAAAAACAACAAACCCTGGGAAGGGCTGAGATCCACGCGAACCACAACAAGATGGTGAGCACCCCTGGGAAGGGCTGATATCCACAAAAAAAAAAAGACAAAAAACAACAAACCCTGGGAAGGGCTGAGATTCACGCGAACCACAACAAGATGGTGAGCACCCCTGGGAAGGGCTGATATCCACAAAAAGAAAAAAAGACAAAAAACAACAAACCCTGGGAAGGGCTGAGATCCACGCGAACCACAACAAGATGGTGAGCACCCCTGGGAAGGGCTGATATCCACAAAAAAGAAAAAAGACAAAAAACAACAAACCCTGGGAAGGGCTGAGATTCACGCGAACCACAACAAGATGGTGAGCACCCCTGGGAAGGGCTGATATCCACAAAAAGAAAAAAGACAAAAAACAACAAACCCTGGGAAGGGCTGAGATCCACGCGAACCACAACAAGATGGTGAGCACCCCTGGGAAGGGCTGATATCCACAAAAAGAAAAAAGACAAAAAACAACAAACCCTGGGAAGGGCTGAGATCCACGCGAACCACAACAAGATGGTGAGCACCCCTGGGAAGGGCTGATATCCACAAAAAGAAAAAAGACAAAAAACAACAAACCCTGGGAAGGGCTGAGATCCACGCGAACCACAACAAGATGGTGAGCACCCCTGGGAAGGGCTGATATCCACAAAAGAAAAAAAAGACAAAAAACAACAAACCCTGGGAAGGGCTGAGATCCACGCGAACCACGACAAGATGGTGAGCACCCCTGGGAAGGGCTGATATCCACAAAAAGAAAAAAGACAAAAAACAACGCCCTGGGAAGGGCTGAGATCCAAACACTAACACCCTGGGAAGGGCTGGTATCCAACCAATCAACTAACACCCTGGGAAGGGCTGAGATCCAAACAACTAACACCCTAGGAAGGGCTGGTATCCAACCAATCAACTAACCACCCTGGGAAGGGCTGAGATCCAAGACAATCGACCAGCGACGATAACCGGCGATTATTAGATGGATGTCCGGCGACGAAAACCGGCTCCGACAAGATAACCAACCGGCGACGATAACCGGGGGTTACGAGATGGGTGTCCGGCGACGAAAACCGGCCCCGACAAGATAATCGACCGGCGACGATAACCGGCGATTACGAGATGGATGTCCGGCGACGAAAACCGGCTCCGACAAGATAACCAACCGGCGACGATAACCGGGGGTTACGAGATGGGTGTCCGGCGACGAAAACCGGCCCCGACAAGACAATCGACCGGCGACGATAACCAGCGATTACGAGATGGATGTCCGGCGACGAAAACCGGCCCCGACAAGATAATCGACCGGCGACGATAACCAGCGATTATGAGATGGATGTCCGGCGATGAAAACCGGCTCCGACAAGATAACCAACCGGCGACGATAACCGGGGGTTACGAGATGGGTGTCCGGCGACGAAAACCGGCCCCGACAAGACAATCGACCGGCGACGATAACCGGCGATTACGAGATGGATGTTCGGCGACGATAACCGGGGGTTACGAGATGGGTGTCCGGCGACGAAAACCGGCCCCGACAAGACAATCGACCGGCGACGATAACCGGCGATTACGAGATGGATGTCCGGCGATGAAAACCGGCCCCGACAAGATAATCGACCGGCGACGATAACCGGCGATTACGAGATGGATGTCCGGCGACGAAAACCGGCTCCGACAAGATAACCAACCGGCGACGATAACCGGAGGTTACGAGATGGGTGTCCGGCGACGAAAACTGGCCCCGACAAGACAATCGACCGGCGACGATAACCGGCAATTACGAGATGGATGTCCGGCGACGAAAACCGGCTCCGACAAGATAACCAACCGGCGACGATAACCGGGGGTTACGAGATGGGTGTCCGGCGACGAAAACCGACCCCGACAAGACAATCGACCGGCGACGATAACCGGCGATTATGAGATGGATGTCCGGCGACGAAACCCGGCCCCGACAAACGGTGACACCTGTGGAACCGTATCAAAAGACTGTACAGGGGTCATTTTTCATCAAATTCACATTTTAAGTGTTGTGTCACATGCATTGAATATATGATAATTCTGTACGTGATCCATGCAGGTTAGGTGTCAAGGTCCTAGCCTATCATAGTCAAAAGCGATGGTTGCCAAGAGCGATGTATGAGGACGAACTCCAAGGATGCCCTTCAAAGCTAGTCAGGAGAATAACTTCCTTTGATGACAATGGGATGGAATAAGGTGATTACGAGAGGGGTGACCGGATATGAGACCCGACATTCACAGGACAATCGACCGGATACGAGACCCGGCGATTAGGAGACGAGCGACAGGTTAGGGATTGGTGCATTGACACCTTTACGAATGTGTTGCATGCCTTACATCTTGCGTTGCATCATAAGTTGTATGTGTTGCATCATGTATGCACTGTCATTCTTATGCACTGTCATTCATGCATCGTGTGTCTACTTCTTTATCATGTTCATTTCATTTAACATTTCATAAACATGATAAAGAGGGGCAGCTGTAGACACCCATATTTTGCGCTTCGTATACTAACCGTGACAGGAGGGCAAAATCGTCAAATGAACCGGCCTATGAGAGCGAGGGATGCACAAGTGCGAACACTCGACGCCACCGCAACGATTTGCAAATCAAAACCGACGTGATAGCAGGGTCGTCCGAAATGAGCATGCCCGAATGATGCGGCACATCTCCCAGTGATTTCCGGACTGCCTAAATACAAGCTTGTCGGCGAAAACTGACGTCACGACATGGAAATCGAGGCGTGGCACGAAAATCGAGAAAATCAGCCCACCCAGCCGCGGATTGATCTGCGGCCAAACGATTAAAATAATGGTGGTGCGCACGGGACTCGAAACCAGGAAACCAGCTAAGTGCGATGGGGGGTGGGCCAGCCAGCCGCAGATCAATCTGCGGCTGCCCTAAACCAGCTTATTTCAGCTCAGTTTCTTCATTTCATCCAGAGGGGGCAGCAGCGGCAGCGGCGGAAAAAGAAAGAAAAGAAGGAGAAAACAGCAAGAAAAAATAGAGAGAAAAGAGAGAAAAGAAGTGAGAAATTGTACCCATTTTGTGAGATTACATCTCATATTTTCTACTCTATTTAATACACAAATTCATACATATAGTGGGGATTATTTGCAAGGTGAAAAGTCCTTTGTTTTAGTATTTTGTTTTACCATTTTTGTTAGATTTTTGTCATCCAAATTATATTAAATGTAGTTTCCTTGTGTATTGTTGTGGATCTATGGATTGAGGGCTATTAGTGAGGGTTCCCAAATGGAACGAAATTCCTCCTAATGGCCCGATGATATCCATTTGGTGAATTTTACCTCGTTGTAATGATGTATTATGCATAGTTTATTTAGATTGTTATTTTTTGGATCTTGTGGGTGTGTAGCGATTTTAGATGTGAGCCTAGGAAAGCGACCCCGTGGTCCAAATCCGATGATGGACATCTTTTGATATATGTAATAAATTCGATGTACCTTTCATTGTAAATATGTAATCGTTGGGCCTTAAAACGACGCCAAGGCGAGAATCGTGTTTAAGGCCCCGAAATAGTGAAGCGTGTGATTGTAGGCGTTTGGGGTTATTTTGATGGCTTACATGCCCATGAATAGCCCCGACGCGTGTTTATGCTCGATTTGATTTATGAGATGAAATTGATTTCAAAGCTAAACGATAAGATTTTCATAAAATCAATCAAACTAGGTTATTAGAGTCACGAGGCTAAAATTTGGGAATGCTAATGAATGTCGATTCCTATTTAACGAGAAGGCTAAAGAAAAATCGCTTTCAAACGTCACCCAAAATGGTTTTATAAAATAAGTAATGTTTTATTGAATCTTTGTGCATAGGGTTAAAGAGATCCTAGAAATTGCCCATCATTTGAGTTACGAAGGCAACGTATAGATCTCGATTCCTATTTTGACGAAGGTTTAAAACTCTTGTTTTGCCAAAACGACACTTAATGAAAATCTCATAGTTTTGACAATTAAAATCAAACCTTTCTTATAAAGAATCAAGCTTTCTCGTATAAAATCGAAGGACATTCTAGAGCACTCCTAAAACATGATTTTCCCAAAATCCAAATGATTCTTTCATACAAACTCACCACAGCATTCATATAGGCACACACCACACACGCGCACATACACACACACATGCATGAATTAAGGGATAGGAAAGCATCGAGATTGCGGTAACCGTGTTTCACGGAAGTCGGGGGGTGCCTAACACCTTCCCCTCGCTTAAGCAAGCCCCCGAACTCTATGAATCTCGATTCGCAGACCAATTAATTCGGAGTCACACATGAGCCAGCGATTTAAAAAATGAAACTCGGATGAGTTGGTACATCCATTTCAAATATACCAACTGGCGACTCTGGTTAATTGGCTCATCACAAAAAACGATCTTTCGAAACCCCGTCGACATCAATGCCGACCTTTTCCAAAGAATCATTAAATCAAAAGGCTAAAATAGGAAAAGGACGAAGGGACGAGAGAACCCGGCGTCGACACCTATGATAATGAGCTAGATGATCGCATGCAGATTCCCAACATATATATTAACATGTACATTACTACGAACATAAAATTAAATTCTATACATGATGTACTAGACTAAAGAGTACAAATATGAGTTCCAATGTAAACGCCAAATGAAACTATCATAAAGAATTCGATAAGGAATAATCAAGAGAGGCAATTCCAAATTTATAAACGATTAACAAAACGAATAAATTAATATTATAAGAGTCTCGCTGAAAGAGTACGAAATCCGTAGCTGGATTAAGCAATCTAATACCCAAAAATTATATTCCAAATAACACTCGTTATACTCCCTCCATTCAAACTAACCAAAAAAATAAATAAATTAAATAATCAAATAATTTACAATCTAACTGAAATTTATAATCTTCGATTTAATAATTTTTAAAATTTATAATTATTCAAACCTCATTGTTATACAAATCTAGTCAACAATCACTATATAAATTGTAAATGAAATGAAAGAAGTTTGATACATACTGACTTATACAAATTCCTACGAATATTATGATGGTTACATTATACAATATTAACTATTATACACAAATTACTAACAAGTAGTCTGGATGCATTGATATTCAATAGTTAAAAGGAAAAGAAATTAATATATTTTAATCATTATATACCACTCATCTCTTTCTGTTACCCATGACAATTTATTCATACAATATACTTTTCATGATGCCAACTACATATCAAGTGCAAACAAGCATTATACATATAGATACATAATATTATCTATCTATCAACGAACTTTTAACATAATAGTTCTAACAATTTAGAATAGTAATAACTTACCGATTGATTTTGCTAAATACCAGAGTTTAATTAATTCTTCTTTTCAATTCTTATGCCGCTCACGCCCACTTCATTTCGTCTCAGTTCGTATGAGATGTAATGTAATGTACTTAGATTTTATTTATTAATCACCTTATTATTTCTCTTAATTATAATAGAATTTAATATTACCCACACATAAATTAAACTCAATTAATATTAAGGCCCAATTTTACCAAATTAATTTATCCATCATTATTAATATTTTTAGCCCACATCAATTAAATGACTATTTTAACCCAATTAAATGACAAAGTCCAATTAATATATATATTTTTTAAAAAATATAAATTTTATTATTATTATTATTATTATTATTATTATTATTTTCTGGGTATTACAATGAGCCAGCCAAGTCAAATTCATTAGTCCGCTGCGAAGCGAATATTACGATATTTGCAAGGTACCAAAAATTTTGGCGTCAAATACGTCAAAGAAAAAGACATCAGTCTTTTGGGATACACAGACAGTGATTGGGCAGGATCCATTGATGATAGAAAAAGTACATCAGGCTATCTATTTTGCATTGGCACAAAACCAATTTTTTGGTCATCAAGAAAACAAAAAACAGTTGCTCTTTCTTTAGTTGAAGCAGAAATATTGCAGCTACAGATGCTGCATGTAAAGCAATATGGCTTAGAAGAATTTTTGCAGTTTTAAAGCATGAACAGATGCAACCCACAACTTTATATTGTGACAACATGTCTGCTATTGCAATGACGAAAAATCATGTGTTTCATGCAAGATTAAAGCACATCGAGATTCGTCGTCACTTTATAAGGTCTCTTGTGAACAATGAAGAGATTGAGCTTAATTTCATGAATACAGTGATGCAATATGCAGATTCACTTACAAAGCCAGTCCTTTATGAAAACTTAGAGCAGTTCAAAACTTTTACCGGTATTACAAATTAAGAGGGGGTGCCAGACATTGTAATTTGTAATGTTGTCTTCACGTGGGTTTGTCATAGTTAGGCTAGTTAGGCTAGTCTTGGGTTTGTCAAAAAGTTAGGCAAGTTAGGCATGTCTTCACATGGTTTTGTTAAAGAAGGTTGCATGCATGGTTAGTCAATATTTTGTGCTATTAGGTAGAGAAAAAGTGAATGTGTTCACATTATTATATTTGGCTATATAAGCTATATATTGTACTACATTTTAGTAATCCAATCCGAAAATCAATCCAATAGCTTCTCTCTCCCTTTCTCTCTCTTTAATATATTTGGGTCTTTTAATTTAGGAGCTACTTATTTGCAATAGTAAGCTTCCTATATAAAAATAACCTTGAAACCCAACAATTTCAAACCCAAGGAGCAAACCTATGAAGAGAACATATAAATAGCATCAAGATCAGAAAATGAGTTTGGAATCCATTACAATACAGTTGCACATCTTTGACAATCTTCTAGAAAGTGTATAATGCAGTACCCAACATCTGCCCGAGGCTGAACCACAGAGGTTGCCCAAAACATCCCTACAAAGAACAAGAAAACCACAGAAAAGAGAATTCCCATAAAGGAGAAGAAGAAATATTATGTCAATCCATATACAATAAATGGAACATTCCATTTCAAAGCAACCCTAATACCCTATTTAGGTAGAATTAAATCTAAAATCACTTTTAACTAAAGATGTGGCTAGACTTTTATCAAAAAGGGAAATTTCCAAAGAACAAATTGGATACAAAACAATATATAGATAAATGAAATCAGGATAAACGGTGTTGTAAACAACCCCATTATCACAATCAAATGTCGTAATTGATCACATATATAGATTTCAATATATGAAATAAAATAAAATAAAAATAAAAACTCACTTCGTTAAGCTGGAACAACCAGAAGAAATGCAAAACTATTAAATTATACTTCAGGCAATTTCACATACATGTTGTGTGCTTAGCCAGAAGAAATGCAAAACTATTAAATTATACTTGGCCACTTGGGGATGATGGAAGCAGTACACATGAAGCAGAAAAAGTATTGGCGAATTTAGGCAGTCCCTTAGGAGGAGGTACTTTTAAAAGTAGTTGAAACAGGAGAGGAAGGAGGAGAAAAAAAAAGGAACGGAAAGCAGGAGAAGGAGGCATGAGCTGAAGTAGGAGAGGGAAGCAGCTTGCAGCTGCAGGAGAGCAGGACAGTTTTATTGTAGCTGCAGAAGAGCAGGACAGTTCTACCGTAAAAGGAGAGCAGGAGCTGGCTGATATACAAAAGGAGAGCATGAGCAGTGCTAAGATCAAGCAGCTGGAAAAATGGCGGAATGGTTAGTACAAAAGTAGGAGACATTAATGGCTGTTAGTGCAAAAGTATAGTCATAAACACATAATTCATACATTTTATTATCCCTAATTTTGTCCTTTTAATTATATTAGTTTATTTAATTAATATGTTTTATTTTATTTTGTAAGATTTAATATTTTATTGCGATAAAGTCAAAATCTCGGTGATCAAGCAATATTTAATGCTCTTATTCATGTAAGGAAATATCCAAGAAGAATCTTACAAGGAAAAGGAAGGAGGTGGAACAATCTTGGTGTGCAAGTCAAATCCAATGAAGAAAAGGAAAGTCAATCTAGAAGATATCTTTGAAAAGTTGATTGCCACTAGGAAGTTGAAAGCTACATGGAAAGGGACTCTTGAGAGATTACCATGTAGATATTGAGATCAAAAAGGGAACAAAAGAGGCCAAGTTCAATGAATGTAAATTAGGGCACAAATTTATTTTTCCTATAAATAAGTCTCTTGTTTTAGAGAGAAAGGGTGATTAGTTTAGGTTAGGAGTAGAAGTAAATTAAATTATTTCTTCATTGTACGTTCGTTGGATGATTGTTAATTAAAGGGAGTTTTCTTATTTTATTTTTTTTCTACTTCTTCTTTATTTTAGTTTGCTTATTTATTTTTATGTCTAGTTAATTTATTTAATCTAGGATGAAGATGAAATTAAATAATTATTCATGATAATATTTTTTATCTCTTCTATTATTTATGCTTTTATGTTTAATTGATTTCGCCTTCATGTTTCATTATTGAAATACCTTCGTTTTATAGTTCTTGTGTGATTTTAAATTAATTAAGAGGTTTTGATAGATTATTGTTAAGATATGAGTTTTTCATAATCCATGTTTGCTCAAAGAAGTTTTGATGGGTTATAGTTAATTCTTAAATTTTCATAGTCTATGCTTGCCCACGTTAATTATAAAATTACTAAATTAAAGGGAAGGGAGATCAAAATCATAATTAAGTTATAAAAATAGAAGAGATTGAATTACTTGTTATGTTTATTATTTAATGGATTCGGATTCCTAGACTGCTTCCTTATTATTAGTTAGTTTAATTATAGTTAATTTGTTGTAAAATGATAGATAAAACAAAATGTATAATCAATAAAATGTATATTGATAATCTCTTGTATTTAAGTGGTCATCCACAATTCTTTTGATATCTCTCACAATCTTTTGCATGGGTGTATTTTACAACCTATCACATGGATGATGGGTGTGTCTCTCTCATATTTCCACTATTTCTATTCTTCTATATATCATTGTTGGGAGGATTGCTAGGAGTATATATAGGCATGGAGAGAGAAATATAACCTTTTCATTTCTCAACCTTTTCATTTCTCAACCCTTTCATATTCCAATATTTTATTTCTAACACTCCCCCTTGGATGACCACTTTCTAAGAATATGCCTCGTTAAAACCTTACCAAATAAAAATCATGTGGAAAAAAATTTTGGCTAAGGAAAAGAGTACAATATTCTTGTATATCTTCTAGTGCCTTAGGATTGCCTCATTAAAACCTTGCAAAGGAAAACCCAGTGGAAAAAAACCTTAGCGAAGGAAAAAGAGTACAATCAGCACATATCCTTCAGAAAATTTACTCCCCCTCATGAGTACCACTGTTCATGGTAAAAATATCATTAAGTCGACGCATGCCAATGTTATACACCATCTTCTTAAAAGTCGCAGTTGGTAGTGACTTAGTGAATATATCAGCCAAATTATCACATGATCATATCTGCTTGACATCAATATCCACTCTTATAGAGCTCATGTGTATAAAAAAATTTTGGTGCAATATGTTTGGTTCTATCACCCTTGATATAGCCTCCCTTAATTTGAGTGATACAAGCAGCATTATCTTCGTATAATATCGTTGGACTATTTATGATTGATGATAATCCGCAGTTCTCACGAATGTGTTGAATTACCGATCTCAACCAAACAAATTCACGACTCGCTTCATGAATTGTGATAATCTCTGCATGATTTGATGAAGTAGCAGAAATTGTTTGCTTAACAGATCTCCATGAAATAACAGTATTTTTATAAGTAAATAAATATCCTATTTGTGATCTGCCTTTGTGTGGATCGAAAAGATAACCTCCATCAACATATCCAACTAACTGTGGTTTTGATCCATTTGGATAAAATAATCTCAAATCAGTAGTCCCACGAAGATATCGCAAAATATGCTTAATTTCATTCCAATGTCTTCGAGTTGGTGCAGAACTGTACCTTGCTAGTAAGTTAACTACAAATGCTGTATCAGGTCGTGTGAAATTTGCAAAATACATCAAAGCACCAATTGTATTAAGATATGGTACTTCAGGACCAGGAGTTTTTTTCATCATTTTCTTGTGGTCGAAACGGATCTCTCTTGATGTCAAGTGACCGACCTATCATTGGAGTGCTCAAAGGATGAGTTTTATCCATGTAAAAGTGCTTCAGGACTTTTTCTGTATATGTTGATTGATGAACAAAAATTCCATTTGGAAGATGTTCAATTTATAGGTCAAGACAAAATTTTGTCTTACCAAGATCTTTCATCTCAAATTCATTCTTTAAACAATTTGTTATTTTTGTTAACTCTTCTGGAGTCTCTACAAGATTTAAATCATCAACATATACTGCAACAATAGCAAATCCGAATTCTAATTTTTTTGATAAAAATACGGGGACAAATTGGATTATTCTCAAATCCTTCTTTCAAAAGATATTCACGGAGGCGATTATACCACATGTGTTCGGATTGCTTTAACCCATATAAGGATCTTTGTAGCTTGATAGAATACATACTTCGAGATGTAGAATTATATGCTTCAAGCATTTTATATCCTTCAGGAATTTTCATGTAGATATCATTATCTAATGATCCATATAGATATGCTTTAACAATATCCATTAATTGCATATCCAAATTTTCTTTTACTACCAAGCTAATTAAAAATCTGAATGTAATTGCGTCCATTACAGGAACATATGTTTCTTCATAATCAATACCAGGTCTCTGCGAGAAACCTTGTGTTAAAAGTCGCGCTTTGTACGTTATAATTTTATTTTTCTCATTTCGTTTATGTACAAATACCCATTTGTATCCAACAGGCATTACATCTTCAGGTGTTCGGACTACAGGTCCAAAGACTTCACGTTTATTTAGTGAATTTAATTCTGCTTGAATCGCCTCTATCCACATTGGCCAATCATTTCTACGTTGACATTCTTCAACGGTTTGTGGTTCATATTCATGATCATTACTTCTGGTAATATCAAAAGCAACTTTATATGAAAATATGTTGTCGACAACAATTTTATTTTTTATCCAATACTTCTCCTGTATGTATATAATGTATCGAGATCTCGTTATTTTCAGGTACCTAATCCTCTTAAGGGGATAACTCTTCAAGAGTTTTATTTTCAGGAGATTTTTGCTCATAAGTTTTGGATAAATCAGTTATTTCTATGGCCTGTTTCATGGGTATAGTCTCTTTATAGGCTGCAACTTATTTTTCTTGTATTTTTCTCTTCTGGGGAATTTTATCTTTAACACCGATCGGTCTTCCACGCTTCAGGTGTGGTTCTGGTTCATTTGTTGCTGTATTAACTAATTGTCCAACATGGACTTCAATCCGTGCTAGAGTATTAGCAGCTAGAATGTGAGATTTCACTATTTCTTATTATCGGTGAATACATCAGGTAATTGATTTGCAATTCCTTACAAATGAATAATCCTTTGAACTTCCAGTTCATATTGATTTGTACGAGGATCAAGATGAGATAATGTTGAAGTATTCTATGTAATCTCTCGTCTTGCTTCAGGCAAACGTCGTGCTTCAGGCAACGACTTTTCTCCCCCTAATGGTGGGAAGATTGTTTCATTAAAATGACAATCCTCAAAACGTTCTTTAAAAACATCACCAGTTAGAGGTTCAAGATATCTAATGATAGATGGAGAATCAAAACTCGTATAAATTCCAAGTCTACATTAAGGACCCATTTTAATGTGTTGTGGGGGTGCAATAGGTATATATACAGCACAACCAAATGTGCGCAGGTGAAAAATGTTTGGTTGTTGGCCAAGTACAAGTTGCAATGGTGAAAATTTATGATAAGCAATTGGTCTAATGCGAACTAATGATGCAGCATGTAAAATAGCATGACCCCAAGCAAAAACTGGTAATTTTGATTTCATAAGCAAATGTCGAGCAATAATTTGAAGTCTCTTGATAAGTGATTAAGCTAAGCCATTTTGAATATATGTATGTGCAACAAGATGTTCAACATCAATTCCAATAGACATGCAATAAGTCATCAAAAGCTTGAGATGTGAATTCACCAGCATTATCTAAACGAATTTTCCTAATTGGATAATCAGGAAATTGTGCTCTTAACCTAATTATTTTGAGCAAGGAGCCTAGCAAATGCCACATTTCTAGTAGAAAGTAAACATGCATGTGACCATCTGGTTGATGCATTAATTAAAACCATAAAATACTTAAATGAACTACAAAATGGGTGTATTGGTCCACATATATCACCCTAAATTCTTTTTAAGAAAGATGGACACTCAACAACAATATTTGAATGTGATGGTTTGGTAATTAATTTACCTTGAGAACAAACACTACATGGATAATCAGTAGGTAAAAGAATCTTCTGGTTCTTTAAAGGATGTCCATGAGAGTTTTCAATAATTCGACGCATCATTAATGATCCTGGATGACCAAGACGATCATGCCAAAGCATTAAAACCTTTGGGTCTGAACACTTATGGTGTACTGCAACATTTGTTTCAACTGTTCTAATTATAATATAATATAACCCAGAAGAGGAAATAGACAGTTTTTCTAGTATGAGCTTCTGGCCCGATACTATTGAAGTAATATAAAGAAATTATTCACTGCCTTCGTTATTGGTTACAACATAATAACCATTATAACATATATCCTTAAAATTGAGTAAATTTCGGCTTGACTCAATACAATACAAAGCATCATCAATACAAAATTTTGTGCCTTTTAGGAACATTATAATCGCTCTTCCAGAGTCTTCAATTATAATCGCTCTTCCAGAGCCTTGATTAAGTTTGATGAATAATCGCTCTTCCAGAGCTTTCAATTAAATTCAATAAACCTGATATGGTATTGACATTGGCTTTGCATAATTTTAAAAATCATTCTATATGGTAATCGCTCTTCCGGAGCCTTTAATTACCAATATGACCCATATGTCTTCATATATGTAAAACATAAATTAAACTTTATTACTTGAAACATAAATCAAACATATCAAAATAAAAATGCTTATTATAATGCCATGATATAATGAAAAAAAAATAAATAATTGATATGGCCATTTCCATTTGGAAACTCAAGATAATTCATGGGATCTTCAAGATCCTTATGATCAACAAATTTTCGTTTCAATTCCTTTTCTCTTTTCTTTTATGGAAACTTGGTACAAATCTACCAAATGATAGGTACATGACCAATGACCTTCCACTCCACACCTATGACCACGACCATAATTTTCTCTATGTTTATCAAATGAGGTTCCATTCACTTCAAGGAATGAAGTATAACGGGTCAGGCGAGATTAGTGGATTTTTAGTAAAAGCTCATTATTTTGCTTAGCCACTAGAAGACACGATATCACTTCAGGGAACATAGTTTCCTCTATCTCTTCACGAAGTATTTTGTAAACTTATGCTCTCGATATTGCTACTGCAAGAGCATATTTGAGGCATGAAATGTAGTCAATGTTTTCTCTAACATGTCTTCATAAGTGAGATGATGGCGAATAAAAATCATTGATTTTTGCATGATCCTGCAGGGATGCATGATTTTCAACCTTAATTGTATCTTCAAGATTCTTTGCCTCTAGATGAATCTCAGCATCAAGAGTCCATGACAAATTATTCTTGCTCAAGATATCAAGGGGTAGCAAATTCAAGTTTTGTAATGTTCAACATTTATATAAATATATAGCTTGATTTCTAGCACAGTATGAGTCATTCCTTGTCACTGCTTTAACTTACTAAAACAATTAAATATACACGATCAAATTTAATTGTAATGAAATAATACTTACAGTGAGTTGAAAGAACTTCCCTTTTAAAATCGGGTAGAAACTCGTGCTGATAACGTGTTGTAAAATGATAGATAAAACAAAATGTATAATCGATAAAATGTATATTGATAATCTCTTGTATTTAAGTTGTCATCCACAATTCTTTTGATATCTCTCACAATCTTTTGCATGGGTGTATTTTACAACCTATCACATGGATGATGGGTGTGTCTCTCTCATATTTCCACTATTTCTATTCTTCTATATATCATTGTTGGGAGGATTGCTAGGAGTATATATAGGCATGGAGAGAGAGAAATATAACCTTTTCATTTCTCAACCTTTTCATTTCTCAACCCTTTCATATTCCAATATTTTATTTCTAACATAATTGATTCTTAATCTTTATTTCTAATTCGCCTAAAATAGATATTAAGGATACATTAAAATTAATCTAGTCTCTGTGGGTTCGACCTGTACTTGCCAGTTCTTCAATTTGACATTGTGCACTTGCAGTTACATATTTTTATCACATCAAGTTTTTGGCGCCGTTGCCGGGGACTAGAATTAATTTTTTTTATCCCTTAATATTTATTTATTCGAATTAGTTTTTCAACTCTAATTTTTTATTTATTTTATTTTTTTTCTTTTCAGGATTATCGAAGCGGATCGAAGGAGCGAAAAGATAAAGATTTTATTATTGCGTTATTCCTGGTATTTTGTATCTTAACTCAAAAAAAAATAGTAGCTTAGTTTTTATTGTTAGTTAGAAAACTAATTGTCGCATTCATGCATTCACTCACGTAGAGCACATCCTGTTTAGGTTTTTACTTTTATTTTTATTTTTGTCAATTATAAACTGTGGTGATTGTTGGAGGATCGAGGTACGTTAAATTTCTCCTTCTTTCGTAATTAACATAATTTTAGGACACTTTATTTGTTTACAGTTTTTTTTATTTGTGTATTCTCATTTGTAATTTAATTTAAGGGCGCATCCCATAACAAGATAAGGTGGGGATTTCATCACCCTTCCTTGGCCCACAAACAACCCAACTTGCATTTTGCATAACCTTGACCTAATAAAATCAAGTAGACGTTAGCCCCTAGGACTCTCGAGCTCAATTAGGACAGGAAACTCCAAGAGGAAGCTGAATTTTTAATTAATCAAACTACTAGTGTCTAGGCAAGTGGTTCAAAAGGCAAACGCCTAAAGAACGTGTGGTTATTTAATTAGTCACCGTACCCACGGAGAGACTCCCACCGTTCTTACACTTATCTGGCTAGTGGCTTGATTAATTTTGAATTTTGTGGACCTTAAGGTGTAACTTGGAACAATTAGGAGCTGTCTAGATTTTATTTAAGTTAACCGTAGAATTAGGATATTTATTTATTTTAATTTTTTTTCTTTTTCTGTGACTTTTGTGGTTAGTTGTTTATTTGTTTTGTGATTTGTGGAAAGATGGACTCCTACTATAGTTGGAATAATAATTTTGCTTGGAATCAAGAACCTTATGAAAATTTTAATACACACCAAGTAAATCAATTTTTTTCAACTTATGACAATCCTTATCTAAATTCATATTCATATCGATATTCGGATCTAGAACCTCAATATCCACAAAAAATTTTAAATGAAGAAGAGGAAAGACTCAGTACCTTAGAGAAAATTATGGAAGCTTTAATGGAAAATCAATTTAACACGAATCAAGCTATATCTCGTCTAGAAATTCAAATGAGTCGGTTAGCCACCATAATAAATGAACTAGAGGTGGATGAATTTTCTAGTGACTCTGAGGTTAATTTTAAAAATCCTGATGATTGTGGAAATGATGAGAAAAATGAAAAATATATATTCAATTATTCACATTTTGAGTCAAGCCAATTTGAGGAGTCTAAGAATTCTGAGTCTATGACTAAAATTGATCATGTCACATTTAATGAGTCGGTTGAAAAAGTCTATAAGCCTAAAGCTCCATACCCTGAAAGACTTATTCCTAGAAAACAACCGAGTGATTTTGTACTCGTGATTGAAGATAATCCAATTGATTTTTTTTAAATCACCTTGACCAAAAATGGAATGAATCTGAATACTTAGATAAGGTCAATGAGCTGTTGAGATCCACTAGACATAAGTCACCCAAATTGGAACATACATTTGAACCAATTCGTCCACACTTTGAGCATATTCGTAAATATTTTCCCGAGGTAGACTTTAAGCACAATCCTGATGAAAATTCTAACTATTTTCATTTTCCTAGACCTCCTGAAAATCATGAAAAGTTCACACTCACATACCCATTTGTATCATTCATTTGTAGTCACATACTTTTTAGGATATATGAAATTCGTAGGTATGTACATTTGTTTTCTTTTTCACCACATTTTCTTACAGAACAACTGCCCCACATACAAGGTACAATTCTTTCACATCTTTGTTCTCTATTTTTCATTTGCATACATTGAGGACAATGCATGATTTAGGTATGGGGGAGTTTGTTTGTATTATAGTATTAGAATTTTATTTTATTTTTATTTTTTTAGGATTTTAGGAAAAATTAAAAAATTTATAGTATTAGATATTTTTTATTTTATTTTATTTTTTTCTTTTGTTTTTATTTATTTATTTTTTTTAGGAAAAATTTTAAGAATTTTTTGTTTCAAAAATAAATTAAAAAATTTTGTTCGACTTTTTATGAGTTGGATTAATTCTAATAAGTGTCTGTGGAGCAAAAACTTTAAGTAAGATTGAAAGATTTAGAACTCTTGAATCTTTGATTAGATACAAAATCTTAGTTCAAAACACCATCTTGAGTAAAATAAAGTTCCTATGCATTTTTTGCACTTCACGTTCGCACTAACTCTTAGTTGTGGGGTATAAGCTATGATTTGAACAATTTCAAGGAAAAAAAAAGAAAAAAATTTTGAAGAAAAAAGAAACAAAAAATTTGAAAAAAAAAGTTGAAAAAAGGAATGAAATAACTGCTTCAATGTCCATTGAACGAAATAACTGGGTATCCAAGCCTCAGGAAGCATCGATATTCACGCTGAAAAGTGTGGTGGATATAAGCAGCTTGACTAGTCTAATTTTGTGGCCTTTGTTACTCGAGTTAGTAAGCCCTTAGGGGTGTTTCTACACCTAGTGCCCTAAAGCCAACTGGTTTGGGAGTCATTGGTCCAACGCTCACTACATGGGTAACTTTGAAAAGCCTAAGAAAATGAGACATTGCACAAGTCAAGGAAACAAAATTCAAAAAAAAGAAAGGAAAAAAAGGAATGAAAAAAATGAAAAAAAGGAGGAAAAGAAAAAGAAAAATGAATTTGCTTGATTTTCATAGTAATAATCCCTACTAAGAGTTACATCACATACACATGCATGCATCACATGGAATTAATTTTATGAAGGATGGTGTCTTGAATGAAGATTGAGTATTTTTGATAAGGTGATAGTGTAATTTTGAATTTGATTTTGCTTATGTATATTGGCCATGTGTACTTAGAAGTTTTCTTTCGATTTCATAATTGGTTAAACTAAAAAAGATTTTGAATTTTGAATTTTGTGGGTATATTCACTGCAAACCATCACGAGACACAACTCGTCCACTTGGGGTAATCTTGGGGTTTAAAGGCTTGTTGTACATGCTAAGTGCAATCGCGTGTTTCCTACGAAAATGAGGTACTATAGTTTTTGTTTTTATTTTGTTTTCTTTTTATTTTACTCGAGGACGAGCAAAAGCTAGGTATGGGGGTATTTGATAAACACATAATTCATACATTTTTTTATCCCTAATTTTGTCCTTTTAATTATATTAGTTTATTTAATTAATATGTTTTATTTTATTTTGTAGGATTTAATATTTTGTTGCAATAAAGTCAAAATCTTGGTGATCAAGCAATATTTAATGCTCTTATTCATGTAAGAAAATATCCAAGAAGAATCTTACAAGGAGAAGGAAGGAGGTGGAACAATCTTGGTGTGCAAGTCAAATCCAATGAAGAAAAGGAAAGTCAATCTAGAAGGTATCTTTGAAAAGTTGATTGTCACTAGGAAGTTGAAAGCTACATGGAAAGGGACTCTTGAGAGATTACCATGTAGATATTGAGATCAAAAAGGGAACAAAAGAGGCCAAGTTCAATGAATGTAAATTAGGGCACAAATTTATTTTTCCTATAAATAGGTCTCTTGTTTTAGAGAGAAGGGGGTGATTAGTTTAGGTTAGGAGTAGAAGTAAATTAAATTATTTTTTCATTGTACGTTCGTTGGATGATTGTTAATTAAAGGAAGTTTTCTTATTTTATTTTTTTTCTACTTCTTCTTTATTTTAGTTTGCTTATTTATTTTTATGTCTAGTTAATTTCTTTAATCTAGGATGAAGATGAAATTAAATAATTATTCATGATAATATTTTTTATCTCTTCTATTATTTATACTTTTATGTTTAATTGATTTCGCCTTCATGTTTCATTATTGAAATACCTTCGTTTTATAGTTCTTGTGTGATTTTAAATTAATTAAGAGGTTTTGATAGATTATTGTTAAGATATGAGTTTTTCATAATCCATGTTTGCTCAAAGAAGTTTTGATGGGTTATAGTTAATTCTTAAATTTTCATAGTCTATGCTTGCCCACGTTAATTATAAAATTACTAAATTAAAGGGAAGGGAGATCAAAATCATAATTAAGTTATAAAAATAGAAGAGATTGAATTACTTGTTATGTTTATTATTTAATGGATTCGGATTCCTAGACTGCTTCCTTATTATTAGTTAGTTTAATTATAGTTAATTGATTCTTAATCTTTATTTCTGATTCGCCTAAAATAGATATTAAGGATACATTAAAATTAATCTAGTCTCTGTGGGTTCGACCTGTACTTGTCAGTCTTCAATTTGACACTGTGCACTTGCAGTTACATATTTTTATCACATCATATATCACAATTGTAGGGAAACTAACAGTCATTCCCACTTTTAGTATAAGTAACTGATTTATTTGGTTCCTTCTAGTTTTGCCCTCTTTGCAACTGGACCTTTTACTTTCTTGTCATGATCAATTTGGATATTTCTTGATGATATTTGCATTCTGGCCCTTGCAAAAAACAAAAAAAAAATGGTCATCTTAAGAACAAATACTTGCAATTACACAATTGAACAGTATTTAATTTTTGCAAATTAATTATTTGTAGATTTTATAATGGGAAAGCCATTTCTTATAGAATTTCAACAGTATTTCATTTTCTACTAAATCATATATTTTTATTAAAAATTTTTTTAATCTAAATATGCATATGATTGACCCTATACAGTTAAAGGAAGTCAAACCGCATTTAATTGAACATGTGTCGTGCACATATATAATGCATTCGGACAAAAATTACAACCGAATAGTCAAACAGGAACAAAATAAAAAAAGTCTTACTATGTATTGTGATAAAGTTATGTCGAATTTCAATTGCGAGACTTATCAATACATGAGATTTGTAAGAATAATAGGCGGACTCCACTGAGTACACATCTCCTTAAAAAAGTTGTCAATAATATTTATCCACGTAACTGACAATCAAATAGTCGACGTAAATAGTTGCAATATATATCATTTTCTATAAAAATAAATTGATAGTTAAAAAGAACAAAATTAATAGTTTTGAAATAAAGAAACCAAAATTTTAAAAATGTGAAACTTTGAGAGACAATTTACAGTTTGCTCTAATTAGTTAACCCCCCCCCCCCCCCATCCCAAGCACCAAAACAGAAAAGACTAGCTTACATAATATCAATTAATATAAGCACTTAAATTGTAAAATTCAAGGGCATACATATATTTCCTCCGTCTCCACAACTACTGCAACACAATTACTTTTAAGAGTGAGTCTTCCTATGTATTGCAAGCCGAATTACAATTAAAAAACTTATCAATACATGAGATTGTCAGGAATTATAAGAAAACCCCATTTATTACACATCTTTCAAAAAAAAATTACCACTAATACTTAATGACGTAATTGACAATTAAAATGTCGACGTAAATATTCACAATATATATTATTTTCCTTAAAGAATTTTTAAAAATTTAAAAAACACTTATTTTTAGCAATTTTTGTGACATTAAATGACTAAATTACTCCTAATCATGTCGGTGTTTAAATATAATATAGTCTCTATTCTTGAATCACTATCAACCACACACTTCATCAAGACCAATTAATCAAATAAAAATTTAAAAACTTATTGTTTAAATTTTGTGCAAAAATTAAAATATATATTACAATATTTATGGGACAGTGAGATGAAATTCAAACCATAAGCACCTCATCTACTATTTCTACTATTAATACTAATATATAACAAGTCGTAGGGCGGTCTTAATTTGAGTCGACTAATTAAGAGTCAATTTCGTTCGTACTAAGTTATTTTATCGAGTTTAATCTGATTTAAACTAAAGTGACTTTAGTCTAAATTCATTTATGTGACGTACGAGTCATTCTAAATTTAAATTGCAAGATTTCCCCCCCCCCCAAAAAAAACTTTCTTTTTCCATCAATCTTTATATAAATATATTACAGTAAAACGGTAAGAGTATGAGTTCTTGAAATTTCGTGTGTACACACCTAGAAATAGGTATATTTGTTTTATCTGATTAACAATAGCAAATTTAAAATTTTCTCTAGATTGATTTTAACGGTGCAGTGAATATATAGTGTTCAAGTGCAGAATTGAAAGATAAGCAAGAGAATCAGCAACACCAAGATTTTTACGTGGTTCGGCCCTTAACCTCTAGTCTAATGGCCAAATTCACGTCCAATACCAACTGGTATTGGAAACTCTTTTATTCAGTTAATATGCAATCAATTTACAAATTAACTCCCTATACAAACAGCTCTGATTATGTTGGACACCACTGCCCCTTTGCACCTCTACAACCTTTTGCACCACTGCAACCATTAGAGCATGCTTTGTACAGATTTATCCACCACTGGATCACACAAGCAAAACTAGACTCGTATACAAATATTAATATGAACGAATGTGTTTACAATATAACTATGAATTTCTAGCACAAGGTATTAAGAACAATATAAGAGTAATCTGCTAGAAGCTTTTTCTTTCAAGCTCTATGTATATCTGAATTCTTTCTTCCTCCTTCGCTCTCTATAAGCAAATGACTGATGAACTTTTATAGAGAAAAATTATATGTAGCCATTGGAGAGAACAGGACAATAATGTTGCTGAAGATAAATTTTCCTATCGTTGGAATACCACTTCGTCCGCCATGAAGAGATGCTGGAATATTGGACAAAACTTATGTAGACAGCCTTGGAAGTATACTTAGTGTTAGACAGCTTTAGCAAAATCATTTAATGGGTAGCAATCAAGGAATGAGAAGCATACTTAATTTATCATTTCCATGATTCAGATGATAGGCAACAAAGAAATGGTTCTGCCCAATATATGATGCTAGCCGTGTATGGGAAGTAGTAATGGGCATCATGCTTAATGTATTAAACAAAACCTTCCATGATCAAATGTTGGGATATTGGGAGAGGATGAGAGTAATATCGAGAGAGGAGGGCTAATATATATATATATATATATATATATATATATATATATCTTATGAGACCATGTGCCAACCATTTGTTTATTAAGAAAGAGAGAGAGAGAGAGAGAGTTTAAGGCATGTTTGCTGAATATTATTCCTACCATTGGAACAATACTTGGGACCATAAAAGAATCAAGTAGGAAAGCATGCAATAATGGGTAGTAGTATACATTAATTTACTTAAAGGGAACCAGCTCATGTGATGATGTGCAAAATGAGATAAAGATGACAGCTTTAGTATGAAGTTAATTGATTTCATGTGCTGATGATTGATTCCATATACTAGCAATATTCTAGTGGAAAATGAGTGAGACATGTATGGAATAAATCAAGTAAATGGACACATTAAAAATGGACAACACTATGCATGTACTTTTCTTGAAATGGTACCATGTTTGTAATTGTTCCACCGTGGGCTCCTCTTTCACAACTGGTAACCTTTGTGATAGTGTACACATATATATAGCTAGCAATAAATACATGCATATACCATTATATTTAGTAATAAATGACCAAACGAAGTTAGCAGCTCTATGAATATGATTCAACCAATTAGAGTAACATTTTAACATTTGAACCATATAAATGTTTAAAGCTTAATAATATATTTTCATAATTAATTATATTACTTCCATAAATATTTTCATGCAATGCAAATCCTTTGTCATCATTAAAACCAAAATACCATAAACCAACAGTTCTAACTTTCGGCTAGACCTCATATGTCATTTATCCCTTACCCTCCTTTCCTGTAAACCCCGACCATCACTTCCTCTTTTGTCGCCGTAACAAATTCAAACAAGCAACCAGTTGCATCAATTGCAAACACCCACAAGCAACCAATTGCATCAACTAATTTAGATGAAACAAAAGAATAACCGGTTCATGTGAACAATACTACATCTTTAACAGTAATGTTATGGGAGTATTAACAGGGTGTAACGGTCTTTCTACAGCCCGAGGTCACTCTCTTAATTCCACAGTTCCTTGCGCAAATAGTGGGATCTTACATGATTATATGAGCCTTAATTAGGATAGGGAATCATTCTCAATTTTCTGGCACAATCAAGAGGATCCGGAGATCATTGCAGCTTTGTTTATGGTAGCAAAATAGGGGTTTGAAGATTAAAAAGAGGGTTTAGGTTCAGTGGAGGGGGAGGCCAATTTCAGAAATGTTTTTCCCTAGTTTTTCTTGATTCCTGGTTCCTACTTTTAGTATTTTAGATAACTTACTTAATTTTCCAGTGTAGTCACAATACTAGTTTAACCCTCTTGTAATTCCAGTACCAATTTTTAAACTTAAATAATTAATCTTTGTCTCATTTCGTTTGTGTTGTGGTTGAAGTTACTCTTGTATTCCTTTAGCCTTTATAACTGTTACACTTGGTATCAGAGCCAACCATCCTTGGATTTGTTTGTGGGTAGTCAAGCTTGGCTGATGATACTAGATGGAAAACTTTGGATGGACGGGTTACTACTCAGGAGATGCGCATCACTGAGATTAATGATTTAATCAAATAGAATGGGGAGATTGTGAATCAACGAATAGAGAGATTTGAGGATACATTGAAGGACATGAAATAGTTGATACTCGGGTTGAAACTAAGGGATGAAACTGAAATGGAATCTAGCCCAGTCAATGGTAATGGCGATGAAAGAGAAACCAGCTACAATGGAGGGCCGAAGGGAGCAACCTTTACCCCTTACCAGCCTCTTCTAAGTATAACAACCCCCACCTCAATTTTTCCAGCAAAATTTCACACCAAACCAAAACCAAGCTTCCCAAACTATGCATAATTCCAATTGGGGTCCTCACAAGGCGCCTAAGATCGATTTCCCAAAATTTGATGGTTGTGACCCTAGACGATGGGCAATGTGTTGTGATCAGTATTCTGACTTTAATCCCATGGAAGAAGTGCGGAAAACCAAATTTGTCTCGATTCATTTTGAAGGGAAAACTAGACTGTGGTACCAATTTTATCAATTTGAGAGGGGTATAATTCCATGGAGGGTGTTCATTAATGACATGATTGTAAGATTTGGTGCCACTCACCATTTAGATGCTCAGGCTAAATTTAACAAACTTTCACAGACTTCCACGGTGGAGGCTTATCAAGATGAATGTGAGGAGCTAAGGGCTATGATCGTGACTAAGCACAGAGGTTTGACGGAGGAATATTTTATTCAAAGTTTCATTAGTGGTCTTCAGGAAAATTTAAGGGATGTTATTCGGCCTTTCAAACCAAGGTTATTGTCTGATGCTGTACTTTTGGCCAAACAAGAAGAAGCAAAGGTCAACAATAATTATCAGCCCTACAAACCTTCTCCTAGACAAGCCACGACTCATTTCCTATCCCAATCAACTTACCCTACCAAATCTAGATATAACCATAATTCTAAGCCCACACCTACACAGTCAAACACTCATTCCAATTACTATAAATCAACCACTACTACTTCCCAAAATAGCGTCAATACCCCATTAATGCAAAAGCTTAAATTATCCATTAATGAGGTCAATGAAAGGAGAAGGAAGGGATTATGCTTCTATTGTGATAACAAATTCTCTCCGTGACACAAGTGCACAACTAAATTATATATGATTCATGGGGAGGAAGAAGACGAGGTACATGAGGACATTACAGAAGAAACTTTGATGGAAGAGGGGGTAGAAATTTCAGTCCATGCACTCTCGGGTAGTGTAACTCACAACACTCTCAAGCTCAAGGGAATGGTAGGAAGGCAAGTTATTACCATACTGGTTGATAGTGGATCTACCCACAATTTCTTGGATCAAGACATGGCTAGGATGTTGGGGTGTCAAATGGAGCCTATAATCCCATTATCCGTGGCTATAGCAGATGGGAAAAAGTTGGTGAGTGATAGTAAATGTGGTAATTTCAAATGGGTTATGCAGGGACAACAGTTCGAGTCATGCATGAGGATATTGTCTTTAGGAGGTTGTAATGTCATTTTTGGTGTTGAATGGCTGAAATAATATAACCTTGTGACCTTTGACTTCTACAAGTTACAGTTGATCATCACAAAAGGTAAGAGGGAGGTTACTCTTAAGGGCATAAGGGAGGAGGGAGAGCTGAGAATGATTAAGGCTGAAGGCTTGGGAAAAATGTTCAAAAAAGTGACCAAAGGTATGATGGGATACTTGCTACTTATAGATGGGATTACGATACAAGACGACACACCCCCAGTCGTTAATGAACTTCTAGAGGAATTCTCTGATGTATTTCATGAACCAAAGGGACTGCCACCAAAAAGGAGACATGATCACAAGATTCCCTTGAAAGATAAAGATTCCACAGTGAGTTTGAGACCTTATAGGGTGCCCCATAATCAGAAAACTGAGATTGAAAGGCAGGTAAAGGAAATGTTAAAAGATGGCATCATACAATACAACAATTCGCCATTTGTTGCCCCAGTTTTGTTGGTTCGCAAGAAAGATGGTACTTGGAGGTTGTGTGTAGATTACCAGAGAATGAGCTCACTATCAAGGATAAATTTCCCATTATCGTCATTGAGGAACTCCTGGATGAATTACATGGGGCAAAGTGGTATACTAAGATTGACTTGAGGGCCGGTTACCACCAAATTAGAGTAGCGCCCGAGGATGTTCCAAAAATCGCTTTTAGGACTCATCATGGACACTTCGAGTTCAAGGTCATGTATTTCGGGTTAACGAATGCACCAGCTTCATTTTAAGCATTGATGAATGAGGTTTTTGCAGATTTTTTAAGGAAAACAGTGTTGGTATTTTTTGATGATATCCTGGTTTACAACCCTACATTGGAGGCTCATGTAGTACATCTCCGAAAGGTGCTAGAGGTGTTGAGAAATAACCAGTTGTTCGCAAAGAGGAGCAAGTGTTCATTTGGGCAAAACCAGTTAGAGTACCTTGGGCATATCGTTACAGGAGAAGGGGTTAAGACTGACCCCAAGAAAATTGAAGCTATGGTAGAATGGCCAATTCTGACATCCATTAAGCAACTTTGGGGGTTTTTGGGACTCATTGGTTATTACAGGAGATTTGTTAGAGGTTATAACGACATTAGCAGACCCTTAAGTCAACTACTCAAGAAAAACTCATTCTAATGGAATGATGGGGCACAAGCAGCAACACCAGTTCTTGCAATGCCCGACTTCTCCAAACCCTTCATTATTGAGACGAACGCTAGCAACATAGGGATGGGAGCAGTTTTGATGTAATAGGGCCAACCTATTGCCTATCTTAGCAAGGGACTTAGCCAAGTTCATTTGGGGTTTTCAGCTTATGAAAAAGAGTTGTTGGCATTAGTGATAACTTTAGATAGGTGGCACTCATACCTATATGGGCAACATTTTATCATCAAGACTGATCAAAAGAGTCTTAAATTTCTTTTAGATCAGCGAATTACAATTCATTTGCAACAAAAATGGCTTTCCAAGTTGATGGGGCTAGACTATGAGATACAATATAAACAAAGGGTGGAGAATAAGGTGGCAGATGCTCTCTCTAGAGTACATGACGATAAGGTACAACTCTGAATGATATCAGTTCAGCTACTTGCATGGTTAACATATGTCACTAACAGCTACAACGAAGATTTGGAAGCTTAGAAGATTATTGAAGGGCTTACAAATGGTGGCATAGGTCCTAAGTAGTACTCTTACGATAAATGGGTGATTAAAAAAGGGAATCAAATTTATATTGGTACTGCAGGAGGCTTAAGGGATAAACTGATGGCAGAACATTATGATACAAGTATAGGAGGACATTCAGGCAGGGATGTGACTCATCACAAGATTAAACAATTTTTTGTTTGGCCTAACATGAAAAAGGATGTGAGCCGCTATGTTAAAGAGTGTGATATTTTCCAAAAGATCAAGGCTGAAAATGTGCCTTACCCAGGGTTACTACAACCCTTGCCAGTTCCTAACCATATCTGGGAGGATATCTCTATGGAATTATAGAAGGGTTACCCAAGTCAACTGGAAAAGATATCATCTGGGTAGTGGTAGACAGGTTCACCAAATACAGTCACTTTACTCCACTCTCTCATCCTATTACAGCTAGGGAGTTGGTTGGAATATTTTTCGAAACCATCTACAAACTTCATGGGCTGCCTGTTAGGTTTGTATATGACGCGAGCATGCAATCAAATTACATAAATAGAGCGGAAGCGCGATAAAATGGATTTTTAAAATTTTATACAAACCATCACCATGATCGATCAATGTGCTCAATTAACGATATAAACGAAAGAGAAAGAGAATAAGAAATTATACCCTCGTAGAACTAAGCTTCCTCGGGTACAAGTTCAACTCCTAGTCCTTCGTGTTCTCCTCGAATGCTACGGTGTGATTCCTTCCTTTGATCAACGTTAGCCACCCAAGTGTTTGGCCTCTAGAGGTGATCCACCAAGGAAGAACAAGTATTCAAGAAGTTGGGTATTTGGCAAAACCCTAGTTTCTATCTCTATAGAAATTGTAAGTACTCTCCACAATCTAATGCAAGAGTGTGTAACCCTAATCTATGATAAGACCCTTCTTATTTATAGATGTAGGAATAACCCTTCCCTAAACTATTTAGGATTTAGGGTTTGTATTATAATTAAACTCCTTTAATTAATAATGCTCCTAATCCAATTAGGAATCCATGGGAGAGTACTTCTATTAATTATTCCCAATCCCTATTAGGAATTAAATAATAGTAAAAGTAATAATAATAATAAGACTCCTCTTATTAATTTATATTTAATATTTCCAAAATATTAAATAATAAATATTAAGCTATTTAATTTATTCTATCTCCATAGACTAAATTAAATACACTTAACTTATTATTACAATTATGCCATTTACTTCTTAAATAAATATTTTCCTTTTGCGGTGTGACCCTTTAGGTTCTCCATATTAAACCGGTTGTGAATAAATCAATTAGAACAATTCTAATCTTATTTAAATAAATAAATTAAACTATTTAATTCATTTAAATAAATAACATTTATTCTACAATAAGGGTAAGCCCCCTTAGAGATCAACGACTTTCCAGATAATATAGATTTCAACATTAATCACAAAAGAACCTTTGAGTAGATAGTTACCGTACAATTCAATCCTTCTACCTTACAATGTCCCAATTAAATATAAGACATGGAATTACTGTCAAGTCTTATTTTATTTAATTATATGTATTTCGATTCCCAAATGCACAACTCTAATTAATGTAAATTAGAAACTCCTTTCTAATTTCATTCTGCCTTGGCCAAGGACTACTGAGTTATCATTTATCGAATCACATAGGACATTCACATCTTTTACTAGACGAGGTAGATTCTTTGTTGATCATTCACCTATCTCCATGTATAACTAATTATACCCAATCATACCCTTTGATATACCCATAAGGTCTTAAGGGACATGTCAAAGTATAACTCATCATACACAAGATACTATGATGATCTCAAGTCCAAGGATCACTTGTACTACTATCACTAGAGGAATTCCTATTGACAGGCGAGTAAAACTCCATTAGATATTCCTTAGCGAGTCACGTTCAGTGAACTTATTCTCTAATAAGCACCTACATACTTGCTTTAGTGTCTCCACACAAATGATTATGAGATCAATCATCCTCTTCCCAAGAGCAAGCAACGTATGTACTAATCTATCCGGATTCACTAATCCTCAATTTAGTAATCCAACGATTAGGAACAATTTTAGTTTGTGAGCTATCTTGAATTTAGATCTCATTAGCATGATCACCATCATGATTCTAAAAGCATTACTCAAAACTATGGGTTTATCACATTTAATATATAACAACACCATGTAGATAATATAAAATGCCTTTTGAGAAATTCAATTCCTTTATTAATAAATGAATTAAGATTACAAAGTATATGCTACATCATATCAAATATGATTGGCTTGTGTGCATACTACTTTCAATCTCCCACTTGCACTAAAGCCAATCGCCATGGTATCTAATACCCATCTTCTCTAAGTGACGATCAAACTACTGTTGAGTTAAAGCTTTAGTAAATGGATCTGCAATGTTGTCTTGAGAGTCTACACGCTCCATGGTGACATCTTCTCTTTCAATGATCTCTCTAATCAAATGAAACCGCCGCAACACGTGTTTGGATTTCTGATGAGACCTGGGTTCCTTAGCCTGCGCAACAGCTCCGTTGTTGTCACAAAATAAAGGTACTGCTCCTTTAATGCTAGGAACCACTCCAAGTTTAGTTATGAACTTCTTCATCCAAACAGCTTCCTTTGCAGCTTCACTTACAGCTATGTACTCTGCCTCTGTCACTGAATCAGCAACTGTTTGCTGCTTGGAACTTTTTCAACTCACTGCGCCACCGTTCAAGGTAAACACGTACCCTGAAACAGATTTACTGTCATCTTGGTCCGTTTGAAAACTTGAGTCTGTATAGCCCTCTAGTTTCAATTCAGACCCACCGTAGACAAGAAATACATCCTTAGTTCTTCTCAAGTACTTTAGGATGTTTTTCACTGCCTTCCAGTGCTCTTCTCCTGGATTCGACTGATATCTGCTGGTTACACTAAGTGCATGAGCGACATCTGGTCTAGTACATATCATACCGTACATGATAGATCCTATTGCGGAAGCATAAGGAATCTTACTCATACGGTCTCTCTCCTCAGGTGTCTTTGGGGCCTGTTTCTTGGAGAGATGTATTCCATGGCTCATCGGCATGAGACCTCTCTTGGAATCTTCCATGCTAAACTTCTTTAGCATCGAGTCAATGTACTTTCCTTGGGTCAAGCCTAGCATCCTTTTAGATCTATCTCTATAGATCTTTATCCCCAAAATATAGGATGCCTCACCCAAGTCCTTCATGGAGAAGTGTTTAGATAACCAAATTTTGATCGACTATAGCATAGGAACATCATTCCCTATCAGTAATATGTCATCAACATATAATACAAGGAATGAAACAGCGCTCCCACTAACCTTCTTGTACACACATGGTTCATCCTCGTTTTTGATAAAATCAAACCTTTTGATTATCTCATCAAAACGGATGTTCCATCTTCGAGAAGCTTGCTTCAATCCATAAATGGATCGTTGTAGCTTACAGACTTGGTTTGTTCCAACCGTTGAAACAAAACCCTCTGGCTGTATCATATATACATTCTCCTCAAGTTCTCCATTGAGGAAGGCCGTTTTCACGTCCATTTGCCAGATCTCGTAATCTTAATAAGCTGCAATTGCAAGCAAAATCCGAATGGACTTGAGCATAGCTACTGGTGAGAAGGTTTCATCATAGTCAACTCCTTGTCTTTGTTTGAAACCTTTTGCAACCAGTCGGGCCTTATAGGTCTCTACCTTGCCATCTGCTCCAGTCTTTCTCTTAAAGACCCATTTACACCCAATAGGCTTAATGCCCTCAGGTGGTGAAACCAAAGTCCATACTTGGTTCTCATACATGGAGTCCATCTCGGATTTCATGGCTTCTAGCCATTTCTCTAAGTCATCACTACTCATAGCCTCTTCGTAAGTCAATGGATCATCATCATCTATGATGTGTACCTCATCATCATCCTCTATGATGAATCCATACCTTTCAGGTATCTTCGGTACTCTTCCAGATTTACGAATAGGTAGTGGTACAGTAGGTTCTTCTACTTGGTCAGGTACCTGACTTTGATCCGTAGTATTTTTGTGGTTCTTGAACTTCTTCAAGATATATCTTACTCCCACTAAACCCCTTCAAGGATAAACTACTCTTCCAAGAAGGCAGCTTTTCGTGTTTCGCAACAAACACCTTTTGATCAGTAGGATGATAGAAATAATACCCTGATGTTTCTTTAGGGTATCCCACGAATCTACATTTGTCGGATCTAGTCTTCAGCTTATCATGCTCAAACCTTTTGACATAAGCTGGACAACCCCAAGTCTTAACATGCTTAAGATTTGGTTTCCTCCCTGTCCATATCTCATATGGAGTCTTTGGGACAGATTTGGTAGGTACCTTGTTAAGTAGGTATGCGGCCGATTCTAGGGCATAACCCCAGAAGGATATTGGAAGGTCGGTAAAACTCATCATGGAACGAACCATGTCCAACAATGTTCGATTTCTCCTTTCAGATACACCATTCAACTGTGGCGTCCCTGGTGGAGTCCATTGTGAGATTATACCATTTTCTTTGAGACAATTGAGAAACCCACTGGTTAAGTATTCCCCTCCTCGATCCGATCGAAGAATTTTAATACTTTTACCAGTTTGTTTCTCTATTTCACTTCTGAATTCTTTGAACTTTTCAAACGATTCAGATTTGTATTTCATTAAATACACATATCCAAATCTAGAATGATCATCAGTGAAAGTAATAAAATAAGAATACCCTCCTCGTGCATTCGTTGTCATAGGTCCACAAACGTCTGTGTGTACCAACGCTAACAACTCTGTAACTCTTTCTCCTTTTCCACTAAAAGGGGATTTAGTCATTTTACCCATGAGACAAGATTCACAAGTTGGATATGATTCGTAATCAGATAGCTCTAAAAGCCCATCTTTATGCAACTTGGATAATCTTGTTTCATTGATATGACCGAGTCTACAGTGCCACATAAAGGTATAATTAACATCATCTCTTTTTCTTTTCTTAGTTTGTTCAATTTGAAGTATATGTCGACGCCGGGTTTTCGCTCTTCTTTCGGTGATTATCACCCTTTCCGATTTTAGCCTTTTGATTTAATGATTTTTTGGAAAAGATCGGCATTGATGTCGACGGGGTTTTGAAAGATCGTTTTTTATGATGAGCCAATTAACCAGAGTCGCCAGTTGGTATATTTGAAATAGATGTACCAACTCATCCGAGTTTTCGTTTTTTATAAATCGCTGGCTCATGTGTGACTCCGAATTAATTGGTCTGCGAATCGAGATTCATAGAGTTCGGGGGCTTGCTTAAGCGAGGGAAAAGTGTTAGGCACCCCCCGACTTCCGTGAAACACGGTTACCGCAATCTTGATGCTTTCCTATCCTTTAATTCATGAATGTGTGTGTGTGTATGTGCGCGCGCGTGTGTGTGTGCCTATGTGAATGTTGTGGTGAGTTTGTATGAAAGAATCATTTGGATTTTTAGGGAAAGTCGTGCTTTAATTTGAGAGTGCTTTGGAATGTCCTTCGGTTTCTACGAGAAAGCTTTATTCTTTATTAGGAAGGTTTGATTTTAATTGTCAAAACTGCAAGATTTTTATTAGGTGTTGTTTTGGCAAACAAGAGTTTTAAACCTTCGCTAAAATAGGAATCGAGATCTATACGTTGCTTTCGTAACTCAAATGATGGGAAACTTCTAGAATCTCTTTAACCCTATGCACCAAGGTTTAACAAAATGTTGTTTATTTTATAAAACCATTTTGTGTGATGGTTTGGAAAACGATCTTTTCTTTAGCCTTCTCGTTGAATAGGAATCAACATTCATTAGCATTTTCAATTTTTAGCCTCGTGATGCTAATAACCTAGTTTGATTGATTTTATGAAATTCTTAATCTTTTAGCTTTGAAATCAATTTTAGGTCGTAAGTCAAATCAAGCATTAAAATGCATTTGGGCTATTCATGGGCATGTAAGCCATCCAAATAACCCCAACGCCAACAATCACATATTTCACTACTACGGGGCCTTAAACCCGAATCTCGCCTTAGCGTCGTTTTAAGGCCCGACGATTACATATTTACAATGAAGACTACATCGCTCCTACTACATATATCAAAAGATATCCATCATCGGATTTGGACCATGGGGTCGCGCTCCTAGGCTCACATCCAAAATCGCTACACACCCACAAGATCCTAAAAATAGCAATCTAAACAATCTATGCACGATACATCATTACAACGAGCTAAAAATTCACCAAATGGACATCATCGGGCCATTAGGAGGAATTCATTCCATTTGGAACCTTCACTAATAGCCCTCAATCCACGGATTCACATCAATATTCAAGAACAACTACATTCAAGATAATTCGGATGACAAAAAGCTTGGCAAAAAATGGTATAACAAAATGCTAAAACAAAGGATTTTTCACCTTGCAAATAATCCCCTCAATATGTATGAATTTGTGTATTGAATAGAGTAGAAAATATGAGATGTAATCTCACAAAATGGGTACAATTTCTCACTATTTCTCACTCTTTTCTCTCTTAATTGTTGCTGATTTTGCTGTTCTTCCTGAACTGCCGCCGCCGCTGCCTTCTCTCTTTTGTTTCTGTATGCAAAATGGCCTGATAAGGGGCTGCCCTAGGCAGCCGCAGATGGATCTGCGGCTGGCCTCGGTTTCCCCGCGCCCGCCGCGCACTTCAGCCGTCTCGCGCACTACCATTATTTTAATCGTTTGGTCGCAGATCAATCCGCGGCTGGGTGGGCTGATTTTCTCGTTTTCTGAACCGCACTTCGATTCTCGTGTCGGATCATCAGTTTCTGCTGAAAGGCCTGCAATTGGCAGTCCGGGAACCGCTGGGAAACGTGCCACATCATCCGGAAATGCCCATTTCGGACAGCCTTATTGTCACGTCAGCTTTGGTTGCCAATCATTGCGGTGGTGTTGGGCGTTCGCACTTGTGCCCCTTCCCTCGCCCTCACAGGCCGGTTCATTTGACGATTTTGCCCTCCTTTCACGGTTAGTATACGAAGCGCAAAATTTGGGTGTCTACAGCTGCCCCTCTTTATCATGTTTATGAAATGTTAAATAAAATGAACATGATAAAGAAGTAGAGACACGATGCATGAATGACAGTGCATAAGAATGACAGCGCATACATGATGCAACACATACAACTTATGATGCAACGCAAGATGTAAGGCATGCAACACATTCGTAAAGGTGTCAATGCATCAATCCCTAACCTGTCGCTCGTCTACTAATCATCGGGTCTCGTATCCGGTCGATTGTCCTGTGAATGCCGGGTCTCATATCTGGTCACCCCTCTCGTAATCACCTTATTCCATCCCATTGTCATCAAAGGAAGTTATTCTCCTGACTAGCTTTGAAGGGCATCCTTGGAGTTCGTCCTCGTACATCGCTCTTGGCAACCATCGCTTTTGACTCTAATAGGCTAGGACCTTGACACCTAACCTGCATGGATCACGTACATAATTATCATCTATTCAATGCATATGACACAACATTAAAAATGTAAATTTGATGAAAAATGACCCCTGTACAGTTTGTTGATACGGTTCCACAGGTGTCACCGTTTGTCGGGGTTTGCTTGGATCTCAGCCCTTCCCAGGGGTCGTTGATTGTTTGGATACCAGCCCTTCCCAGGGATTCGTTGATTGCCGGTTATCGTCGCCGGTCGATCGCCTTGTCGGGGCTGGGTATCGTCGCCGGTCACCCATCTCGTAATCGCCGGTTATCGTCGCCGGTTGGTTGTCTTGTCGGGGCCAATTTTCGTCGCCGGACATCCATCTCGTTGATCGCCGGTTATCGTCGCCGGTTATCGTCGCCGATCGATCGTCTCGTCGGGACCGGTTTTCGTCGTCGGACACCCATCTCGTAACCCCCAGTTATCGTCGCCGGTTGGTTATCTCGTCGGAGCCGGTTTTCGTCGCCGGACATCCATCTCGTAATCGCCGGTTATCGTCGCCGGTCGATTGTCTTGTCGGGGCCAGTTTTCGTCGTCGGACACCCATCTCGTAACCCCCGGTTATCGTCGCCGGTTGGTTATCTCGTCGGAGCCGATTTTCATCGCCGGACATCCATCTCGTGATCGCCGGTTATCGTCGCCGGTCGATTGTCTCGTCGGGGCCGGTTTTCGTCGCCGGACACCCATCTCGTAACCCCCGGTTATTGTCGCCGGTTGGTTATCTCGTCGGAGCCGGTTTTCGTCGCCGGACATCCATCTCGTAATTGCCGGTTATCGTTGCCGGTCGATTGTCTTGTCGGGGCCGGTTTTCGTCGCCGGACACCCATCTCGTAACCCCCGGTTATCGTCGCCGGTTGGTTATCTCGTCGGAGCCGGTTTTCGTCGCCGAACATCCATCTCGTGATCGCCGGTTATCGTCGCCGGTCGATTGTCTCGTCGGGGCCGGTTTTCGTCGCCGGACACCCATCTCGTAACCCCCGGTTATCGTCGCCGGTTGGTTATCTCGTTGGAGCCGGTTTTCGTCGCCGGACATCCATCTCGTAATCGCCGGTTATCGTCGCCGGTCGATTGTCTCGTCGGGGCCGGTTTTCGTCGCCGGACACCCATCTCGTAACCCCCGGTTATCGTCGCTGGTTAGTTATCTCGTCGGAGCCGGTTTTCGTCGCCGGACATCCATCTCGTAATTACCGGTTATCGTTGCTGGTCGATTGCCTTGTCGGGGCCGGTTTTCGTCGTCGGACACCCATCTCGTAACCCCCGGTTATCGTCGCCGGTTGGTTATCTCGTCGGAGCCGGTTTTCGTCGCCGGACATCCATCTCGTGATCGCCGGTTATCGTCGCCGGTCGATTGTCTCGTCGGGGCCGGTTTTCGTCGCCGGACACCCATCTCGTAACCCCCGGTTATCGTCACCGGTTGGTTATCTCGTCGGAGCCGGTTTTCGTCGCCGGACAGCCATCTCGTAATCGCCGGTTATCGTCGCCGGTCGATTGTCTTGTCGGGGCCGGTTTTCGTCGCCGGACACCCATCTCGTAACCCCCGGTTATCGTCGCCGGTTGGTTATCTTGGATCTCAGCCCTTCCTAGGGTTTGTTGTTTTTGTCTTTTTTCTTTTTGTGGATATCAGCCCTTCCCAGGGTTGCTCACCATCTTGTTGTGGTTCGCGTGGATCTCAGCCCTTCCCAGGGTTTGTTGTTTTTTGTCTTTTTTCTTTTTGTGGATATCAGCCCTTCCCAGGGTTGCTCACCATCTTGTTGTGGTTCGCGTGGATCTCAGCCCTTCCCAGGGTTTGTTGTTTTTTGTTTTTTTTTTCTTTTTGTGGATATCAGCCCTTCCCAGGGTTGCTCACCATCTTGTTGTGGTTCGCGTGGATCTCAGCCCTTCCCAGGGTTTGTTGTTTTTTGTCTTTTTTCTTTTTGTGGATATCAGCCCTTCCAAGGGTTGCTCACCATCTTGTTGTGGTTCGCGTGGATCTCAGCCCTTCCCAGGGTTTGTTGTTTTTGTCTTTTTTCTTTTTGTAGATATCAGCCCTTCCCAGGGTTGCTCACCATCTTGTTGTGGTTCGCGTGGATCTCAGCCCTTCCCAGGGTTTGTTGTTTTTTGTCTTTTTTCTTTTTGTAGATATCAGCCCTTCCCAGGGTTGCTCACCATCTTGTTGTGGTTCGCGTGGATCTCAGCCCTTCCCAGGGTTTGTTGTTTTTTGTCTTTTTTCTTTTTGTGGATATCAGCCCTTCCCAGGGTTGCTCACCATCTTGTTGTGGTTCGCGTGGATCTCAGCCCTTCCCAGGGTTTGTTGTTTTTTGTCTTTTTTCTTTTTGTGGATATCAGCCCTTACCAGGGTTGCTCACCATCTTGTTGTGGTTTGCTTGGATGCCTTCCCAGGTTCACCTCTTGTTTGGATACCAGCCCTTCCCAGGGGTTGTCGATTGGTTGGAGACCAGCCCTTCCCAGGGGTCATTGATTGGTTGGATGATTTTCTTTTGAAATGGGATGTGTGATCGTCTTCATGTCCTGGATCTCCCACCAACATCGTCCACGTGCCATGCCACAAAAACCATCAAAGTCTGATCATTTGTGAGGTTGAAAGCGACGTGCCTGTACTTTCCCCTGGAGATTTTCATTTTGATCGTACCCTTGTTTAGTCAAATGATACGATTCGACAATTGTCGTTGTTTGCCAGCATTTGATTGGATCACGCCTCGTCGTGAAGTGTAATTTCTAGACTTCATCATTGGTTTGGTACTCTGCCTGTTCTTGGTCGTCTTCATTTCATCGAGTTGAGGCAGTCTGCTTTGCTCTCTGCAATGATCGACAGCTATGTTGGGCTCTTTGGCCTTTTGATCATTTCTGCTGGCCAATATGCTGTCGTCCTGCATTATATCATCCTTGTATATGCTCATGCATGTGGATCAATTGGATGTCGAGGCAGTGATAGTCAGGATTGGGGATAGGCCCAATGACGAGAAGTTCTGTGCAGCCTCATCTTCCTTCCATTTCACGATTCTTAACTGCCCCAGCCTTGGCGCATGTTGTTACCAAGAATTTCTATCGAAAACTTGCGATGTTGACCGTGCTGAGTTATCCACAGCTCTGCTAGATCCTGCATATCAGATGACTAACAAATGCCAAAACTTGAAGGCTCGGGCCGTTAGTGTTAGTTCAACACAAAGATATTAGAATCTCGACAAAAATGCAGTTAAAGCACATGAAATTGAATATCTGTTGATCGCACAATCTAGCAAGTTGTGAACCGTGAATGTACTAGATTGGAATTTTATTTTATTTTATTTTATTTATTTATTTTTTTTTATTTTTTTTCTTTTTTTATTTTTTTATTTTATTCTATTTTATTCTATTTTTTTCTTTTCAATCCCTCGTGAGTTGATGATTTTCTATTTAACGAGTTATGAAATCGTAAGAACACCTTCAAGCATTCATGGTCATTGTACGTGAGTAAGGTTGAATTCAAAAGAACTACCCTCCCTCGTCAAAGGTATCCTGTCTCCATTCTCGACAACGTTCTTAGCAGGATTGACGTCATATGACAAATGCACTGTGCGATGCAACACTCAGTAGGGGTTTCTCTTCTATGACTTCTTGTTTAAGGCCGAGAGCTTTTTTCGTATTATCTTTTTCTTTTCATTAGCCCACTTCACTTGTCTCGTTTTCTTAGGCTATTCAAAGTTACCCATTTAACGAGTTTTGGACCAATGACTCCCAAACCAGATGGTTTTGGGGCATTAGGTGTACAGACACCCCTTCGGGTTTATTTACTCGAGTAACGAAGGCCACGGTTCGAGACAAGCTGGCTGTCTGGCCCATTCATTCTTTGCTTCACCTTGCGCAAGATTCATTTTCTTAGGCTTGAGTTACCCATGTAGCGAGTGTTAGGCCGGTGACTCCCAAACCAGACGGCTTTAGGGCACCAGATGCAGAGACACCCCTTAGGCTTAATTACTCGAGTAGTCCATGCCACGATTCGAATCTGCTCGGGCCTCCTCTACTGTAATGCTCGCTTTCTTAGGCTCTGAGTTACCCATGTAACGAGTGTTGGGCCAGCGACTCCCAAACCAGATGGCTTTAGGGCACCAGGTGTAGAGACACCCCTCGGGCTTAATTACTCGAATAACCCAAGCCACGATTCGAGACATTAGCTTGATAATCATTTATCGTCTGACTTCTTGATATTAGCTGACTACGTCTTAATTGCCATCAACATCGTCATAGTTTCATACCCCACAACTGAAAGTTTGTGCAAATGCAAAATGAAGGCTGTCACATAAGGTCGATTCTGTCGCAAACATTGCTTTGAATTAAGGCTTTGTACCCGATCAAAAGGTTGAATAGCCTTCTTCATCTAATCCTACTCACGATCGTGCTCCACGGTTGCTTGTCAGAATTAATCCGATTCCTATCAAGCCAAATAAAATCCCCCTTTCACGCGGATCATCGTATCCCGGGAAAACTATGCTTGACAAATGCCAGATGATCGTACCGTTGAATATTGAATTGACATGAGGTAGCATTTGATGATAATGATGCATGTTGATGGGATTGTTGCATGGGTGCTAATTTGCACGTCATCATTTCCTGGGTAGTTGACAAATGCCCCAGTGTTAAGTTGCTCTTCTTGTGATCTCCCTCGTACTGGTTGCATCGGTATCTCGCTGGACTAACAGAAGATCCGGTCCTTTGACTTGTTGAAAGGTTTGGGGGATTTTTTTTCTTTTTGAGACTTTTTTTTTTCTTTTTTTTTTTTTTTTTTTTTCTTTTCTTTTCTTTTTTTTTGTGGTCGAATTTGCCCCTACTCCGGGTTCTTTGTGATTGTTAGGGGTTCTGATGTTTGATGGCTATGGTTTGATCCAAGTTGGGTTTGGGTTTGTCTTCGACCCATCCTTTGATCTCGTCAGGCGTATTGTCGATATCTGTCTCGTCCTGCTCAATCCCCATCAGATCGAAATCTAGCTCTATACCAAAATCGTGATCCTCCTTCAAATTTGGCCTATCGCCTGTCAGGCTAGAATGTCTCAAATCGGGGTACTCTGGATTCACCCCCTTTCCTGGATATCACCTGCTGCACGGTCCAACTGGCCACGGTGAGGTCAAGCAATGGAGCTCATTAGGAGGTGCATGGATCGTATTGGCATGGATCTGACATTGATGGCATTTCTTGATATGAGTATCGCAGTCAGTTTTCATGGTTAGCCAGTAGTGACCCGTCACATGATTTTTTTTTTTTTTTTTTTTGTGGTCGAATTTGCCCCTACTCCGGGTTCTTTGTGATTGCTAGGACACGCCTTCACGGTTCTCTAATCCTATCCTGCAAAACAAGGTCAGTGTAGGATGACAGGATAGTATTCAGAAGTTTTAGAAAACCTTGGTACGTGGTATGAATTGCTCTCCTGCACAACCATGTCAGTATTTCTCTTTATATGTGCAGGTGATGTGATCACGTAATGATACAGGACGTATTTATTATGATGATGCCGGTATGACAGTTGTATGCCATTTACATGACATTTATTTATTTGACCGAACGATAAAAGAGCATGAAGAAGCTTCCCTTTCGTTAGGTTTATCAGAGGCTGACCTACCCTAGGGTTACTCTCGCGGGCTTTTTGGCATGAAGGTCCCCAAATCTTCGTAATCTACTCGTCTGAGTCCTTTCGATTGGAGCGGATTTGGGTGGCGCGTTTCCTGAGCCATCTCCGGGGAGCAGCCCCTTCGAGTCCAGTAATAAGCAACCGACAGGTTCGCCTCAGGAGGAGGTACTCTCTCAACATACATTCACATTCATCGTCCTCACCGTATGCAAATGATTACTTTTAAAGTAAAACAATTCCATTCAATCATTCATTCATTGGACAAAAGGCATACATTCACACACAACAATAAGTAAAACAAGTCAAAATATCGCACGTACATACACATTTATGAATTTTAGAGGATAGGATAGCATCAAGATTTGAACGCGGCTTAAGCCCTCTAATATCCCTAGCAGAGTCGCCAGCTGTCGACGCCGGGTTTTCGCTCTTCTTTCGGTGATTATCACCCTTTCCGATTTTAGCCTTTTGATTTAATGATTTTTTGGAAAAGATCGGCATTGATGTCGACGGGGTTTTGAAAGATCGTTTTTTATGATGAGCCAATTAACCAGAGTCGCCAGTTGGTATATTTGAAATGGATGTACCAACTCATCCGAGTTTTCGTTTTTTATAAATCGCTAGCTCATGTGTGACTCCGAATTAATTGGTCTGCGAATCGAGATTCATAGAGTTCGGGGGCTTGCTTAAGCGAGGGGAAGGTGTTAGGCACCCCCCGACTTCCGTGAAACACGGTTACCGCAATCTTGGTGCTTTCCTATCCTTTAATTCATGAATGTGTGTGTGTATGTGCGCATGTGTGTGTGTGTGTGCCTATGTGAATGTTGTGGTGAGTTTGTATGAAAGAATCATTTGGATTTTTATGGAAAGTCGTGCTTTAATTTGAGAGTGCTTTGGAATGTCCTTCGGTTTCTACGAGAAAGCTTTATTCTTTATTAGGAAGGTTTGATTTTAATTGTCAAAACTGCAAGATTTTTATTAGGTGTTGTTTTGGCAAACAAGAGTTTTAAACCTTCGCCAAAATAGGAATCGAGATCTATACGTTGCTTTCGTAACTCAAATGATGGGCAACTTCTAGAATCTCTTTAACCCTATGCACCAAGGTTTAACAAAACGTTGTTTATTTTATAAAACCATTTTGTGTGATGGTTTGGAAAACGATCTTTTCTTTAGCCTTCTCGTTGAATAGGAATCAACATTCATTAGCATTTTCAATTTTTAGCCTCGTGATGCTAATAACCTAGTTTGATTGATTTTATGAAAATCTTAATCTTTTAGCTTTGAAATCAATTTTAGGTCGTAAGTCAAATCAAGCATTAAAATGCATTGGGGCTATTCATGGGCATGTAAGCCATCCAAATAACCCCAACGCCAACAATCACATATTTCACTACTACGGGGCCTTAAACCCGAATCTCGCCTTAGCGTCGTTTTAAGGCCCGACGATTACATATTTACAATGAAGACTACATCACTCCTACTATATATATCAAAAGATATCCATCATCGGATTTGGACCACGGGGTCGCGCTCCTAGGCTCACATCCAAAATCGCTACACACCCACAAGATCCTAAAAATAGCAATCTAAACAATCTATGCACGATACATCATTACAACGAGCTAAAAATTCACCAAATGGACATCATCGGGCCATTAGGAGGAATTCATTCCATTTGGAACCTTCACTAATAGCCCTCAATCCACGGATTCACATTAATATTCAAGAACAACTACATTCAAGATAATTCGGATGACAAAAAGCTTGGCAAAAAATGGTATAACAAAATGCTAAAAAAAAAGGATTTTTCACCTTGCAAATAATCCCCTCAATATGTATGAATTTGTGTATTGAATAGAGTAGAAAATATGAGATGTAATCTCACAAAATGGGTACAATTTCTCACTATTTCTCACTCTTTTCTCTCTTAATTGTTGCTGATTTTGCTGTTCTTCCTGAACTGTCGCCGCCGCTGCCTTCTCTCTTTTGTTTCTGTATGCAAAATGGCCGGATAAGGGGCTGCCCTAGGCAGCCGCAGATGGATCTGCGGCTGACCTCGGTTTCCCCGCGCCCGCCGCGCACTTCAGCCGTCTCGCGCACTACCATTATTTTAATCGTTTGGCCGCAGATCAATCCGCGGCTGGGTGGGCTGATTTTCTCGTTTTCCGAACCGCACTTCGATTCTCGTGTCGGATCATCGGTTTCTGCTGAAAGGCCTGCATTTTGCAGTCCGGGAACCGCTGGGAAACGTGCCACGTCATCCGAGAATGCCCATTTCGGACAGCCTTATTGTCACGTCAGCTTTGGTTGCCAATCATTGCGGTGGTGTTGGGCGTTCGCACTTGTGCCCATTCCCTCGCCCTCACAGGCCGGTTCATTTGACGATTTTGCCCTCCTGTCACGGTTAGTATACGAAGCGCAAAATTTGGGTGTCTACAGTATATTTTCATGCAAGTCAAGTATGTAAGGTCCATTCAGTAAATTGCCAACACCATATAAAACATTTTTATTATAAATAGAACAACTGTTGTTCTTTATTAGAATATCAAAACCATCCATATCCAATACAGAAATTGAAATAATGTTTCTAATGAGTGTTGGAACATAATAACAATTATTTAAACTAATGAACTTGCCCGAAGGCAATGCTAAACAATAAGTCCCTACAGCCAATGCAGCAACCTTTGCTCCATTCCCAATTCGTAGGACGACTTCATCCTTGTTCAGCTTCCTACTTCTGCTTAGTCCCTGCATATTATTACATATGTGAGAACTACAGCCGGTATCCAATACCCAAGTAGAATTTTGACTTTCAGAAAAATTAATTTCAATCATGAACAAACCTAGATCAGAAGTCAAAGCTTCTCCAAGCTTCTTTTGGCCCGCAAGATACTCCTTGCAGTTCCTCTTCCAATGTCCCGGCTTATTGCAATGGTAGCAAATTCCTTTGCTATCTGGATCAGGTTTCTTATTATCCTTTTTCTTCGCCTTACCCTTAGCCTTTCTTGTTTTTTTTCTTCTTTTCAGAAGATACCTTGGGCCTCTTCCTTTTCTTGGAAGAATCATCCACTAGTAAGACTTGGTTCTTGTTGGATGAGAAGTGACCTTCAATAGTTTTCAGCATGTTAAGTAACTCAGGCAAGCTGACGTCTAACTTATTCATGTGAAAATTCACAACAAATTGTGAGAAGGTGTCCGGGAGTGACTGCAAGATCAAATCTTGTCTTAACTCCCCATCCATCACGAACCCAAGTTGTCCAAGTTGTTCAATCAGATTGATCATCTTAAGGACATGAGTCTCAACAGCAGTGTCCTCGGTCATACGAGATCGGAAGAGCTCCTTAGATATCTGATATCTAGCAGTCCTACTTTGCTCACCATACAACTCTTTGAGGTGCAGCAATATAGTAGGAGCATCCATAGTTTCATGCTGACGCTGAAGCTCGTTACTCATGGATGCGAGCATGATGCATTGAGCCAAGATTGCATCATCTTGCCACTTTCTAAAAGTAGCAATCTCTTCCTCAGAGGCTGTTTCTGCAACACTTGCAGGGACTGGCGAATTTAGGACATAAGAAATCTTTTCAGCAGTGAGAACAATTCTCAGATTCCTTAACCAGTCCGTGTAATTCGGTCCGGTTAGTTTGTTAGCATCAAGTATGCTACGCAGTGATAGTGAGTTTGACATTTTTAAATTCTGCATGTGAAATAGACAACATTTTAGCATACATTCATTTAATTAATTACCAAAATAAATTAGGTCTTTATTTTAAATTGGTATCTCCCACTATTTTCATCAAACTATATTACCCTCATTATATAGTTCGGCAATTCTAATTAAAGATTTGCTAGTGAGATTAAGGATCCCATTTCAAATGTATATAGCCTTGTGGTGACACAACAAGCGATATATAAATAAATAGGTAGACAACTATTGTCAATTACATCACTATGTAACTCCTTTTATTTTGCCTCTTAGATTATTTTGATCAAGTGGTGACACATCCGAATCAAAATTATCCAAGTTAAGTCCAACCTAGCACTTCCATATATTCGAAAGAAAAAACACTGTCCTTGTGGTGACACAACAAAACAGCATCGTTCAGTCTATTTATAAGCATCAAAATGTGATAAAGCAACATCTTAAATATTTAATACTTGCCTTGTGGTGACACAACAAACTCATATTAAACATTTAATACTCTATTGCTTTACCATGCTAGAAGGCGACGTTCGATATTCCAAATATCTTTGAACGCTTAGGACTTAATATAATTCCTTTGAGGGGTTTATTATTATTAGTCTCATCTTGTTTAGCGCGCATGCACATATATATATAAAATACGCGTCATATTATTTTACATGCGAAGCATGTTGGATAATATATAATATATATATATATATAATAAGCATGCACATATAGAATACTATATTCTACCCGGATTGATTATGGACTTTTATTCTAGTTTGGTTCACTAGAGCCACCAAGTGAACCAAAAGGTCAAACCTAGGGTGCAAGAATTAAATTTAAATATAACTATTACATTTAAACCCGGGCTCCAATACAAACGGGTCTTCAAGCGCTCCTTGCTCCTTTGTCTCCAATTCTTCAAAAATTAATTCTAACTAGTCCTATTACATAAACTATTTACAATAAATAGAAACCTTGATCAGCAGTCAAGGGGAAGTACATAGGAGGGAGATAGAATTTACATTTAGGAAAAATTAGAGAAGACGAGGTACGCAGACCCCATTTATAAAAACCCATACATTCAAGCATCCACTAAAATAAATCCAATCACACATTGGTCAACAGTCCATAATCAATCCCTATTTATTATCATACATATCTCTATATGTATCAATAAATAACATTCATCTCATGAATAATAAAACAATTCCATATATGCATTGATATCAATTAATGGGCAAAAGTTTTGCTAATATTTAGTTTTGAAACAAAATAAACTCTTTTATTTTAATCAAAAACCAAATCCAAATTAAACTCCTTTAATTTTAGCAATCTAAAATCCTATTCCAGATAAAATAAACTCTTTTATTTTAAACTTTTATCAATTAAATAAACCATTTATTTTAATTGAGAAAAACAAAATTTTTTCAAAGTCTGGACACCGGCGCGGCCGCGCTCCAATTTGAACTAGGAGCGGCGCGGCCGCGCTGCACCCCAGGAAACGTTTTCTGGGTTAGGGTGCGGCCGCGCTCCAGAATGAACTGGAAGCGGCGCGGCAGCGCCGCGATGCAGAATCAGAAAAATTTTTCTTGCCCAAAAATTCGAACGTTTCGCATATCAATTCATACATGGAATCATCAAGATCGATAATTAGCACATGATTAGGCTCTGATACCACTGTTAGGTTTGTATATGACGCGAGCATGCAATCAAATTACATAAATAGAGCGGAAGCGCGATAAAACGGATTTTTAAAATTTTATACAAACCATCACCATGATCGATCAATGTGCTCAATTAACGAGATAAACGAAAGAGAAAGAGAATAAGAAATTATACCCTCGTAGAACTAAGCTTCCTCGGGTACAAGTTCAACTCCTAGTCCTTCGTGTTCTCCTCGAATGCTACGGTGTGATTCCTTCCTTTGATCAACGTTAGCCACCCAAGTGTTTGGCCTCTAGAGGTGTTCCACCAAGGAAGAACAAGTATTCAAGAAGTTGGGTATTTGGCAAAACCCTAGTTTCTATCTCTATAGAAATTGTAAGTATTCTCCACAATCTAATGCAAGAGTGTGTAACCCTAATCTATGATAAGACCCTTCTTATTTATAGATGTAGGAATAACCCTTCCCTAAACTATTTAGGATTTAGGGTTTGTATTATAATTAAACTCCTTTAATTAATAATGCTCCTAATCCAATTAGGAATCCATGGGAGAGTACTTCTATTAATTAATTCCCAATCCCTATTAGGAATTAAATAATAGTAAAAGTAATAATAATAATAAGACTCCTCTTATTAATTTATATTTAATATTTCCAAAATATTAACTAATAAATATTAAGCTATTTAATTTATTCTATCTCCATAGACTAAATTAAATACACTTAACTTATTATTACAATTATGCTATTTACTTCTTAAATAAATATTTTTCTTTTGCGGTGTGACCCTTTAGGTTCTCCATATTAAACCGGTTGTGAATAAATCAATTAGAACAATTCTAATCTTATTTAAATAAATAAATTAAACTATTTAATTCATTTAAATAAATAACATTTATTCTACAATAAGGGTAAGCCCCCTTAGCGATCAACGACTTTCCAGATAATATAGATTTCAACATTAATCACAAAAGAACCTTTGAGTAGATAGTTACCGTACAATTCAATCCTTCTACCTTACAATGTCCCAATTAAATATAAGACATGGAATTACTGTCAAGTCTTATTTTATTTAATTATATGTATTTCGATTCCCAAATGCACAACTCTAATTAATGTAAATTAGAAACTCCTTTCTAATTCATTCTGCCTTGGCCAAGGACTACTGAGTTATCATTTATCGAATCACATAGGACATTCACATCTTTTACTAGACGAGGTAGATTCTTTGTTGATCATTCACCTATCTCCATGTATAACTAATTATACCCAATCATACCCTTTGATATACCCATAAGGTCTTAAGGGACATGTCAAAGTATAACTCATCATACACAAGATACTATGATGATCTCAAGTCCAAGGATCACTTGTACTACTATCACTAGAGGAATTCCTATTGACAGGCGAGTAAAACTCCATTAGGTATTCCTTAGCGAGTCACGTTCAGTGAACTTATTCTCTAATAAGCACCTACATACTTGCTTTAGTGTCTCCACACAAATGATTATGAGATCAATCATCCTCTTCCCAAGAGCAAGCAACGTATGTACTAATCTATCCGGATTCACTAATCCCCAATTTAGTAATCCAACGATTAGGAACAATTTTAGTTTGTGAGCTATCTTGAATTTAGATCTCATTAGCATGATCACCATCATGATTCTAAAAGCATTGCTCAAAACTATGGGTTTATCACATTTAATATATAACAGCACCATGTAGATAATATAAAATGCCTTTTGAGAAAATCAATTCCTTTATTAATAAATGAATTAAGATTACAAAGTATATGCTACATCATATCAAATATGATTGACTTGTGTGCATACTACTTTCACTGCCTAGGAGCATTGTGAGCGACAGGGACAAACTCTTTGTTAGTGGATTTTGACATGAAATTTTTAGTCTCGCGCGCACTCAATTACATTATAGCTCGGCCTATCATCCTGAGAGTGATGGGCAAACTAAACGGGTTAACAGATGTTTGGAGTCTTATCTTAGAGCCATGACCAGTCATAGATCACATAATTGGACTAAATGGTTGCCTGCTGCGGAGTGGTGGTACAATAACTCCCTACATAGCTCTATCAAGTTGACACCTTATGAGGCTCTATACGGCACCAAATCCAGGGTAATGAATATCCCAAACACTAAAGTTACCAATGTGGAAGCTTTGTCATCCTTTTTCCAAGGAAGGGACCTAATGAACAAGCTACTAAAAGAATCTCTTCAATAGGCCCAACAAAGGTACAAACACTATACTGACCCTCACAGGACTGAACGAGAATTTGAAGTTGGTGATTGGGTGTACCTACGTTTGCAACCCTACAAACAATCTTCTGTTGTATTGAGAAAGAATTTAAAGCTCTCTTCTAAGTATTTTGGCCAATATCAGGTGGTAGAAAGGGTGGGTAAAGTAGCTTACAAACTGTCTCTTCCACAAATCTCTTTGGTTCACCCCGTTTTCCATATCTCTCTCTTAAAGAAGAAAATTGGCGCTAAAAAAGTCCCAAGAACTGTTCTTCCTACTGTAGGCCCAGAAGGTCAGTTTCTAGTCCATCCGGTTGCTGTTTTGAGTAGAAGATTGGTGAAGAAAGGAAATCGTCCGGTTCCTTAAATGTTGGTGCAATGGTCCAATACCATCCCTGAAGATGCAACATGGGAGGATTCAGCTTCAATACATGCTCAATTTCCAGATTTCAATCCTTGAGGACAAGGATTTTGAAAGGGGAAGCATTATAACGGTCTTTCTACAGTACGAGGTCACTCTCTTAATTCCACAGTTCCTTGCGTAAATAGTGGGATCTTTCATGATTATAGGAGCCTTAATTAGGATAGGGAATCATTCTCAATTTCCTGGCACAATCAAGAGGATTCGAAGATCATTGCAACTTTGTTTATGGTAGCAAAATAGGGATTTGAAGATTAAAAAGAGGGTTTAGGTTCAGCGGAGGAGGAGCCCAATTTCAGAAATGTTTTTCCCTAGTTTTTCTTGATTCCTGGTTCCTACTTTCAGTACTTTAGATAACTTAGTTAATTTCCAGTGCAGTCACAATACTAGTTTAATCCTCTTGTAATTCCAGTACCACTTTTTAAACTTAAATAATTAATCTCTATCTCATTTCGTTTGTGTTGTGGTTGAAGTTACTCTTGTATTCCTTTGGCCCTTATAACTGTTATGCAGGGGAGCATTTTGTGAACAAATCAGTCATTGATCCTCTATTTTTACTAGAATTCCAAGCAAGAATGAATCCCCTAGGACACAATTTCAATACTTTGGCTCAATATCAGCAAACACAAACACCCTATGAGTCCTATAACCCAAAACCAATTCTAAGTCAAACCCAACTTTGGGTTCACTCCAATGCCAAATTTAACAAATTCTGATCTTTACATGTCATCGCGTCAGAAAATTTTGCTTCTACAATGAGTTCATCAAACTATCTACCACCACCCACCGCCGCAAAATTATCACAAACTCCTGGAAAAGCCCTATTTACTTCCCCAAATATTATTTCCCTTGCGTTCAATTCGGTAAATTTGAGGCCACTATGCAACCGACTGAGATATTGGTAAGAACGACGAATTTGGTGGAAGATTGTATTTTTGTTACACTTAATTAGAAACATTATTATTCTACATGCATGCTAAATAAAGCAATAATTGTGTAATCTATAAAGATGAGAGCCAAGGGAGATAGGAGGGACGGGGAAGAGGAATTGAAAGGGACGGGGAAAGGGGTTGGGAAGGGATTTGTCTCTTTTTCTTTTCTTTTTTTAATTATGTTTTGTGTTTTAGTATATACTTGCTTTCTAACCCGTGTGAGGCACGAGTTTATTTAACTTTTTCTTAGTTAAATTGTGATTAATTAAACCAATATATATTAATATACCATATGCTATGGACGATGTTGAGTAAAATTCATAATCTAATATTGAATATTTCAATAAGTTTAAATATTAGTTAATAACTTTAAAACTTTATTGGAAAAAGGGGGAATCTATTGGGCTTGTGGGCCCAGTTGGTGATCATAAGATAATTATTATGACTGTGTGAAACTTGTGGCAATTGATGATCATAAGGTAATTAGGATTCTATTAGTGTGCATTCTCCTAAATGGTTTAAGAGTTATATAAGTTTTTGGAGCAGGAAACTGTTGTCAGATTTCACAATAAACAATTACGTACAATTATACACGATCAACAAGTAATAAAATGATAAGTAGAGTATCGTTCCCACGGAAAAATACTGCAATTTATATTCTCAACTACCAATTTTATATTAACCCATTTTTTTTAAACAATCACAATTCGAATAATGATTAAAGCTAATTAAATTTAAACTAAGATTAAGAACTAATCGCTAAGGTTGAAATTCAGATTTTTAAAGCTTAAAACTACAATATCCCCAATTATGCAATATAAACTAATTATCCAATTCATCCAATTATTAAATTCAATAGAATTGTTAACAGGAATTCAAAATTATTCATAAGCCCTTTCCCAAGTGATCAAAATTTATTCAACTCAATTAATTCTACGATATTCCTATGCAAAACTAAAGAATTAAATTCATTAAGCACCAATTCCCAATAGTTACATGCAGCGAAGAGATATCCCTATTTATTTCACAAACCTAATTATTCATCCCATTCAAATAATTAAGAATGCATGTTATCACACTCAGATCTAACCCTATATTTCATCTCCCGAATTCATCTAAAGTATCCCGCTAATTATTGGCCAGACAATTACTCAATAAACACATAATAGACAACTGAATATGAATAAATAATTCGAATTAAATAAATAATTAATCCATAGACATAAAAGGTTCAATTGTAGTCGTAATTAGAAGTTTAGTTCATGCTGAAAATCGGAATCATAAATCCAAAATTAGTCATCACAATTAAATTACAAATCTGAGATAGAGGATAAGAAAAACTGAGTAAAAGTTCTTCAATCTTCAATTCTCCAATCTGAATTCCTTGTAATGTTTCTTCTGTCTCCAATCTCCAATCTCTGCGTTATATCTCAAACCTTGTGTGTTAGCGTAATTGTGTTCCATCTCTCTCTATTTCTTTTATAGTCTCTAAATCAGATCAGTAGAAAGAATCCCACTTCAATTCAACTCCCAAAACAATTAATTTAACAATATTATTTTTACTCTTCTTCCGCTTTCTCGCCCCGACGAAGTCATTTTTCCTAGCTAAGCTCACCCCGACGAAGTCACGCCCCAGTGAAGAAATTAAACCTGAAGAACTCGCCCCGACGAAGTCTCTACTGAAAATTACCAAAATGCCACCAAACTTCAAGTTTTCCTCTTCTGCCCCTCCAAAGCCGCTTCCTACAAAATCAACACACAAACAAGTAAAAAGACACTAAAAACACTTAAAGATAGTAAAGAAATAAGCCAAAGATATATCTAATTCGCAGGTATAAAACCCATTCATTAGAAACGAAGAGGAAGTGGTAGAGTTTTTGGAGGGAACAACTCTTTGATCTTAAATTGGAGAGTAACTTGTACGAACGAAGTTAACTCAAATTGTATTTGTACATAAGTGAATTTAGACCAAAGCCAATTTAGTTTACTTCTATGGGCATTCTCCTAAATGGTTTAGGAGTTATATAATTTTTTGGAGAAGGAAACGAAGAGAAAGTGACAGAGTTTTGGGAGAGAACGACTTCGATCTTAAATTAGAGAGTAACTCGTACGAACGAAGTTAACTCAGATTATATTTGTACGTAAGTAAATTTAGATCAAAGCCAATTTAGTTTACTTCTATTTTAAATTTGACATAAAATAACTCAGTACAAATAAAATTGACTCCTAATTAATTAAGAGTCAACTTAAATTGGGATCATTGTTTTTATATATTAATATAGATATGTAAATACCTCTTTTGCCTTAATAAAGAATTACTTTTAATTTTGATTAAACTTATTTGTAAAAATTTTAAATTTAAATTGTAATATAAATTTATTTATAGTTTTAAAATAAGAATTTTATACTTGGTAACACTAATTGTAATTTTTTTATAGTAGTAAATAGTGCACGAATTAAAATCAATACTAATTTTGAATTTTAAAATTTTGTAAATGAATGAGTTGGTAGTGAAAAAAATAAACGAAATTGATTATATATTTTCTCAAAACTCGAAACAGTGGTACGTCCAATGATCCAAATTATATATATTATATATTATATATATATATATATATATATATATATATATATATATATATATTCATTCAATTGTTAGCAAATGAATTTATATTCTTTCATTAGCCATTATGAATGCTTACCCATGCCTTGCATGGGTATCATACTTGTATAACTAAAAGTATAAACTTGAAGTCACAATTTTTAAGTTTTGCAAATTTTTGGTTCACTTGTTCTCTTTTTTATCCAAATTTGTACAAATACTATTTAAATTTGTAACAATTACAAGTTTTTGGGTTTACAAATTTTTGGTTCACCTTTTCTCTTTTTTATCCAAATTAGTACAAGTACTATTTAAATTTGTAATAATTACAAGTTTTTGGTTAAGCTTTTTTTCTTTCCTATCCAAATTAGTAAAAGTAATATCCAAATTTATAATAATTAAATACTACCTAAATTTGTAAAGTAACAACATTTTTCTATTTTAAAAGATCAATATTAGGTAAAATAAACACAGTAGTCTTGAATTTGCACTAAATATTCACAATAACAATTAATTATGGTGATCCAACTTATACCAAATAAAATATAATACAATATAATCACTTTCTGTTATTAATAATTAAATAACTAGTAATTTGAATTTATTGGTGCATGGGTGATTTAGTAATTTAGGCAACTACCTAGTGCTGGTTGCATATCATAAACATGGATAGAATGAAGACCCGCAAATTTTGATAATTAAATTAAATTTTACGTAAATTACCAAGTCACTATAGTTTAAAATCTATTAGGACAAATGCATATTTGATTTGATGATGAGATAATTTATATTTGTATTTAGTAGTTTTTGTGAATTCCTTATAATGAAATTAATGTAAAAGGACTTAGATTAAAAGATCAAATTTGTTAGGTTGATCTATTTCGTTGAGTAAACAGAATGTATAGCTATAGGAAATTAAACGATCGTAAAGTTGTTTAGGCGATCGTAAAGCATAGTGAAAATCCCAGAGTCTGCCAAAGAACGTAGAGTTGTCTACTCTGAGATCGTAAAGCATATTAAAGATTGTAGAGTCTGTCAAAGATCCTAGAGCTATCTATTCTGAGATCGTAGAGCATATTGAAGATCACAGAGTCTGTCAAAGATTGTAGAGCTGTCTACTCTGAGATCTAAAGCATGTTAAAGATCGCAGAGTCTGTCAAAGATCGTAGAGTTGTCTACTCTGAGATCTAAAGCATATTAAAGATCTCAAAGTCTGTCAAAGATCGTAGAGCTGTCTATTCAGAGATCGTAAAGCTCATTAAAGATCATAGAGTCTGAAAGAGATCGTAGAGCTCATTGAAGACCGTAGAGTCTGAAAGAGATCGTAAAACTCATTAAAGATCATAGAGCTTGTGAAACATAGAGCTTGCTAGTAGAGTCATCTAGCCAGATACTCTAAAAACACCATAAAACTCTACGAAGAGAAAAATCGTAAAGTATATCAGCTCTGACAATGGACTGACAATGTCAGTACTCAAAAAGTGAAGATCCCAAGATAGTTGGTGAACATCTTAAGTTTGAGAAGAAGAACAGATCGAAATGTGTCCAACAGCTATTTAAGTGAAATGACAGGGACCCACTTAAGTGTCTTTGTAGTAGTCTGATGTGACATGTCACAGCCAAAAGCAAGCTGACACATACATTCCCAAAAGTCAACAATTAGATATCTTCTAGGATCAGAGCATTAAATGAGTAACGACAACTTTCAAACAGGACAATCTCGAGGATGTCTATAAGAGGCACGTAGATTCAATCCAACAATAACAATCACCTATCATACAAGTTGAATTGCTACCAAACTCTCAAGATAACTACTCTAGGAATCAAGAACTATTTGTTCTATTGCTAAGTCTTTCAGTACTAGACTTAAAGCCACTTAATAGCACCTCCAACTCAATCTATATCTTAGTGATTGTTCAGATCTTAGTGACCTTTGTAATCAAGTCTTAGTAACTTGTTTCAAGTCTTTGTGATTCAGTTGTTGTAATTGTTCTTAGTGAACAGATCTTAGTGATCACCCATCCTTAGTGGATTATTCCTACTCGAAGAGTAGAAGAATGGACTAGGAGATCTTTGTTCTTCGAACCACTTAAAATTTCCTTTATCTTTTTACTTTCAGCACTTATATTTTTACAAAGTTATTTATATTTATTTGTGACTTAATTCCATCTGTGTGCTAAATTTAGAACAGTGACTTTCCTAAATCTTTGAAAGGGGTTTTTCAAAATATCATTTTGATGTGCATAATTAAATTAACCTGCTTAATTTATAAGTTGGTAATACTTCTTTAAAAAGGAAAGTTTTCAAAAGGATCTATTAAACCCCGTTCTAGATCTCTAAGTGCCTTTGGAAAACAACAAGTGGTATCAGAGTAGGTTCTCATAATCAAAGCTTACATCGCTTGAGTAGATCAATGACACAAAATAAAACCAATTTTGAACTTGGTAGTGGAAACAAGCCACCCTTATGTAATAATGATAAATTTGCTAACTAGAAAGTGCGAATACAGGTGTACATGGATGCACTTGATGAGGAGCTGTTTGATGTTGTTCTAAATGGCCCATATATTCCCATGAAACTTGCTCCAACAATAGAAGATGCAAACAAGGTTGCAGTCATGCAAAAGGCAGAATGGACTGATATGGAGAAGACGCTAGTACAACTCGATAAAAGAGCCAAAGACATTTTATTCATGGCTTTGGAGGACGAGATGTTTTAGAACGTGGTCAACTGCAAGATAATAAAGGAAGTATAGGAAGCTCTCCTGGTGATGCACAAGGGAACTAAAGAAGTTAGGGAAACCAAGCAAACCCTATTGACTCAAAAATATGAAATATTTTCCTATGTCTCTGGCGAGAACATAACATCAACTTATGAAAGGTTCAACGTGCTGCTCAACTCCCTCAGAGCATTTGGAAAGGTTTATCCCAACAAAGACCTTAATATCAAATTCATGAGAGCACTGCCAAGCAAGTGGGATGCAAAAATCACTGTTATAAGAGAATCACAGAATCTACATGAGATGACTGTGCAGAAGTTATACGGTAATTTTCTTACCTACGAGCTTGAGTTAAACCAAAGGGCAGAGATTACTTTAGAATCCAAGAGGAAAGAAAGATGAGCTGCTCTTAAAGCATCAGAGGTAGCTTCCAAAGCTCATGTAGAAGATAATTCTGATGATGATGAAGACATTGCTTTGCTCGCTAGAAGATTAAGAAAATTTATGAGAAAAGGTAGAAGCAGCAAGCCTAGGAGATATGACAACAACAACAACAGCAAAAATCGTGATCACTCAAAGGACTTGTGCTAAATTTGTAAAAAGTCAAGTCATTATATCGTTGAGTGCAACAAGCCCCTGATAGAGGAGCTGAAGAAAGACAAGTAGAAGAAAGAATCAGCTCTAAAGAAAGAATTCAATGGCTACAGAAGGTTCTAGAAGAAGGATAAAGGTCTTGTCGTTGAGGGTTCGTGGAGTGATTTTAATAATGATTCGAGCTCATAATCAAGCAAAGACGAAGGATCCCAAATGGCCAATTTGTGTTTTATGGCCATAGAAGCAGATAACACCACTGATAATCAAGAAGTTGATATCAGTGAGATATTTGATTTCAATTCTCCAGATGTAGATATAGATGATTTAAGAACTGCATTGCATGACATTACATCTGATCTGCATAAGTATATGAAATGGTTCAGGATTCTATCAAGGGACTATTCTCTTCTTCAAGAGGAGAAAAAGAAAGTGCAAGTGGAGTTGGGAACAGCTCTACGAAATGTTGGCTCTTTCTCTAATTTGAAGCTAAGAATGAGAGATTGAGAAAGATAACTGAAAGATCGTCACAGAGAGAATCAAATCTGTTTTCTAAAATCGAGGAACTATAGAAGACTATCTCTACGTGGAATATGTCTTCTTCTCTGGACTCCCTGATCACAAGTCAGAGAGCAGTCTCAGACAGATCAGGTTTAGAATTTGGGGAGTCATCGCTAGATCTAAGTGTCTTTGGGAAACAACAAAATCATTAATTTCGATTAAAAGCATCCTAGCCAATTAATTTACACCATTAATTAGCTTTATTTTTCATCCATTTATATAGTTAAGTGAAATGTTAAAATAAGGAGTGTACACGCCTAAATTTCGTTAAAGGGTTAACTTGTTCAAGAAGTAATGTTAATGAACAAGGCAATTTTGTGACCCAAAATGAGGCAAGAAAATAAGGCCAAATTTAAAAATAAAAGGAAATAAAAGTTATTTGAGTGCAACCCAATATGCATAAGTTGCTTGACTGGCCCATCTCGATGAGAAAGTAAATCTAAGGGTCAAAATTCAAGAAATAAAAAAGGTTGATCCAATGGTCCAAAATAAAAGGTGTGGGCACTAAGTATACCTTATCTATATATAGATACTTCGTGGTAGGACTGAGCAGTCGGTTATAACCGAATAGCTCGGTTATAACCGAAAACCGAAATTAATGTATTTTTAATATCCGAATAAGTAACTGAATTACACAATAACCGAATAACCGAATAACCGAATTTACTATTCGGTTATTCGGATAATAACCGAAATTAAGGTCTATATTTCTCCAACAAAGAAAAGTCATTTCAAATTTCCAATACAAGAGTTTCCAATCACAAAATTTTATCAATAAATATTTTAATTTTTTTTTCTTATTCGGTTATTCGGTTAACCGAATAACAAAATTTTTAAAACCAAACCCAAACCCGAAAACCATATATTAAATCGGATATAACTGAATTTCAAAAAATAACCGAATAATCGAAAAAATTCGGTTAAAAAAATTCGGTTCAGTTTGGTTTTTCGGTTATACCCGTTTTTTACTCAGTCCTACTTGGTGGAAAAAGACTAGTTGGTAGTGAGACAACTCATTTTGAAGATCTAGGAGAGCAACCAAGAGAGGGAAAGGTGTAAAAAAAACAAAAAGTGGGCTCTTTATTCTTCATCTTCTTTTTCACTTTTCTTCATATAATTATTTATCCATAATTTAAAGAGGCTTCTCCATTAGAGCTAAATGAAATCCCCACCATAGCCTTCTTTAATCTTTCTTTTAAGGTGATCTACCCCTTTAATAGGTAGAGGTTTTTTACTTAGCCTACTTGAAGATGAAGAAAGTGAGAGTAAGAGAGTATAAATCCTCTTTGAAATCACTTTTCTTGTAATCTTCATAATACGGGCATAACTAATATTTACTTTTGTTTCATTTAAATTATATCATTTACTTTTATGTCATTTTAATTTCAAACACTTTACTTTTATGTCATTTAAATTCCATGCAAGTTATCCTAATGTCATTTAAACTATTATAAGTAGCATAGATTTAATTTATGTAAGTAGTTAATTATTTTCTTTTAAAGTTGTAATCTTATTTATTTATAATTTTATTTTCAATGTAGGTAGTTAGTTCATTAATTTCTATATAAATTTTAGTTAAATCTTAGCCTAGGATGGAGATTTAAGTCTTTAAATTTATATCCAAAAGAGTTTATTGACTTAGTTTTGTAACCTGTAATCTTTTTATTAGTTGTTTTAGCTCTCTTTTGTTACAGTACTTAGCACACACTTCACTTATTTTGTGGATTAAAATGAGTCTAAGATGATTTACATGCCTAACAATTCATCTCAAATTCAAACATCAAACAAGTTAAGGCCTTAATAATATTATATTTATAAAAGTGACTTTCAAACATATATTAGGCTATAATAAAGCCAATATTTTCATGTTCTAATATTTTGTATGCTTTTTCATAGTTAAAAAACAAGTATTGAAATAGCTTTTAAAAATGATTTTAAAGTAACTATCACATTTTGAAAATGCATTTTATTGAAAAAAAATTTAAGAATAAATTGAAAAGATAAATGTGTTAGGTCCGAAAGCACAAAAGAGATCTAAAATGGAGGTTGCATAGATTCTTTTAAATTTTCTTTTTAAGTTAGATTACCGAATAATTAACCAAGTTAATTAATTAAAGTTTGCACAGCAGAATAATTTAGAAAACCACTTCAAAGATTAAAGAAAATGCTTGATTCTAAATTTAGTGTAATCGTAGAGTACTGGAAGATAAGTGCAGAAATTTAAAAGCAGAAAGTAAATAAAGCATGAAGTTTTAAGTGGTTTGGAGCACAAAAATCTCCTAATACTTTCTTCTATTCCGTGAGTAGGGATGATCCACTATATGTAAGGTTACAAAAATCACAGTTCACTTAGAACTTTTATAACAATGATTTACTAAGAATCCTTCAATTCACAAAGACTTGGTTAGCTAAGATCACTAAGATCTGTACAAATATCACTAAGAAAATGATGTTGTGTGAGGTATTGATAAGTTGCAATAAACTCTTCTCTCGAATGATTTAGCAGTAGAAATTATGTTCTTGTGAACGTTGAGTAGAGCTGAACACTTGATCTTTAGAGCGTTGAAATTCAAAATTTCAGTAGTCTTTAAGTGTTGATGTAACAATCTTTTTATAGTAGTGATTTGGAATTTGCTCGTTGGATTATTATTGTTGTTCCAAATAACTAGGAACACTTGTTAACGATTAATTCTTTTAACTTCAAATGTTTGTCTGCTGGACCATAAACTGTCGCTTTCAGTTGTACTACGATTGGTGCAATAGCAGACGCGTGTCCTTGTCCTTATGCAACTAGTTGTTGGAAACGCTGAGTTGTCTCCTTTGTCTCTATCGTTGACTCATAACGGATAAGATCAACTTTGGGAATGTGAGTCGAGCTCGTATGGCCTTAGTCGTTGACCTATAGCACTGCTTGTCAGACTGTTGCGCTATATGAATTTATCTATATAAGCTTTCAATACGTGTCCAATCGTAGAGTCAATCTTCAAATTATTTAGTGACTAAGCTAAGCGATGCTAGCTTTACGTTCCTTCAATGTCTTTTGTGATATAGCTCTATGTTTTAGTCTCCTGATAATTGATCTCAATGTTCACTTAATTAAATGAACTTGCCCTCTGCTTTCGAATTTTTGTGCACTAAACTTTTGCTCAATGAAATTTGCACAAGTCTTCAGGTAGTCTTCAGCTATACAATTTTACATGGTTATTCTACGATCTAACAAGTTAGATTCCTAACTAAATCATTTTACAAATATTTTTATAAGGACTTTATAAAACTAACTTGTTACAAATAGACATTAAATTTCAGTTATCGTCAAATCAAAATAAGGCAATATAAATATATATACTAACAAAATGTAAACATACTTGAAATGATTTCTATTAAACGAGTAATGTTTTCATATAAATATATAAAGGAACGTAAATTGGAAAGATAAACGTAAACATATTTGAGATGATTATATATATCTAATTAAAGTTTAATGTTTTCATACAATATATATATATATATAGGAAAAGATCTGAATAAATAAATTTTGCCACATTAAACTTAAAACGCTCAAGTTAAGTCCAACAAACCCCTTCAAATCAAGTTGGACCAATTTATATAAATATATAATAAGACAAAATTTTATTTTTTAGTCTTTGATATGTGACTAAAAGTTAACTACTGTCTAAACACTTTAAAAAAATCTCCCTAGTTTTATTTTATTTATCTTAAATAGACTTAGAATTTAACTACAATTTAAACACTTTTTAATGTGCAAAGAAAGAAGAAAAAAGAAAATGAAAGGATGAATGAATGAAAAAGATTACTGGAATGGATGGAGATTATCTTCACTGGCCACTGAATGAATACCTAAAGAAGAAAGATAAAAAGGAATACTAAAGAGAGAGGAAGAACAAAAGAAAAATGAAAAGAAAATGATAGTATAAAGAAGAAAGAGAAAAGAATATACTAAAAAGATGAAGATACAATGAAAAATGGAAAAAAATTGATATGTCCGAGAATATTTTCTTAGTTGACCAAAACGATCCAATGATTAAAGAGCTAATTTATCAATCTCCTTGTTGGGGGGAGAATTGGCGAGGTTTGATGAAAACCCAAATATTGTGAGTTGGCAAAGCCCAAGTATCACAACAAATCAATAAGCCCAATAAGTATTGGTTGGTGGGCCCTGGTGAGGTGATGGGGCAGCACCCCCACGTGGGGGTCACTTTTAGTCTGTCAAGAGCAATTGGAATGTCAGACTGGTGTTCCCGAGGCATATGTCCGGGAAGAATATGGCGTCTATCTCCTTTTAATAAAGTTCAGTGTAAGCCCATAACATTGGACCAAAGGAGGGGTCCCGGGATTCGAGGGATAAACATGGCATGTGTTTTACTATAAGATACAAGGCTCATTTCATTTGAGAGGTAATCAACGTTTTACAGTACTAGAGCAATATACCTCCATTGTTATACACCTTGTTCAGCCTGTACTAATTCTCACACCGGAGCTATCCCCCGGCGGCAAAACCGCTCGGAACTCTGAGTGTAACCTCGTTCATGTGCAGAATTGACGCGCTTTTGGTGATTAAGGCGCGTGGGCGAATTCTTGGCGTTAACATTGGCGCTAGGAGGGCCTAGTGCTCAGTAACCCTTCAATCACTTGAGGATTTCTTGACTAATCACAATAGTAGTGGGCAGCTCAAAAATGGCTTCGGCGCATGGAGAAGCCCCTCCTGACCTTCCTCGCTCCAGGGGTTCGGTTAGGGACAGAGTGGGGATGTCTAAAAGCCTATCGGATCGGCTGGGCCCCAAAAGTCATTCGGTGGGGCCAGTCAACCCGCGAACACCAGTAGTCAAGAAAAAAGTGTTGCCGACCCCCCAAAGAAACGCGCAATGTCGCGGTCGTACCGAAGACCCGAGCTCTAGACAAGGTCGGAACCATGATGAAAGAGACTCATTCATTGCCCGAAGGGAACATCGATGTAAAGAAACTGTAGAGGCTATACGCCTTCAGCAAGGAGAGTTGGAAAAATAATTGGCTCTTTTAGAAGGAGGGGAAACTTCCCCTAGTCACCCTGGCGGTCGGGAGGTAATATTGGGATGCCGGTCCAGGACACGCAGCTCGGAGAGTTCTTGGAGGGAAAGCAGCGAGGTTCGGAGCAATACACGAGAAAGTGTCAGACCTAATAACCGATCCTATGAAAGGAGTAGGCTGAGGAGCCACTCGCCCGGATGAAATGAAAGGGCCGAACGGAGAAGGAGAGAGACCTCTCCAGTTCAAAGTCGGAGTAGGCCGAGAAGCCGCTCGCCCGAACGAAGTGGAAGGGCCGAACGGAGAAGAAGAGAGACCTCTCCAGTTCAAAGTCGGAGTAGGGCGAGAAGCCGCTCGCCCGAATGAAATGAAAGGGCCGAAAGAGTCGGAGCGGGCTTAGGAGCCGCTCGCCAGGAAGAAGTAGCAGGCCCGAACCAACCCTTCTAACAAGGGACCCTGACGCCTTGGCCCGGAGAATTGTGGAGCTTGAGGGGATGCTCGCCACAGCCAGGCAGGTGGAGATCCCGATCGATTTAACGTCACCATTTTCACCAGAGATCGATCGGGTTCGAGCTGATCCGAACAAAAAGGCTCCTCACATAGAGAGTTTCGATGGTTCGGGCGATCCTTATGACCACAATCAGGCGTACGACCGACTGATGAAATACTATGATTACTCCGATGCGGCCAAGTGTCAGATGTTCATTTCCACTCTGAGGAAAGAGGCTCGACAATGGATGACATCTTTGGCCCCGAATTTGATCTCATCTTGGAAAGACCTCTGCGACAAATTCCATAGTCGCTTCGGAAGCAACAAAAGAAGAGGGAAACCAACGGCCTTCTTGATGAAAATAAGGCAATATCCAAGTGAAACCTTGGGGCAATATGTTAAACGATTTCGGGAGGCAGCCGGTGTGGTGACAGATCTAAACGACCCCCAGGCCCTAGGTTACTTCAGCACGGGGTTGGACCTAGTAAAATCTAAAAAACTAGTAAAGGACATGATGTTCAATGCCCCGAAGAGCTTGGCGGAAGCTTACGACAGGGCCGAAGGATTTATCGCGGTCGAAGAAGCCATGGGAAGCCTGGATCCGAACTCCTCATTGGCGGAAAAGTCAAAAGAGAGGGATTGGAACTCGTATCCTCGGTCAGACACCAGCAACAGGTCAGACGCATGGCCGAGGAAAAATTTTGGAGGAGCAAGGGGAGCGGAAGGAGGGCGTCCTCCCCTCCCGAATCGAAAGGTCAAAAATGTGTATACTACCCTGAACACCGATCGAGCTGTCATATTGGAGCACATGAAGAATCAGCCCTACTTCAGCCCGTGTCCAAATAATATACACCCAAACCGGGGAAGTCAAAACAAATATTGTGACTACCACCAGTCTTCGGGACACTCTACAGAGGATTACCGGAATTTGAAGAAGTTGATTGAGAAAAACGTGCAGAATGGGGAGTTGGTCCAATTTGTTGCGGGGTACGATCGGTTGGGAAGGGCTACGAATAGCAACGTTGAACCTACCCCGCAGGGTCCACCGGCCCCAAACCCTCCCGTTCGGGGGGTAGTCGATGTGATAACTGGTGGTTCGGTAGGAAAGGTTACCGGGAAAAAGAGGAGGGGAGTGTTAGACGCGGTGATGATGGTCGCGGAGAGACCGGTCCAAAGGGAACAATTGTATCCCGGCACGATAATCTCCTTCACCAACGAAGATTACCCATCCGAACCCATCGAGCCACAGGAAGGTGCGTTGGCCATAACTGCCCAAGTCGGAAACATGGACATGAGGCGTATCATGATCGACAACGGTTCATCGGTCGACATAATGTATGCCCACGACTACCAAAGACTGGACTTGGAAGGGAGGAAGATGGAGATCGGACAAGAGTCGCCGTTATATGGCTTCGGCAATGATCCAGTTCGGGTAGTGGGCACTATAGAGCTGCCTGTTGTCTTCGGGACAGCGCCTCAAGCAGTGGAGATTAACATCCGGTTCTTTGTTGTCAACGTGGACTCGGCTTACAATGCGATTTTGGGAAGACCGACGTTGACGGCGCTGCAGGCGGTAACCTCTATCCCACATTTCAAAATTAAGTTTCCCACTCCGAACGGGGTCGGCCAGGTCAGAGGCGACCTCGACTTATCCCAGAGGTGCTATAGAAATTCGTTGGTATCTTCGGCTGTCGGAAAAAGTAAACAGAAGTAGACTATGACTATTGAAGTTGAACCATTTACTGAGGGAAGTACGGAGCCCCTCGCTTTGCCAGCCGAAGAGACAGAAGATATTGAGCTAATCCCAGGGAAGAGGGAAAAAACAATTAAGATCGGCTCAGGATTACAAGAGCCGTTCAGAACAGGGTTGGTGGATTTACTCAGGGTGTATGCCGATGTCTTTGCATGGGAGCCCAGTGATATGCCTGGGATCGGCGAAGAAGTTGCGGTGCACAAGCTACATGTGGATCCCAATAAAAAACCAGTTTGGCAGAAGAGAAGAATCTTTGCCCTGGAGCGGCAAAAGGTTATTGATGATGAGGTGGCTAAGTTGCTAGAGGCAGACTTCATCTATGAGATCGATTATCCTGAATGGTTAGCCAATGTGGTGTTAGTACGGAAGCAGAACGGGGGGTCTGCATCGACTATACGGACTTAAACAAAGCTTGTCCGAAGGACTTCTACCCACTCCCGCATATTGACCAATTAATTGACGCAACATCGGGATATGCTTTGCTGAGTTTTATGGATGCGTTTTCAGGCTACAATCAAATATCCATGTGTAAGAAAGATATGCCGAAGACAGCTTTCATCACCCATCGGGCAACCTACGCCTATAAGAAGATGACCTTTGGGTTACTGAATGCCGGTGCCACATATCAGAGAATGATGAACTATGTGTTCTCGAAGCAATTGGGCCGAAGTATGGAGGTTTACGTAGATGACATGATTGTCAAGAGCATGTCCGTCAGAGGCCATCTGGACGACTTGGAAGAATGCTTTCAGACAGTTCGGCACTACAACATCCGGCTTAATCCCACGAAATGCACCTTCGGCATCGGTGCGGGCAAATTCTTGGGATACTTGATCAGCAAAAGGGGCATTGAGGTAAACCCTGAGAAGATTCAGGCTATTTTAGACATGAAGTCTCCCCAAACTTTCAAAGATGTGCAGAGATTAACAGGTCGAATCGCGGCGTTGAGGAGGTTCATGTCAAAGTCAGCTGAACGGTGCTTACCGTTCTTCAAAACTCTGAAAGGCCCGCAGAATAAGAAGACCTTTCACTGGACTTCAGATTGTGAGGATGCCTTTCAAGGTATAAAAAAATATCTATCTTCGGCGCCTCTGTTGATGAAACCTATCCCTTCGGAGCCGCTATATTTATACTTAGCGGCGAGTTCATTGACGGTGGGGGCGGTGCTGGTTCGGGAGTCAGGGGGAAAGCAGTCCCCGGTGTACTATGCCAATCACGCCTTTCGGGATGCTAAGACCCGATATCCAAACTTGGAGAAATTTGTTTATGCCTTGGTAATAGCCAGTCGGAAACTCCGGCATTATTTCCAAGGACGGCTAATTGTAGTATACACCGATCAGCCCCTGAAGAAGATTTTGAATAAACTAGAGCTTTAGGGACGATTGGCGGCTTGAGCTATGGAGTTGACTCAGTTTACATTGGAATATCATCCGCGGACGGCAATTAAAAGACAGGCTTTGGCCGACTTCATGGTGGAGTGTTCGTTCTCCGAACCCGACCCGATCGATTTGCCAATGAGTGTGGGTTCGGTTTCGGATATTTGCTCAACCCAGACATCTTGGACTCTGTATGTCGACGGGTTGACAACATCGAACGTGAGTGGATCTGGCTTAATTCTGACAAGTCCGGAGGGATTTAAGGTGCAGCAGGCAATTCGCTTCGGCTTTAAAGCAACTAACAACGAGGCCGAGTATGAAGCCATGTTGGCAGGCTTGCGATTGGCCAAGAACCTCGGGGCACAAACACTAATCATCTTTAGTGACTCCCAGTTGGTGGTCAAGCAAATTCTAAGGGAGTATGAGGCTCGGGGGGCAATAATGATCAAATATCTAACAGAAGCCCGAGATCGGCTTCAATACTTTGCATCGTATGCTCTTCACGGAGTGGATCGGGTAAACAATACGGTGGCTGACGCCCTGGCCAAATTGGCAACTGCCGATACCAGTTCGTTCAGTGGGTTAGTATATTTAGAAACCTTGGACTCGCCGAGTGTTCACAGAGCAGAAGTGATGGGAGTCGAGAGGTCAACCTATTGGATGACCCCATATATAAGCTATCTGGCGGACGGCGTCTTACCATCGGACCGAATACTGGCAAAGAGAATAAAGTATCGAAGTTCGAGTTTCGTGCTTATTAATGGAGACCTCTATCGGCGGGCCTTTACTTCTCCTCTATTAAAGTGTTTGGTCCCGTCAGAAGCCGACTACGCCCTTCGGGAAGTGCACGAAGGCATCTGTGGGGATCACATGGGAGCCAAGACATTGGCCTATAAAATACTTCGGCAAGGGTATTATTGGCCGATAATTTTCTAAGAAGCTAAAGAGTATGTGCAAAAGTGTCGAAAATGTCAGCTCAACAGCGTAATCCCACACCGACCTCCCGAAGAGTTGTACAGTGTCTTGTCCCCCATTCCATTTGCCATCTGGGGAATGGATATCTTGGGGCCATTGCCAAAGGCAAAAGGACAATTTTGTTTTGTGATAGTGGCTATAGACTACATGACCAAATGGGTAGAGGCGAAACCACTTCGGACGATCACAGAGCAAGAATGTCTAAAGTTTCTCAAGGAGTCCGTTGTATTCTGATTTGGCATCCCGATGGCGATTGTGTCTGACAACGGCCGTCAATTTGTGGGATCAAAGTCTGAAGAGTTCTTAAAAGACTTGAACGTGCAACATCGGAAAACCTCGGTTGCCCACCCTCAATCCAATGGCCAAGTAGAAGTCACCAATAGGACTCTACTCAATGGGATCAAAAGAAGGTTGGACGAAGCCAAGGGACGATGGCCCGAAGAGCTAGTCAGTGTTTTGTGGGCTTACCGTACCACCCCTCGAACTACTACAGGCGATTCGCCGTACAAATTGGCCTATGGGACAGATGCCCTCATCCCGGTCGAGGTCGGATCACCCTCGCTTTGGGTCAGCCAGTTTAAGGAACTATACAATGATGAAGGCATTCGCCTCAACCTGGATCTATTAGAAGAGGTTCGGGAATCGGCTATGGTAAGGCTAGCAGTCTACTAGAGGAGGACGACCATCCATTATAATAAGGGCGTGAGGCTAAAGAGGTTTGAAGTTGGAGACTTCGTTCTTCGAGAGGTGGAGGCATCATCGCCCCAGAATCTTGGCAAACTGATACCAAATTGGGAGGGACCCTATGAGGTTGTAGAAGTGCCGAAGCCAGGAACCTACCGGCTTCGGGCTATGGATGGAACCGAAGTCAAAAACACTTGGCACGCGGGAAGGCTTAGAAAGTATTATCAATAGACTGCATGTTAAGTAGTTTCTTCTATGACTCTGTAATTTTGATGTGACATGACGAAGACAATGATTGAATGCAAATCAAATTTTCATTAAATACTAAGGTCTTGTTCACAGAAATAAAGATATTTACATAGGAACTTGATAAAAACTATTACAAAAGGATGAGCCCGCATCACGCTTCGGCCTCATCGTCTGAAGAATCCAGAATGGAGGGGTCGAGCTTGTTCAGCTGCATCTTCTCCTTGTCCTTGGTTCGGGCATCCTGATAACCAAGGTTGAACTGCTCCCGCCACCACCTCGATCAGCTCAGCCAAACTGCGGTACTCCTGGATGATCAGCCGCTTGAGCTCTTCGGTTGGCAGAGGTGCCGATGCTTTGTACTCGGTAAAACCCTTGGCTACGGTGTCTCACTCCTCCTTAGAAAGCTTGAACTTCACCTCAACGCTCTCGAGCTTTTTGGATGCGGAGTGCAACTCGTTCTTCAAGTCATTGCATTCCCCTTTTACCTCATTGCACTCCCGCTGCAGATGGTTGCAGTTGTCGGCGAGTGTTGCTCGGCGTTGTTCCCCCTCGATGGCCTCTTCTTTGAGCTTGGCCACTTCGGCCCGAAGCTTCTCCAGTTGGGCAGAGGTCCTGGCATGCTCCTCCTTCTCCTTCTTCCAACCGGCCATAGCAGATTGGCGTCTTGCCTCTTGCCGGGACGCTTCGGCCTCGAACTCCTTCCACCTCGCCTCGGAATGAGCAATCTGACTGCGGAGTCGGCTAGTGACAGCACAGGCCTGAAAACAAAAGGCCAAGGCATTTACACATATATCCAAGATAAGCACAGAGAGGAAATTCAATCAAGTAAGAACTTACCTTGCTCATGTATATAGCATTCATATCCACCAGATCTTGAAGGTTGGAGTCCTCGAACCTTTCATCATCTTCTGGCAAGGCGAAGGCATCGATCAGGCCGAAGGGAAAATCATTTGTGCCCACCGGCCACAACGTCGCGGGGCTCGAACTATCTTGGATATGGATCGGGGATTGTTGTCCGGAAGCCGAAGCGACATGTTGCCTTTTGGTCGGTGGTCCCGATGTGGAGCCTTCGCGCTCCTGCCGATGATCAGGAGCCGGAATTTCGTCCATCGGTGGCTCGACTCGGGGGACCACAACCACTGGTGGGTCGGCCGACGGGATCTCAGCAGTAGGAGGTTCGGTTCGGAGGTCTTCAGTGGTTGGAGAAGTGATCGGGAGGACCGGCTGAAGAGTTTGAGCAACTTTGGGAGGGGCAGTTTTCTCAGCAGTCTTCACCAGCCTCTTTCGTTTTGTTCGAAGGACATTGGCCCTTTCGGATGGGGGGATGTCGAGGATGCTGGCGGGGATGGCCGAAGGTCGGACCATCGGGATGGCAGTTATCGGCAGGACCAAGGGCGGAGCATTTGTAGGTTCGGAGAGAAAAACTGTCTCTTCGGCAGGATCGACTGATGAGTGGCCGACGTCCAGAATTGAAGACGGCTTGATGAGAAGCACTGCACAAAAAGGACAACTTGATCAATAAAAGAGAATTTAATGTAATACATACATCCGCCCAAAGTATTCAGGACTTACGTTTGTGGTTATACAACCAGTTCGGGTCACTTAGGACTTTGAGGCTCCATTCCTTCTTCGGCAGCTTCTCCAGGAGCTTCCCTAACTCCTGAAGACGAGCGTGCGAGATCTCCCCGAGGCCCACATTGTCATGAGAGGATTCAGCCCAGTTAGGAACCTCCCGAAAGCTGGGTCCCTTGACAAAAAACCACAACGAATGCCAGCCCTTGTTGCTCGAAGGGGTTTTCATCAGTGGACGCTTTTCAAGAGTCCTGCTCGATTGCCTGTTGATTTGCCGAAACCCAGCTTCCCTGGATCGGCTCATGACAAAAATGGTGAAGAAGTGATCGATGGTAGGAGCGATGCCGAGCTCGTGACAGAAGGCGATGAAAGCGATGATGTGGATGTAGGAGTTTGGCACCAACTGGGCGAAGCCGACTCCAATGAAACTCAGGAGAGTAATGATGAAGAGGTGGAGGGGAAAGCGTACCCCATATTTGAGGGCACTGAGAGACACGGCAGTCCACCCATCGGGACGATGGTACATCCACTCGGTGTGGAGAGGAGCGCGAATGTCGTAGGTAGTAGGGATGCAATACAGCTTGCGAATCCCTTCCAAGTCTTTGGGAGCAATGGTGGAGACGGTGTTGATGTGAGCATAATCCTCTTCACTTGAATATTCTTTGATCATCATCTCAGCCCGGTCTTCAGAAACAGTCTTCGAACCAGCCATCGGCACAGTCACGTTCCCAATGGTGAGGTAGGTTGTAGAGAGAAAACAAGTGCAGAGAAAACAGCAAAAGTAAGAGAGAGAGTGTGGAGATTCAAAATGTGGCGGTCTCTTTTTGAAGGGGAAAGGTTTTAATGACCGCCTTTTGGCTTCTCACACGTTTACCCACGTATGGCATAGTGGGTGCGAAAAAGAAGGGAAACGGTAATACGTGCCAGGAACGGTTTTGGACATCTGGCTTTTCGGTCCAATGGCAGGCCTTGGATGTCATACTCTTCCGATAAAATGCCCCATTATATCAGAAGACTGGGGGGCAATGTTGGGGGGAGAATTGGCGAGGTTTGATGGAAGCCCAAATATTGTGAGTCGGCAAAGCCCAAATATCACGACAAATCAATAAGCCCAATAAGTATTGGTTGGTGGGCCCTGGTGAGGTGATGGGGCAGCACCCCCACGTGGGGGTCACTTTTAGTCTGTCAAGAGCAATTGGAATGTCAGACTGGTGTTCCCGAGGCATATGTCCGGGAAGAATATGACGTCTATCTCCTTTTAATAAAGTTCAGTGTAAGCCCATAACATTGGACCAAAGGAGGGGTCCCGTGATTCGAGGGATAAGCGTGGCATGTGTTTTACTATAAGATACGAGGCTCATTTCATTTGAGAGGTAATCAACATTTTACAGTACTAGAGCAATATACCTCCATTGTTATACACCTTGTTCAGCCTGTACTAATTCTCACACCGGAGCTATCCCCCGGTGGCAAAACCGCCCGGAACTCTGAGTGTAACCTCGTTTATGTGCAGGATTGACGCGCTTTTGGTGATTGAGGCGCGTGGGCGAATTCTTGGCGTTAACACTCCTTATTTAAAATTTCCATGATTTGAACCAAAAAAAAGAAGAAAAAGAAGCTTGGCAACATAATACTAACGGTATACTGCTAAAAAAACTACTCCCTTCGTCCTAAGATAAAAGTTTTTCATTGACTTTTATGGTCAAATGACCATTTTTCATATCAATATATCTTATTATTTTTTTTTATATATATATAAAGCCTATAAACATTATAAACTACATACAATTTAGTACTAATCTCAATGTTTGCTTTTTTGAAAATATAAATATATATGTTTAATTGTTAATTTTAAAAATGATCAATTTGACTACAAAAGTCAATGAAGAACTTTTATTTTAGGACGGAGAGAGTACCAGATTGATCAAAACAAGCGTCTTAAGACGTGTGGTTTCTTGTTCTCTCTTCTCTCTTCTTTTCTCACATTTGCATGTAGTAGTAGGTAAGTAGTGTCTTTTTAGCATTAATGAGTATATCCTCCAAGTATTAGTGAATCTAGCAAATATCCAACAACATTTATGATTTGCATGGGCAAATCTTGTTCTTGGTTTTTGGGGTTTTTGGGGTTTTTATGGGCTTCATCTATTGGCCCATGTGGGCGGTTATCCTCCTTCTTACTCTTTGTCTAGCTATTTAGTTCTTGGATGGGGAAGTTTGAAAGTATAGATGTGAATGTTGGTTAAGTTAAAGTGGTTCCATTTTAGTGTTGAGTTTTCTCTGAGTGCATTTCTGTAAAAGTTTTCAATGGAAGAATTGGAGGATTCCGATGAGTATATTTTTATGACACCAGGTATCACTACAACAAAATAGCTTTTCTACGACCTGTTTTTAGTGACGGAATTCGGTTTCAGTGACTGAATTTCGTCGCTAAAAACCAAGGCAGCTATTCTGGTCGGTGAGAGGGTAATAGCGAAGGAATTCAACAATGGATTTACCACCGACCAGTAGTAGTGAGCGATTTTTGTCACTAATCTATGTCAGCGGTCTGCTAACGTGTCGTCACATGTCAGTGACAGAATTAGCTATCGCAATCCATTGCTAATGATTACTATTATTTTTGAAAACTCATCGCTAAAAGTCAATAGCTACCATTGTCCGTCGCTAAAGGGGTTTTTTTATTTATGAAAAAGTCGTCGCTAAAAAACATCAACGACCAATGTCAGTCGCTAAAAGGTAATTTTTTTAAAAATATCTTTTCTGTTTTTATGGATTTTCCAAAAAAAAATTGTACTTGTAGTCCTGTCCTAACACACATCACAACAAATATATAACAACTCAAATTCAATCACATCAAATAAGAAAATCAAAACGGAAGTACATATATATACAATCAAATCCAACGAAATCTGACTAATCAAAGTACTAAACTAAAGTCAAAATACAATAGGATCCGATAAATATCTAAATGTACGTGGTACAAAAGACAAGAAAAATAGCTAATACTCGAACTTAGCTAGTTACCTAGCTCGCATCATCATCTAAACGCTCCTAGAACAAAAGAAAATAACATGTTCAATATACTATATATGTTGACTAATATGATTTAATATTAATTTTTAAAAAAAAAACTTATAGTAAATGTTAAGGTTACCTCGCCATGCTCAGGGTCTTCCCCTTCCTGCCATCGGGGTTCCTCCCCATCCTACCGTCGAGCTGTTGTCGCTACTAATCATCTAAACTCAAAGCCTTTATATGGTCGAAAAGGGTACGAAAAAGAGTAGGGTCCCTGCATATCATCTCAACACAATCAGCAACATTATGTGAGGTTAACTGGTATAATGACTGCGTCGAATGACTACCAGAATTGTTGGTACTATTACCATTTAGTTGGTGACGGTGCCCCTGACCCTTAATATAATTCTTCTTCACGTTCGATGCCATCTCCTACAGTTGTTGATCTAATGGAGGGCGGTTGCTACCAGCGGGATAACGTTCGTCTATCGAACGCTTATAACTATCCTAAAATATGATAAGTATATATATATACATCAAAACACACACACACACACACACATATATATATATATAACACATAATTATGGAACATATATTTATGAAAGATTACGTTAAAAACTATAAATAATATAACATAATAAAAACTTACAGCTATCTCTTTAGCATCAGGCAAGCCATCACGCGTGGCGATATACATATCCACCCAATCCACAAGCTGGCCCTAAGCCACCTACAAATATGACAATTATACATATGTATATCATGTACATGCATACTAATATCATACTTTAACATTAATTAATAAATTTAAACTTTGTGTGCCTTTTTAGCAAGATGTTGAGATTGTGATATACTATCACCTTTATATGTGCCCTTTACCTTCTCTCTTCTGCTGCACCTACGGACCTGTTCTTGGCATTGATCTTACACTTCTTCATCCACTCCTCAGCCCACCACTACGTACACATCCCACTCCATATATCGTGCGAGCACCACCAGGGGTTGTACTCGTCCATATGCTCCTCAATCTGTCCTGGATAGTCAATCGCTGCATTATATAACACATTTTCCCGTTCTTTCTTGAAATTGTCTTTTGTTTGAATAGGACACTTATTCCAGAAAAACTCCTGAATTTTCTCAGCATCTGTCTCAGCTTGTCTGTACCTTTTCTGGAAAAAAATAACATTAGAACAGTTGTAATATAATTAAATAAGACTGCACGTTACTTAATTAAAATATTCATAAGTAATAAATAAAAAACACTTGAAACTCCTGCCAAACTACCTCCTTATGTACGACAGGTGTGCCGGACCACGTGATCACATGCATAGGCCAGTTCTGCGAGTAGAGTTGTGAAATACACTTCACAGCCTTAATATCTGCAAAATCACCAAAATATACAAGTATGCGTTAATTAGTATCTATAACAATTTTAATATCAATTAACTATAATAAATGTTATTTAATTAACTTACCACCCATTAGGTTGAACCTGTACTAGAATCCGATCATCTGGATTTGTCGGGGTCTTCGGGGTTTTATTGGGACCTATACTAGAATCCGCCCCAAGCCATGCTTTTTCTGCGCTACCGATGATGAAGACATCTATACAAAAAAAATAACATTATCAGAATACCGATAATAATCAAACAACTAAAATGACAACACATGTAACAAGTATATAACGTATAATGAGCATGACAATAATAACTAAAATGTCTATGAATATGACAAGTATATAATATATATATATATATATATATATATATATATATGAGTTAAGTACTACAAGTAAAACTAAATGTACATTTTAACAAAAATCACTGTGATTCAGAATCATTTTCGACAGAACGGGGAAATTTAAAACCATCTTTTTCCTCAGACTCGGTGTCACTATCGCTTAATAATTTTGCTTCCTCACTGTCAGTGTCATTATCCAACTGATCTATAAACTCAAGATTCAATTCCTTATCATTACTTCCACCCTCTAACTGATTTAGTTGATTATCGTTCTCAACATTTATTGGAGGAGGGTTACGTAAGGTCTCCTCTTGGTAGAACTCCCCATCTACTAATTGGAACCTATTGTACGCGGGAGTATGAATGACAACTTGCCAATCTGTCGGTGGTCTATCTCTTTTCTTGATAACACTAGGAGTGTAGCATACTTGTAGTGTTTGAGTTGGCAACACAAATGGTGCATTCACGTACGTTTGTCTATGGAGGTTAATATCGATAATTTCATGTTGATAAACACGTATCCCTTTTTCTAAATCAAACCGTTGATGTGACGCCCCCAAAATAGGTTCACACAACCCATTTTGAGTCACTAATTACATTTTATAAAATACAAATACAAATATGAATTTTTCCATTTACAACTAATATATGTCGTGCAAATTATGACAACACACGTACTATGACTTTCAATACAAATACAACTTAAGTTCTCAATACACTTATTGCCACACTAATAATAATGTATTGAGATACTTCTACTGTCTCGGACCATCACACCACTCTCCGGCTAGTCCCCGCTACACTCTCATTTCCTGAGGAGAATAATAGAACAAAAAGGAAAAAGGTGAGCACAAATAGCCCAGTAAGGAATATAATGACTAAGATAATGAAGAATAAATTATCTTTAGCCTTCAATAGTAATAATCAGATATTTAAAGATATTATAATTGTTCAATAACAACAACTGCAGCGGAACAAACTATCCATTAGAAAGATCAAGTAGATTATAATATCTACCATCTTCTATAAGTTAAAGGTTCACCGCCAATATTTTATCCCTGTAACACCAATCAACAGTTCCTGTTTATGAACATCCAAATCAACAGTTTATGTTCTATGACCTCTCTTTGCACTATGTGCCAAAGATATTTATTGTAACCACCGGTCATGATCATGCCAAATGTCAGCTCATCTTTGCACTGCGGGCCAAAGAGAACTTTCACCATTAGCCTTTGTCTGTAACACCAAAAGTCATGATTATACCAATACACAGTTTGGTCATAATCATGCCACGCCAATTCATCTTTGCACTACGGGCCAAAGAGAACTATCGCCACAATTTAAGTATGAAGATGATGACAATGATATAAAATAAATATAGTGAGATTAAGGATAAATATTAGAGATTTAATTTATCCAGTGTCAAAGATTGTCCAAATTGCCAACATGATGACCAAAATGTGGAGTCAAATTCAAGAATGATATTCAAGATTCATATTTCAAAGATAACGATAAAACTTTCAATAGAAAGATGCTGGTAAAATATTAGATGAAGCACAAACTATTAAAGATATTCTACTAATTTAAGGGATTTTCACCATTTAATAATAAGGTTTTGGAATCAAACAATAATTTCTTATCATAAATGGAGAAATATGAAAGAAAACGATATCCCTTGAAGAGTACAAAAGAAATGATATTCTATACGAGTATGAAAGAATATACGAAACTGCAAATGGATTTTCACCCGTCATGCGGTCGTCCACGTAGACAGATCATTTCCACAACTTAATAAAGAATGAATACAAAGGGTTATTCACCAGGCATACGTTAATCCGCATGGACAAGTTATACCCACAGATTAATAAGGAATGAATACAAAGGGTTATTCACCAGGTACGGTACTCCGTACAAACAAATTATTCCCACAAAGTAATAAGAAATGAATACGAAAGGTTATTCACCAGGCATGCGTCAATCCGCACGGACATGTTATTCCCACAAATTAATACGGAATAAATAACCACCCTTATGAGTGTGAAGTAAAATAATATCACTTGTGAATATGAAAGCAAATGATATTACATACGAGTATGAAATAAATGATATCTCCTACCTTAGTTACAAGTGACTGGATGTTGCTTTCTATGAAATTTACTAACTTGGACAATACTTGTAGAGCCCAATACACTACGAGAGAACGTAAGAAATTTAGGGAGTAGAAGGAAGTATAAGCAATGAAGTTGTGAATTTTTTTAAGATAATCCTTCATATTTATAGGAAAATCAAGGTGAGGGTATTTTGGTCTTTTTCCTAACTTTTATTACACTTATTCCCTTGGCATATCTTGAAATATTCTTTATTCCTTACCATATTCTTTTAATATATTTTATACCTTAGTATATTCTTAGACTATGCTTTCTCTTAGGTTTTTAACCCTAAGGTAAAATAAAAACTGAAATAAATATTTACTGACGGTAAGTTACTATTGAATGGCTTGTGGGTCCCACGGAAGAAACAAAATCTGAAGAAATTATTCCACAAAAATAAATTGTGGGTCCCGCCGATCAATTAGTTGTGGGTCCCACGGAATAAAGTGCGGGTCCCACAGAAATATAAGTTAACTTACAACAAACGTTTCACGTATTTTTAATCAACACTATTTCAGACTTTCAATAATTATTCACCATTAATAGACTTATAATTTTGACAACCAGATCATTCCCAAGAAAAAGGGGGCCTTCCGTATAAACGGCGCGCAATTAAATAACCTCTTTCTTTGACATAATTTCTAGACATTGTCAATAATGCTAAAATATCATATCAAATAATATGAGTTACAGTGTCGTGACAAATAATAAAAAAAAATACTATGTAGATGCTACTGTAACAATTATTGAATCAAAATACTATGTAATTGCTACTTTATCAATTATTGAATCAATAATATAAAATATTGTGCAACACTGTGTGCTATTGTGGAATACCGCGTACTACTGTGGAATAACGCGTACGACTGTGGAATAACGTATTTTACTGTTCTTTTTATTACCGTGTATTTCAACAGTTGCAGGTGATAATACTGTTGACAAAATACTGTTGTTTTCAGTATCCGACAATTAGTCATTATGGGGCCCACCACCGTTATCAATTTGTATAAAAATATTAATATTGTCGTTTTCCATATCCGACAATTAGTCGTTGTGGGGCCCACCAATATTTTGTTATTTCGGCGTCGTCGTACGTTACCAAATATAATATTCTCCAACAAAAAGAATATTCTCCGACATACTGTATATCAGATAATTTGTATATAACACCCTTAACTATAACATTATATCATTTAAGCACTTTACTATTTAGAATAATAATCATAAAGAAAATAATAAACTCTTATTTCATAAAGTCGGGGTCTTAAAATCTCCCCTCCTTATGAAATTTCGTCCTCGAAATTAACGTGCATACCTGGCATTTTGAAGAGGTGAGGATACCTTGCTCTCATTTTAGATTCTAACTCCCAGGTCATTTCATTGGTATCATGGTTTCTCCAAATTTTGGATTGTTTGATATCATGGATTGTTTTTGAAAAATTGGAACCTTCCCGAGTTAGCATAATGAATCATGTGGTAAGTTGAGATGGAGCGTAAAACGCACTCACTCATAAACACATGTAGAAAACGAGATAGAGCGTAAAATGCACTCGTTGGATGGAACATATGAGAGGGAGCGTAAACGCACTCACTTATGAGCTTAAGTGAGATGGAGTATAAAATGCACTCACGAGAAAGGGTTTTTGAAATAAAAAATATTTTTGAAACAATTGGGAAAGGGTGTATGAGCGTTAATAATGATCCAAGCGTGCTTAAATGTTTTGAATATCCTTTTGTTCCTCTAAATATATGTTTTGTCTTGTTAGCGGAGATTGATGTGAAAAGTTAGCTTCTAGAGTTGATATTGAAAATCTTTTATGAAGCATTTGATTTTATGAGCTTATTTGAGTTAAGGTTGGTTTGAACATTTGGATGCACACACACACTTTTGTGATCACGAGTAATTGTGAACCAATTTTATGTTGAAATTGTAAGCATTACATGATTTGGAAATTTTCTTGAAGTTATCGTTTTAGAAAAAAATTTGGGGCCATTGTTCAAATTCGTATTAATTCATTGCTTGAGTAGTTGTTTGTTAGAATTAATTTTTGTTCTTAATGTTTTGCTTGAGAACAAGCAAAGATTCAAGTTTGGGGGTATTTGATGAGTGATTTTTATACCTATTTATTAAATACTTTTGGCCTTAATAATTTGTAAATCTTAAGGTATTTTATTTGGTTTTTATGTGTTTTTATCTTGTTGTTGTGTGATGTGGTTTTGTATTGTTTTATGTGTTCTTGTATTGCTTTTATGTGGTTTTACTTTGTTTTGCAGGAAATGGAATAAGAGCTATTTGGATCAAAGTTTGGAGTTGTCATGTTTGAGTTTTCGGTTTGCCATTGACATAGCAGTCGCTTGATGCCCAATTTCGACCTTGATCTAGCCAGTATCTCTCAATTCTTATTGAATGAAAGTTGTAGATCTACTTCTTAGGTTTCTGGAACATCTTAAATCATCCCAATCGGAGCTCGAATGAGAAAGTTATGGCCATTTTACCAACATACGTTGAAGTAAAAAATTCCAGAAAATTGCCCGGCACAGCAGCGCCCGTTTCTAGTTCATTTTGGGTGCCGCAACGCCTTATGGGCACGGCGTTTCTGAAATTGGGCGCCACAATTCCCGGTTTAGGTCAAATTTGGGCGCCACAGCGCTGGGTCGCAAAAAATGACAGATTTAAGTTGTTAAATGACCAACTTAAAGACCCATTCCTCACATCTCATTATCTCATTCTCTTAGAAGCAAGGGGTGGCATCTAAAACACCATGGGAGCTCAAGAGCAAGCTACCTAACAAGGATTGGAGAGCATGAATTGATAGGGAGTTCTTGGAGATTGAAGATTTCTTCCATAGAGTTTTTCTTCTCTAATCCTTTCCTTTAATTTTGTAATCCATGAATGTTGAATACTTTGCTAATGGTGTTTAATTCAATAGCTATGAACTAATCTTCCATTTTATGATTACAATGGAACCCAATGTATGGTTTTAATTGAATTTCTCTCCTTTTGATTATTATGATTCACTTGTGGATGGATTATCATGTTTTACACTTCATGTATTGATTGCTTTGCTAGTGATTATTGTAGTTCTCTATATGAAACTAAAAAGTGGAATATAGAGTTTAGACCTAAATATGATAACACATGATATGGTTATTCTTCTTAGGATTGAATACATAATTTGTATATAGGATAAGAATATACTTATATGACATGTGTAACCATTGTGAGAATCTAATCTTAATGACTCATTGCCTAATTTGTATATAGGATAAGAATATACTTATATGACATGTGTAACCATTGTGAGAATCTAATCTTAATGACTCATTGCCTAATTTATTTCACATAGGAATATAGTGATTTATTTAAAAGGGGGATACTCATATGACCATCGGAAGAGGCTTATGAATACTTAGAATTCTTGGTTAACAATTCATGTGATTCATTAATTAAAGGGAGAGTTAGGAGATTGAACGAAGCATCACACGTCAAGTGTTCGACAAAATGCTTGTGTGGGGAAATTATGATCTTAGCTTGTCTCACCTTGATATCAGTTGTTGTTTATTGTTTACTTTGTTAATTAGAATTTCTTTAGTTTCATTACACCTTAAATCAATTGTTTAAATAAGATTGAGACGTATAAAGTTGGTACTTGGTAATTCCTCGTGGTTTCGACAACTCTCTTATCACTTTATTACTTGTTGACTGTGTATATTTGTCCGTATTTATTGATTGCTAAATCAACCAACATGGGATCCACCCGTTGACGAATGCTTGATTGGGCCCCAAACATCTGAATGTACATAATCAAGTATATTCTTACTGGTATGTTCTCCTCCCTTGAAGTTGACTCTCCGTTGTTTGTCGTACACGCAAAACTTGCAAAATTCCAAACTGCACATTTTGACACCTTTCAGCAACTGCCTTTTGTGAAGTTCTTTCATTCCACCTTTACTCAAATGACCAAGTCGCATGTGCATAATTCTGTGTTATCACTGTTGGCATTATCCTGTATAGAAATTGTTGTTTCACCCGCGACTGTGTCCCCTATCAACTTGTAGAAGGTGCCCTTTTTCTGGCCCTTTATAATTACCATTGAACCCTTGGTAATTTTCATGACACCATCTCTAACTGAGATACTACAGCTTATAGAGTCAAGTACTCTAATCGATACCAAGCTTTTTTTCAATTATGGAATATACCTTACATTACCCAATGTTCTGATAACCTTGTCAAATATTTTAACTTTGATGGTGCCTATCCCAGTAACTTTGTAGACTGCATTGTTACCCAATATCATGGAACCACCATTACAGGATATAAAAGTATCAAACCAATCCCTGTGAGGGGACATATGAGAAGAACAATCAAAATCCAAGTACCAATCTATAAGGTTGCTACTGTCTCTAACAGATAAAAGATTACCCTATGAAACTTCATTTTCTGTCACTGTATATAGCTCTCCGTCGCTGTAGACATCTGCTTGCTCAGCAACATTAGCAGAATTTTCAATTTGCTTACCTTTCTTCTTGTTCTCCTTCTTCAACAATGGATACTAATTTTTGTAGTGGCCCTTCTCGTGGCAATAATGACACTCAACCAGAGATTTATCCTTCTTGCCTGGTCTTAACTGCGACCTTCCTCGTTCCTTGTCGGATTCTTCTTCCAATTAAGACCCCTGCCACACCCATCTGAAAATACAAGAATACTGTCTTCTTGATCTTTGAAAGTAGTGTCCTTGAACTTATCCTAGTACAGGACTGCTGACATCACATCGTCAACTACAAGCTTTTCCTTCCCTACAAGGAGAGTAGTCTAGAGAGTTGAGTATGAATCTAGTAGAGAGACAAGAAGCAATAACGCTTTATATTCTTCGTCTAGCTTCACATCTATACTGGTTAGCTGGGTCACCAATCTATTAAACTCATCAATATGATTGGTCAAATCTGAACCTTTTTCCATCCGAAGCAGGTACATTTCCTTTTTCAAATATAATCGATTTGACAAAGACGTCGACTTGTAAACTTTCTCAAGTTTCTCCCACAAGTTATTTGGAGAGGTTTCTATCAAAACTTGATATTTGATCTGCGACGCCAAACTCAATCTGATTGTTGCCACAACCTTTGCTTCAAGTTCTGCCCATTTTTCTTCTATCATATTCGCTGATTTCTTCTCATTCCCTTCTAGTGCCTTCGCCAATTTCAGTTGAACCAATACATCTTTGACCGTACTCTGCCAAATACTGAAATTTGACTTTTCATCAAATGGTTCAACATTGTACCTCATACTTGTGTTTGTCATCTTTGTATTTGTGACCTGCGAGATTTCTCAATAAATGGATCGTACCAGTTAACCAGGTAAATGAAAGTCGGGTGGGAGTCTCTTTATGCTTTTGCAATGGTGAGTAATTAAATAACCACATTTCTTAAAGGAAACTGCCTTCTGAATTACTTTCCTAGACACCAACGACGTGAACTAAAAGCTCTGATACCAATTGTTGAGTAATCAAGCACATAAAACACTAAGATAAACACGCACACTTTCTGTATATATGAGATAAAATAATGACACAAGAATTTTACGTGAAAATTCAACTGGGAAAAAACCAAGAGGAGAGATCTCAAAAATCCACTATGAAAATAATATGGAGAATACAAACTCTCAACCGAGAAATAAACTAACTGTTTATTTTCTCTCTACACCCTCACGCTCTCTATTTGCTCTCACTGAGCTTCTATAACTCATTGTCGTGGTGTGTCATTCTTGCAAACTGAGTGCTCTATTTATACTTGAACTAGAGGAAGCATTATTCCTTGAATCTTGGGACAAAGTCAAGAAGCAAAATCTGTCGCACACAAATTAGATTTTGCGCATGCATACCGTATACAATTTCATTTTCTTGCCTGCAGACTATTGTACTCATTTTGACAAATGTGACCACAAGCATTTAATGAGGAGGCCACTATCTGACAAAATATGAGACAATTTTCAACACATGGATTTGGAAGGGTATTCTTAGAGGAATGGATATGGTGATGCATGGGTTGGCTAAAATTATTGGGGCAGGAACATCTACCAAAATCTGGTCTGATTTGTGGGTAGGATCAAAAGATAAAAGGTTTATCCCTCCAGTCTCTTCTTGTATGACAAATGAGGATTTTGAGAAGTATACTGTTAGTCAATTATTGAACCCAAACACTAAACAATGGGATGTTGCTCAAGTGAGGAGACTTGTTGCTCCAAGTCAGTGGTCATCAGTTCTTGCTACTCCGGTTTCCTGTTTTAATGCAGAGGATAAGCTAATGTGGAGATTGACAAAGGATGAAAATTTCACGGTAAAAACTGCGTATTATCTGATAAATGAGATGCTTCAATGGAATAATCAAATCATCCACCCTTGTCAATCGATGCAGCCTAGTACTCATGAACTGCAACGTATTTGGAAACTTGTTGTTCCAGCAAAGATCCACTTATGTCTTTGGAAAATTGCAAACAATGCTCTGCCTTTAAATGCCAAACGAAATTGTTTATTCCCAAACACGTCGTTGCAGCACCGGCCCTGGGCTAAAGCCCAAGGTGCCCGGGCTTTAGGCCCACTAAAATTGACAAATTTTTAGGGCCCTCAAGAGGTATTTATGTTATGTATATATATACTCAAACAAAAGAGCCCAGCCCACGTCAGTTTAAATTTAAAGGCACACAAAAAATTTAGAATAAATTACATATATTAGTACATTTTTGAAAATAATTACAAAAATCATACATCCATAAAATAATTACAAAAATATTACACTTTTTCATTTTTATTTACAAAAGTATTATCTATCCTCTCTCCTTTCTCCTCTTTCCATTTCTTCTTCTTCTTCTCTTTCCATTTCTCTCTCCTCTCTCCCTCCCTCCCGCCCCCTCTCTCCCCCCGCCTCCCTCCTTCATCCCGCCTGCCTTCCCCCTCCCTCCTCCCTCCTCCCTCCCTCGCCTCCCTCCCGCCTGCCTCCCCTATCCCCCTCCCTCCTTCCTCTTCCCTGCCCCTCTTCCCCGCCTCCCTCCCACCTGCCTTCTTGTATATTGTGTGTGTTTTAGTGTAGTAACTAGTTTTGGTTACCTTTGTATTTAAGGTTGGTTACCTCTGTATTAAGGTTTGGTTACCTTTGTATTACAGTTTGGTTACCTTTATATTAAAGGTTGGTTACCTCTATTTTAAGGTTGAATACCTTTTATATTAAGTTTTGTTACCATTGTATTTAGGGTTGGTTACCTTTTATATTAAAAGTTGGTTACCTCTGTATTAATGTTTGATTACCTCTGTATTAAGGTTTGGTTACCTTTATATTAAGGGTTGGTTACCTTCGTATTAAGGTTTGGTTACATTTGTATTAAAGGTTGGTTACCTCTGTATTAAGGTTTGGTTACCTTTATATTAAGGGTTGGTTACCTTCGTATTAAGTTTTGGTTACCTTTGTATTTAAGGTTGGTTACCTCTGTATTAAGGGTGTTATTCCCACCTGTAACCAACTCTCCTCCCTTCCCCCGCCTCCCTCCTCCCTCGCGCCTGCCTTCCCCCACCGCCTCCCTCCCTCCCGCCCTCCCGCCCTCTCGCCCTCTCCCTCCTTCCTCCCGCCTGCCTTCCCTCTCCCTCCTCCCTCCTCCCTCTACCTCCCTCCCGCCTGCCTCCCCCCTCCCCCTCTCCCTCCCTCCTTCCTCTTTCCTCTTCCTCTCGCATGTATTTTGTGTGTAATTATTTTGTAATTTTTGTAATTATTTTGTGTGTGTTTTATTTTTGTAATTACTTTCTAATTGTTGTATATTAATGTTAAGGACCCAAAAATTTATCCAATAAAATAGGCCGAAATTTTAATAGCAATTCGCAAAAGGCCTATTTTTTTTGTTGTCGTTTTAAGCCCTTAAAAATTCAGGGTCGGCCTTGCGTCGTTGAGATGCGTTTTCTGTCATGATCAAGATGAGGAGGTAACACATTTATTCTTGCATAAGTTGGAGGATAGTAGCATTTTCTGTATAGGGATTCTTTGGATTATTTGGAAACACAGATGTGATATTGTGTTTAAAGGAGTTGAGAAAAATCCTGGGGCTATTTTGGATAAGGTTCAGGAAATTGTGGAGCAGTGGAGGCAAGCCATGATGATAAGGAAATCCAGTTTAAATGTCAATTCTTAATTTCGTAGAGGTCTGTTTTATGAGATGCAGGATAGGGAGATTAATTAGTATCATGTTGAGTTCATTAGCAGGAAATCAAGGAGGTGCGACAATTAGGAATCTATGTTCGGATGGTAGTTGGGTGAACCATGTTCGTTTTTTAGTTTTTGTAGAGTTAGGAAGGTTCCTAGACTTTCAGTGGACAAAGCTAATCTTTTAGCTTGCCAGGCTAGGAAATATCGATGTACTTGTTTTCAATTTTAATGCATGGTTTATTGTTACCAAAAAAATAAATAATAATACAAATAAAAATAAAAGAAAATAAAAAATGTGTTACTCCTTCGGTCGCACGAAATAAATCTTATTTACAAAATATACACTTTAAAGCCATAATATTCTTTCATATTTACCCATAAAAATAATGAATTTAATTTAGTAGTAGACATAGTAGTATAATTATATTGTTAACTTTTAATTAAAATATTAAGCCATTTATACCATCTTCAATAAAAAGATAATTTTTTTGTGAAATAATATTTATTTTTTATTTTCTTGGTCAGAGGACACTCTTTTTATGAAACAAAGACAATTCAAATTATAATAATAACAAATAATAATATAAAAATAAATCCATATTAATTATTAGCAGTCAATTATGAATTAATGACAATATAATTGATATATTTATTCGTTTTTCAGCCAAGTTTGTAGTTATTCTAATATCAATAGTTACTTAATTTATAAAATTCAAAAACAAAAAATATCATATGTAGAATGATTAAGAAATTTAAAATAATTATATGTAAAAATAAATATAATATTTTATTCAAAAATAATTTTGTGTTTCGCACGGAGTAGTTAGCTAGTTTAGATAATTTGGTAAAAATCTATTTTAAAGATCTTAAATACATATTTTCTGACTCATACTTATTTTACAATATATTTACATAAATATTTATCATTATCTACATGTACTATTTATTTTACAATATCTTTACATAAATATTTATCATTATTACTAAGTCATGCAAATTATTAATCTTTGGTATTGTTTTGTTTCTTAATATATTTTAATTTTATTTATTTATTATTATTTGTCGATGTGGTACGGTCCAAATATATATGAACTGTCTGGTGCAGTTTTAGTATAGCTTTTTTATGAAACAAGAACGGTGTGGTGCAGTTTTGATGCAAGTTTTTTTTCAAATAAATGTTATACCAAATCACTTAATAACCGCTATCGCATTACACCATTACCATCCGATCCGCAATGAAAAGGAAAAACAGTTATTTAGTCCGTATACTTTTACTTTAATTTTAATTTAATCCTTATATAATTTTTTTTGCATAATTGTTTGTATAATTTTGTGGATAATCAATGTGATCCCTGATTTATATGTATGTGTGAGAGAGGTGGAAAAAAAATTCCATGCGGCCAAAAGCTCTAGATCTACGTGAAAAATGAGGTACAAAGAGTCTTTTTCATTTTTCCTCTTATTTTCTTCCCATTTCCTTCTTATTCACTTCCGTCGATTTAGGGTTCTTGAATTTGGGCGAGCTCTGCAATTGGGCCATTTGGGTGAGCTCTGCAATAAATTGTCATGGATTCTTGCAATTACTCGACTTCTTCAGCAATTAGCAGGGTTGGAGGTTGCTTTTGCCACTGTGGATTGAAGTGTTTGGTACAAACTGCTACGACAAAAAAAATTGCGGGAAATGATTTTTTGGTTGCCCAAATTGGAAGGTAAAATTCGAATGGGCTTGTTTATTCTGTTTATCAAAACTTGATCAATCACTAATGCAGTTTTCATGTAGGATCAAGCATTGCGATGCAATTTTTTTGAATGGTGTGATTCGGAGGTGATTGAAAGTAAGAAATCAGTTGTGTTATCACTGTCAGAAGAGATTTCCCTACCGAAGAAGAAGATTGAAAGTAAGAAGTCCAAGAAATTGAAGCAAAAGTTGAAGATTAACAAGTTGAAGAAGAAAAAGAATAATGCAGAAAAGAGGGCAAGTTTAATTATGTTCTGGGCTGTTTGTATAACTATTATACTAAGTTTATGTATGTATAAGTTTATGTATCTATAAGTGTTCTGGGCTAATGAATTTAATGTACTCTGTTTTATCCTGGTTTGTTTGTTCTCTGTTTTAATGAATAAACAAGAGTCCTATTTTGATTATGTTTGGTTTGTTAGTTTATGAACGTACTTTGTTTGGTTCTGGGATGCTTGGTTTTGAATGTAGGAGTAACACAGAATTACACACATGAAAGGCTGCTATGTTTTGAGACACATGAAGTAATACTCTGTTTTCACATAAGGAGTGCTCTCTTTTGACATACTTCATAACTGCAAACCAAGCCTTGACAAATTCATTAGTACAAACCAATGCATCACAAATGCAGCCCCAAATATAATTCAGAAGCAACACACAAATTCCCAGAACAGTAAGAAAAATATATGGATCAATTGTGTTCCAAAAATTCCCATAACACTAAGCATAATACCAGTAAACATCAGTTTGTCTCACAAAAATATACAAATAACAGCAAATTTTAGCTGCTCCCAAAGATATCAGTTTGGATCCATTAATTGTTTTACAAAAATTAGTAAGTATTTCAACTTAAACCAATTTAAAACCAACATAATCCCCAATGTATTATATATTAAAATCCCCAAAAATAACTACTTCAACTAATAAATATTTCCAATTATAGCTAATTAAAACTGCAAATTATTTGGATCCATCTTCCTTTTATGTGCAACTTTTGATTGATTTCCCACAATTCTAGGTGATCTCTTTGGTGCAACACTGGATTGGCTTCCCATAACTCTAGGACTATATCTCCTTGGTGCAGCACTGGACTGACTTTGATTGACTGCAGTTGTAGTTGAAGCTTGACTTCCCCCTGTTGCAGTTGAATTGGCTTTTTTACTCCCTCTTGTAGTAGAAGATGTGTTGTTAAGTGACAATGGGCCACCAAGTCCCTACAAAATAAAAAGTTAAAAATTATTACAAGAGTACTGTCAAATAGATAAAGTTTAAAATTTTAATTTCTTTTTTAAAAAAAGACATACATTTACAAATGAATTTCCAGTTGGGGATATCCAAAGACCAAAAACCATGTGGAATGTTATTATTTCTTCTCTATTTTTTCTGTGGTCTTTGGAAAATGTTGTTTCCAGTTTGTGAAGACTCTCCAACATCTCCATACTGTTGTGGTCTTTGGCCAATGTTGTTTCCAGTGTTTGAAGAGTCTCCCTGTTGTCTTCCTATGACTTGTTCATTATGGGATACAATAGTGTTCTTTTTCTTTCTAACTTGGAAAATTTGAGGTCCCACTGGAGTGTTCTTGCAAGTAAGCCTGTTATGCCCATATTATTTACATTTTGCACACTTCATTTTCCTACCAACTCTACTCATTTCATTTGGATTTTTCCTTTGTTTTGGTTCTTCATCTGCAGCCTTCCTCTTATTCCTTTATGGCCTGCCAATTGGCCTTTTTTCTCCTGGTGGTAATACTGCCCTCTTACCAGTCACATGCAACATCCTCTCACCATTTTGTGGGTGTAAAGGATAAAATGGTGAGAGGATGAGCATATGACTTTATAAATGTGCTTAACTTGTACCAGTTAGTAACATATTTGCCGGGATCATCATTTATGAAATAAATGGCACAAATTGAATGAGGGCAAGGTATTCCTTAATTCTAATTGCCACATTCTACAACTACAAGTTAGTTCATTCATATCAACTGTGTACCCCAAACTGAAAGTAATATGCCCTCAAGCCAATTACATTTGATGTAATAAGCATTTACTTTGTAATCTTATTCAAATATTAATAATAATATAAAAGGCATATTTTATCCATGCTAATTGGTTGAATTAATAAATGTGATAAGCCCATAGTTTTCGGGCAATACCTTTAGAATCATGATGAGATCATGTTAGTGAGATCTAAATTCAAGAAAGCTCAAAAACTAAAATGTTCCTAATCGTTGGATCACTAATATTGGGATTACTGATCCAGATAGATTGATACATACTATGCTTGATCTTTAGAAGATGATGATTGATCTCATAATCATTTGTGTGGAGACACTAAAGCAAGTATGTAGGTGCTTATTAGAGAATAAGTTCACTGAACGTGACTCGCTTAAGAACCCTAATGGAGTTTTATTCACCTGTCAATAGGAAGTTCTTAAAGTGATAGTAGTATAAGTGATCCTTGGACTTGAGATCATCATAGTACCTTGTGTATGCTGAGTTATACTTTGTCATATTCCTTAATACCTTAGTGTATGTTATAGGATATGTACGGGTATAATAAAGTATACACGAAGGTAGGTGAATGATCGACAAATGATCTACCCCTTCTAATAAAGGGAGAGAATGTCCTATGCGATTTGATAAATGACAGCTCAGAAATCCCTGGCCAGGGTTGAATGAAAATTAGAAAGGAGTTTCTAATTTACATTAATCGGAACTGTGCATTCTTGGATCGAAATGCATATGATTAAATAAAATAAGACTTGTCAGTAATTCCATGTCTTATATTTAATTGGGACATGGTATGGTAGAAGGATTGAATTGTACGATAACTACTGCTGAATAGGTTCTATGTGATTAAACATTGATTTCATATTATACGGATAGTCATGATACATTATCGTAAGGTGTCCCTCATGATGTAGAATAAATAATATTTATTTATATATGAATTAAAGGAGTTTAATTCATTATAAATAATATTAGAATAGTTCTAATTTATTTATTCTATGACCAACATAATATTGAACCTAAAGGGTCACACCGCAAAAGAATAATTTTGTATTGGAAACAATTGGCTAAATAATAATAAATTAAGTATTTAATTTATTAATTGAATAAATTTAAATGCTTAATATTTATAATGATATATTTGGAGAAATATTGAATTATAAATTAATGAGAGAAATCTTATTATTATTATTATTATTATTATTTAATTCTTAATTAGATTGAGAATTAAATTAAATGAAAATGCAAATTAAATAAAATGGTAGTATACTTGCTTAGTGTTGATTAAGCAAGTAACACATGTTAATTGTTTAAATGAATAACATGTGGGTTAGGAGCAAATGTATACTTATATTTTGTGTAAGTATTATTTTTGTAAGTATCCTAATAAGATTAGGGTTTCCTAATTAACCTAGCATATTCATTAGCCTCCATCTTAAGAGTTAAGAGAGAAATATTAAAAAGATCATCTATGTGTTCTTAAAGAAGTGTTCTTGTTATTCTTAAAAGTTAGGAATAAAATTAATTGGATTAGCCATCCAAGATTTCTAGGAAATCAAAATATTGTTTCTTGTATAATTGTTCTTGGTGGATTACCTCTAGAGTGTTACATACACTTTATAGCTAGTGTTTAATCTAAGGAACAAAGATTGGAGGAGCTTGAAGAAATCAACAAAGGATTGTAGATTGGAAGAACTTGAAGAAATCAAGAGAGGAGTAGATCTTGTAGCGGTTCAAGAGTTGAATCATCAAAGGTATTATCTCTTGTTAATCTTCATCAATTAATAGCTATGCATAAGGTGATTCATGGGTAAGTTGCAAAAATTTTAATTTTCATTTTCCGTTGCGTATTACAATTAGATTGTGATTTTACAAACTTACAGTGATATCAAGAGCCATCCTTATGCGTACTATTAATTGTCTCAATCATATATATGTTGATATGTGTTTAGAACAATTTTTTTTTTGGGTATAATTGTTAGTATGAAATTATGTTTTTTGGAAAAACATCAAAATAAAAAAAAATGTTCACCGATACTGTTCACCGGGCACTGTTCACTGTTCATAAAAAAAAGATTGATTTTTCAATTTTAAAATTTCAATGTTAAAAATAAAGATGTTTATTTTGGACTTGGAATTGGTTTAAAATAAAGGAGTTTATTTTAATTAATATTGGATTTCAATTTTGAACAAAGATTCTAAATTTTTATAAAGGAGTTTATATTAATTTGGAATGGATTAAAATAAAGGAGTTTATTTTAATTGGATTTTGGATTTCTACTAGTCAATTGCCCATTAAATGATATCAATTATATATATTGAATGTTTATTTATTCATGAGATGAATGGTTTTATATATGTTGATATATATATATATATATACGGAGAGGCTCTAAAGCGAACTTTAAAGAGCGAACCAAAGACGACGGTTCGTATTTGGTTCGCTCTTTAAAGTTCGTTTTAGAGCCGGACCGTATATATATATATATATATATATATATATATATATATATATATATATATATATATATATATATAGGGGATGATTAAGGACTATTGACCAATGTGATTGGATTTAATTTTATGGATGCTTGAATGGATGGTTTTATTCATAAATGGGGTCTGCGTACCCCACCTATCTAAATTTCTAAATGTAATTTCTATCTCCCTCCTATGTACTTCCCCTTGACTGTTGATCAAGGTTTCTATTTGATTAGAAGGAATGTTATAGGATTTAATAGAGTTACTAGAGAAATTGGAACCGAAGAGCAGGAGCATTGAAGACCCATTTGTAATGAAGCCTGGGTTGAATGTAATAGTTATATTCAAATTTATTCTTGCACCCTAGGTTTGACCTATTGATTTACTTAGTGTCTCGAGTGAATCAAATTAGATTAAGTCCATAATCATGCCATATAGAATATAGTATTCTATGAATGCATGCTTATAATATATATTAAATATATTATTATTCATGTTGATGAATGTTTAATATGACGCGTATTTATATATATATATACTTGCATGCGCGCTAAACAAGATGAGACCATTAATAACAAAACCCTCATTTCAAAATATTAAGTTGAATACGTTTAAAGGTATTTCAAAAATATCAAACGTAGCCTTCTAGCATGATAAAGCAATAGAGTATTAATTATTTAATATTAGTTTGTTGTGCACACACCAGACTCATATTAAATTTTTAAGATGTTGGCTTTACTATATTACAAATGTTTTATAAGGAATTGAACAATACTAGTTTTGTTGTGCACACACAAGGACTATATTCTCTATTCGCTTATATGGAAATGCTAGGTGAAACTTAACTTGGATTATTTTAGTTCGGATGTGCACACACTTGACTATTATAATCTAAGAGGCAAAATACAAGGAGTTACATAGTTGATGTAATTGACAAGAGTTGTCTACCCTTTGAATAAATATATGATTTGTTGTGCACACGCAAGGTTGTATATTTATGTCAATAGGATCCTTACTCACTAAACAGATTTTTTAAAAATTTGTCGAACTATATATGGAGGGTCATATAGTTTGAATAAAATAGTGGGAGACACCTTTTAATAAAGACCTATATTAAATTGGTGTTTAATAAATTGAATGCATGCTAATGTTGTTTAAATTACAAATTCATTTACAGAATTTTACAATGGCCCATTCATTATCACTGCGGAGCATAATGGATGCTAATAAACTAACCGGACCGAATTACACGGATTGGTTAAGGAATTTGAGAATTGTTCTCACCGCTGAAAAATTATCTTATGTCCTTAATACACATGTCCCTGCAACTGTTGCAGAAAATGCCTCTGAGGAAGAGATTGCTACTTTTAAAAAATGGCAAGATGATGTTATGGCAGCTCAATGCATCATGCTCGCATCCATGAGTAACGAGTTACAGTGTCAACATGAGAAAATGGATGCACCTACTATATTGTTTCACCTTCATGAGTTGTTTGGTGAACAAAGTAGGTCTGCTAGATATGAGATATCTAAGGAGCTCTTCCGATCTAGAATGACCGATGACATTACAGTACAGACATATGTCTTTAAAATGATCAATTTGATTGAACAATTAGGACAACTAGGTTTTGTAATGGATGGAGAGTTGAGCCAAGATTTGATCTTGTAGTCACTCCCGGACTCCTATTCACAATTTGTTGTGAATTTTCACATGAACAAGTTTGATGTCAGCTTGCCTGAATTGCTTAATATGCTGAAAACTGCAGAGAGTCACTTTCCATCCAAGAAAGACCAAGTCTTACTCATAGGTGACGCTTCCAAGAAAAGGAAGTGGCCCAAAGGAGCTTCTGCTAAGAAGAAAAATTTTAAGAAGGCAAAAGGAAAGAAAGCTGATAAAGGCAATAAGAATAAAACAAATACGAATAGCAAAGGAGTTTGCTTCCACTGCAATAAGCCTGGACATTGGAAGAGAAACTGCAAGGAATACCTTGTAGAGGCAAAGCAGAAGAAGCTTGGTGAAGCTTCAGCTACGGATACAGGTTTATTCATGATTGAAATAAATCTTTTTGTAAGTCAAAATTCTACTTGGGTATTAGATACCGGTTGTGGTTCTCACATATGCAATTCATTGCAGGAAATAAGCAGAAGTAGAAGGCTAAATAAGGGAGAAGTAACTCTACAAGTGGGAAATGGAGCAAAAGTTGCTGCATTAGCTGTGGGGACTCATTGTTTAGCATTGCCCACGGAAAAGTCAATCAATTTAATAAATTGTTATTATGTTCCATTTCTTATAAGAAACATTATCTCAATTTCTATGTTAGACAAATAAGGTTTTGATATTATATTTAAGAACAATGGTTGTTCTATTTATAATAATAATGTTTTGTTTGGAACTGGTAGATTAATTGACGGACTTTACTTACTTGACTTACATGAAAATATTTTTCAAATTGAACAAACTTGTAAAAGAAAAAGGGATGATGTGAATCATACTTTCATATGGCACTGTAGACTCAGTCACATCAATGAAATAAGATTAAACAAGTTGCATAGAGATGGATTTTTAGAATCATTTGATTTTGAATCATATCCAACTTGTGAATCTTGTCTCATGGATAAGATGACTAAATCTCCATTTAGTGGACATGGAGAGAGAGTTGCAGAGTTGTTAGAGTTGGTACACATAGATGTATGTGGACCTATGAAAATAGATGCTAGAGGAGGGTATTCGTATTTCATTACATTCACTGATGATCATTCAAGATTTGGATATGTGTATTTAATGAAATACAAATCCGAATCATTTGAAAAGTTCAAAGAATTCAGAAGTGAAGTAGAGAAACAAACTGACAAAAGTATTAAAATTCTTCGATCAGATCGAGGAGGAGAATACTTGAGCAATGAGTTTCTTAATCATCTCAAAGAAAATGGTATTCTCTCACAATGGACGCCTCCTAGTACGCCACAATTAAATGGTATATCTGAAAGGAGAAATCGTACCTTGTTAGACATGGTGCGGTCCATGATGAGTTTTACCGATCTTCCAATATCATTTTGGGGTTATGCCCTAGAAACGGTTGCATATCTACTTAACAAAATTCCCTCAAAATTCGTCCCCAAGACTCCATATGAGATGTGGACAGAGAGGAAACACAGTCTTAAGCATGTTAAGATTTGGGGTTGTACCGCTTATGTAAAGAAGTTACAAAGCGACAAACTTGAGGCTAGATCTGACAAGTGTAAATTTGTGGGGTATCCTAAAGAAAGTTTAGGATATTATTTCTATAATCCTACCGAGCAAAAGGTGTTTGTTGTCAAACACGCTACCTTCCTGGAAAAGGAGTTTATCCTTGAAGGGGCTAGTGGGAGGAAAATAGATCTTGAAGAAATTCAAGAACCACAAATCACTACAGATCAAGTGGATGAACCTGTTCAAGTAGATATAACTTCTGTACCACAACCGAGTCGTAAATCTAGAAGAGTGCCGAAAATACCTAAAAGGTATACACTCATTATAGAAGATGATGATGAGGTACGCATCATAACTGATGATGATCCAGTAACATACGATGAGGCTATGAGTACTACACACTCTGAGAAATGACAAATAGCCATAAAATCCGAAATGGACTCCATGTATGAAAACCAAGTATGGACTTTGGTTACTCCACCTGAAGGCATTGTGCCTATAGGGTGTAAATGGGTCTTTAAGAAAAAGACTGGAGCAGATGGCAAGGTGGAGACCTATAAGGCCAGCCTGGTTGCAAAAGGTTTCAAACAAAGACAAGGAGTTGACTATGATGAAACCTTCTCACCAGTAGCCATGCTCAAGTCTATCCGGATTTTGCTTGCGATTGCAGCTTACTATGACTACGAAATCTGGCAAATGGACGTGAAAACGGCCTTCCTCAATGGGAAACTAGATGAGGATGTATATATGATACAGTCAGAGGGTTTTTTTTCAAAGGTTGGAACAAATCAAGTATGTAAGTTACAAAGATCCATTTATGGATTGAAGCAAGCTTCTCGAAGTTGGAACATCCGTTTTGATGAGACAATCAAAGAGTTTGATTTTATCAAAAATGAGGATGAACCATATGTGTACAAGAAAGTTAGTGGGAGTGCTGTGACATTCCTGGTATTATATGTTGATGATATATTACTAATAGGGAATGACATACCAATGCTACAGTTAGTTAAAATTTGGTTATCTAAACACTTCTCCATGAAGGACTTGGGAGAAACATCCTACATATTGGAGATAAAGATCTATGGAGATAGATCAAAGAGGATGCTCGGCTTGACCCAAGGTGCATACATTGATACGATGCTAAAGAGGTTTAGCATGCAAGACTCCAAGAGAGGGCTCATACCGATGAGTCATAGAGTGAATCTCTCTAAGAAATTATCCCCAAAGACACCTGAAGAGAGAGATCGCATGAATCAGATTCCTTATGCTTCGGCAATAGGATCTATCATGTATGGAATGATATGCACCAGACCTGATGTTGCTTATGCACTAAGTGTAACAAACAGATATCAGTCTAATCCTGGAGAAGAACACTGGAAAGCTGTGAAAAATATCTTAAAGTACTTGAGAAGAACTAAAGATGTATTTCTAGTGTACGGTGGGTTTGATTTGAAACTAGAGGGCTATACAGACTCAAGTTTTTAAACTGACCAAGATGACAGCAAATCCATATCAGGGTACATATTTACCTTGAACGGTGGAGCAGTGAGTTGGAAGAGTTCCAAACAACAAACAGTTGTTGATTTAGTGACAAAGGCAGAGTACATAGCTGCAAGTGAAGCTGCAAAGGAGGCTGTTTGGATGAAAAAGTTCATTACAGAACTAGGGGTGATTCCTAGCATTCAAGGATCAGTACCGGTTCATTGTGACAACACTGGAGCTGTTGCACAGGCTAAGGAACCCAGGTCTCATCAGAGATCCAAACATGTTTTGCGAAGATTTCATTTAATTAGAGAAATTATTGAAAGGGGAGATGTCACCTTAGAAAGAGTGGACTCTCAGAACAACATTACAAATCCATTTACTAAAGCATTATCGCAAGATTAGTTCAATCGCCATTTCGATAAAATGGGTATTAGATACCAAGGTGATTGGTTTTAGTGCAAGTGGAAGATTAAAAGTAATATGCCCTCAAGCCAATTACATTTGATTTAATAAGCATTTACTTTGTAATCTTATTCAAATATTAATAATAATATAAAAGGCATATTTTATCCATGTTAATTGGTTAAATTAATAAATGTGATAAGCCATAGTTTTCGGACAATGCGTTTAGAATCATGATGAGATCATGCTAGTGAGATCTAAATTCAAGAAAGCTAAAAAACTAAAATGTTCCTAATCGTTGGATCACTAATATTGGGATTACTGATCTGGATAGATTGGTACATACTATGCTTGATCTTTAGAAGATGATGATTGATCTCATAATCATTTGTGTAGAGACACTAAAGCAAGTATGTAGGTGCTTATTAGAGAATAAGTTCACTGAACATGACTCGCTTAAGAACCCTAATGGAGTTTTATTCACCTGTCAATAGGAAGTTCTTAAAGTGATAGTAGTATAAGTGATCCGTGGACTTGAGATCATCATAGTACCTTGTGTATGCTGAGTTATACTTTGTCATATTCCTTAATACATTAGTGTATGTTATAGGATATGTACGGGTATAATAAAGTATACACAAAGGTAGGTGACTGATCGACAAAGGATCTACCGCTTCTAATAAAGGGAGAGAATGTCCTATGCGATTTGATAAATGACAGCTCATAAATCCCTGGTCAGGGTTGAATGAAAATTAGAAAGGAGTTTCTAATTTACATTAATCGGAACTGTGCATTCTTGGATCGAAATGCATATGATTAAATAAAATAAGGCTTGTCAGTAATTTCATGTCTTATATTTAATTAGGACATTGTATGGTAGAAGGATTGAATTGTACGGTAACTACTGCTGAATAGGTTCTATGTGATTAAACATTGATTTCATATTATACGGATAGTCATGATACATTATCGTAAGGTGTCCCTCATGATGTAGAATAAATAATATTTATTTATATATGAATTAAAGGAGTTTAATTCATTATAAATAATATTAGAATAGTTCTAATTTATTTATTCTATGACCGACATAATATTGAACTTAAAGGGTCACACCGCAAAAGAATAATTTTGTATTGGAAACAATTGGCTAAATAATAATAAATTAAGTATTTAATTTATTAATTGAATAAATTTAAATGCTTAATATTTATAATGATATATTTGGAGAAATATTGAATTATAAATTAATAAGAGAAATCTTATTATTATTATTATTATTTAATTCTTAATTAGATTGAGAATTAAATTAAATAAAAATGCAAATTAAATAAAATGGTAGTATACTTGCTTAGTGTTGATTAAGCAAGTAACACATGTTAATTGCTTAAATGAATAACATGTGGGTTAGGAGCAAATGTATACTTACATTTTGTGTAAGTATTATTTTTGTAAGTATCCTAATAAGATTAAGGTTTCCTAATTAACCTAGCATATTCATTAGCCTCCATCTTAAGAGTTAAGAGAGAAATATTAAAAAGATCATCTATGTGTTTTTAAAGAAGTGTTCTTGTTATTCTTAAGAGTTAGGAATAAAATTAATTGGATTAGCTATCCAAGATTTCTAGGAAATCAAAATATTGTTTCTTGTATAATTGTTCTTGGTGGATTACCTCTAGAGTGCTACATACACTTTATAGCTAGTGTTTAATCTAAGGAACAAAGATTGGAGGAGCTTGAAGAAATCAAGAGAGGAGTAGATTGGAAGAGTTTGAAGAAATCAAGAGAGGAGTAGATCTTGTAGCGGTTCAAGAGTTGAATCATCAAAGGTATTATCTCTTGTTAATCTTCATCAATTAATAGCTATGCATAAGGTGATTCATGGGTAAGTTGCAAAAATTTTAATTTTCATTTTCCGTTGCGTATTACAATTAGATTGTGATTTTGCAAACTTACACAAACTCTCATTCTTCACTTCAAATTGATTCACTGAATTATGTTTGCACCTCAAAAACCTATATTGTTCTTTGTTTTTTTAAAGTTTTTTCCTAATTTATGGTCAAATTGTTTCTCCCCTCTCTATCAACTTGATCATTATTTGTTTCCTTTCATCAAACCTAACCATCACTCCAAATCTTATCTCATCTAACATAGTACAAATTGGTTTTCTTCTACTTTCATTTATCCAGCCATTAAATGTTTCACACATGTTATTTTCTACAGCTGCACTACTAGAATAAGTTGAGAAGAAAGCTCTTACCCAATAGTGAAAGCCATTCCTCATTAGCCAGTCATATGCCTCTTGACTTGTGTCTTTGATGTCATTCATAATTCTAACAAACTATTCCTTTGTTGCACATTTAGTTGCCTACCAAAACATGGCTTTCATCTCCACACTAAAATTTTACGTCCTGAAGTTGGCATAGATGTATCTAGCATAACATCTATGCTCCGCTTCAGGAAGAATTTCATTCACAACATTGGTTAAACCCTGTAACATATGTATTAATCCCATTGTTCCAATTTAAAACATTAAATTAAAAGTTCAAAAAAACAATATACATAAAAAGAAATTTATACCTTTTGATCAGATATAATTGTCCACCCTGCCCCTGTAGAATTTGTGGCCAAATCTCTTTGCAAGTTCCTCAAAAACCAACCCCAGGAATCAGTGTTTTCTCCCTCAACTACAACCCAACCACTAGAAACATTTGATTGTTTCCATCTCTTCCAACTGCAGATAAGAGCTCTCCATTGCAATATGTCTTTAAAAAGCATCCATCTAACCTAAGCACAGGCCCGCAACCTTCTTTCCATCCCTTTTTTCAATTAACCCATCATAGCAGACATAATAGCTCAGGAATTCTTGCTCATTGTCTTTAGGCTTTGTTTTCATCAGTATTGTGGTGCCTGGATTAGTTCTGACAATTTCAGCTTCATAGTCCCACAATTTGGCATAGTGAACTTTAAGTGCAACTTCTGCTTAGATAAAGCTTTTTTCTTGGCCCTATAACATTGTACCTTAGTAATGCAGGGATTTAATACCATGTACGCTAGCATTAGTTTACATGTTTGAGAACTAAAAACATACCTCTTGAAGCGTATTAAAATTTGGTGCAGAAAATCTCGAACAAATCTACGACCCAGTGGCGTCTCCGAATTACAATCCGTGTAAGATGAAAACGGAGCTCAATTCCACGATCCGTTCAACTAGATTATACAGAGTATTTAGGAGCTCTTTATTCTTTGCAGTGTGCTCAAAACCTCTCTCAATACATCATCAGAATTATTATCCGATGTTTTTCCAAGAGAACCAATGTTCTGCATATAATGAAGGAGAGAGAGAGAAGCATATTGAGTGGAGTCACACGCCTTATAGTTAAAAGCATGGATGATTCACTAATATCCAAAGACATGGGTGTCCTACACCAAATAATGGTGTATTCCACTACCATTTTCCAACATCTCCCACTCATCCATGGCGGGGACGATGTAATCCTCACATCTGCAAAAATATATCTCAAACCAGAAACTTGTAAATCTTTAATTGCCAGATCGTGCGACCGCTGAGTTCACCTGCAGTGCGGGAACTTTATATCAGACCCGTTAAGGCCAACATAAAGACATCTACCCTTTTAAAGAAAATAGTGTGGGAGCTCTCACGCCAAACTCAATTAGTTCACGTAGATACTACAATCCATAAACTCAGAGTACCCCAGACACATTTGATTTTCACAAGGTCAAGTCTCTAATCCCTCAGAGAGCCATACTTAACCACCTTTGGGCCCATGTCCATTTCGCATCTCATTTATTACTATATCGCTATCAAAGAGCCATAGTTGTCGACGATAAGTGCAGAACGAAGTGAAATCAAATTGTCTTCCCCTTTACCCTGATACTACTCAGATATGAATCAACTACTTTCCCAGAATCGGTCCTTATTGTCTCATCAATCCTGACCATAGGAATCGAAACCAAAGTAGCAACATCAATCCATATCTTTGTAGTATAGTCAAAGATCACAAAGAACACTAGATGTAGAACTAACAATCCTGTCCTACTGGACTCACATGGTGAGGAAACATGGATTCATTCTCTCACCTCCATTGCTTGATCGCTTAGCTCATGTAACCCTCTCACAATATACTATTCTATAGCCTTGTTATGTGGACCTTAGTCTAGTCACTCGTAGAGTGGCTAACTTGAACATTTTAAATTGCTCACTTATTAAAGCGCCACATTTGAAATTTCGTGTCCGGTTATCATGTTACGACAGACAATCTCTTCAATATGAGCATATGTCTTCTAGTCATGCCGTACGGATCTTAGTTCAGTCGCTCCACAAGCGCCTAACTCGAATTTCTAGATTGCTCGCTTTCCCAAGCGCCAACTCTGAACTTCACATCCGGCTATCAGTACAGGTTCATATAGATGGTGGGACATAAATTAACCTCATCTTGGCACATGCCAAGGTGACATTATGTTCATTTTGCTCGCTACTAAGCACCAATTGATTGCTTATCCAAAGCATTAATAGCTCGCTACTCAAAGCGCCAATCAAATGAACTGTCTCAACCTTACTCGCTTTTCAAAGCGCCAAGGGTGATTGCTCGTGTGAGTGAGCCAATCAACCTGTTAACATATATTTAGTGTGTGCATATCCAATATGCATAATAACTGTGTTAACTAATAATATTTATCATGTGCATTATCACAATCATAAGTGGGAACAAATGAATCTCGCATATATGATAAATGTCTCAAAATAATAGTAAATATCTCAAATACAAGCCATACAATGAGTGATATTCCAGTTACAAAGAAAGTACATCAAACCCTACGAAGGCCTAACGAACTAACATGCCTACAAAAGGCATCTTTCGGAATAGGCTTCGTCAAGGGATCCGCTACCATAAGGTCAGTGGGCATGTACTTCAATATCAGCTCATTATTCGCTATATTCTCTCTAATAAAGTTCATCCTCAGGTCAATGTGCTTCGTCCTACCGTGATACTTAGGGTCCTTAGTGTAATCTAGGGCCGCTGTACTATCATAAAAAATAATAATGGGGTCTGAAGCATTAGGGATGACTCCAAGATCCTCGAAGAATCTACTCAACCACATAGCTTCCTGAACAGCTGACGTACATGCTACAAACTCTGACTCCATTGTCGAAAGAGCAACACAAGTCTGTTTCTTACTACACCAAGTGACGACGCCACCATGTAGCAAGAATGCATATCCTAAGGTCGACTTACGTATTCCCTGGTTACCTCCCCAACTGGCATCGAAGTAACCAATCAATTGCAGGTCTGGTCCTCCATAGCATAACATGTAGTCCAAAGTACCCTTCAACTATCGCAAGATTCTTTTGATTGCCTTCCAATGAGCAATTCCAGGGTTTGACTGATAACGGCCGAGATAACCAACCGCATATGTTATATCAGGTCGAGTACACACAACTGCATACATTAGATTTCCTATAGCATTGGCATATGCGTAATGGGACATTTTCTTAATTTCCTCGGGAGAAGTAGGGCATTATTCAGGTCCAATGGCGTCGCTTTTAGCGATAGGAGTGTATATGGGTTTGCAGTTACTCATCTGGAATTGCTCCAGAACCTTCTTCAAGTAAGTCTCTTGTGACAAACCAAGAAGCTTTCTTGAGCGATCTCTATAGATCTTAACTCCAAGAACATAAGCAGCTTCTCCCATGTCCTTCATCTTAAAATTAGAGGACAACCACCCGTTGGTAGCGACAATTATCTCCTTATCGTTCCCAACTAGTAGAATATCGTCGACATACATCGATAGGATAAGGAATTTATCTTTGAACCGTTTGATATACACACAATGGTCTTCCTCGATCATCGTAAACCCATCACTAATGACGACTCGATGGAATCTGAGATACCATTGTCTGGAAGCCTGTTTCAAACCATAAATAGAATGTGTGAGCTTACATACTTTGCGCTCTTGTCCTTCTACGATAAAACCCTCTGGCTAATCCATGTATATTTCCTCAGCTAAATTTCCATTGAGAAAAGTTGTCTTCACGTCCATTTGATACAACTCTAAATCCAAATGCGCGACAATTGCTAAAATGAGTCGAATTGAAGCAAACCTTATAACTGGTGAGAAGGTTTCCTCGTAATCAATTCCCTCTTGTTGGGTGTAGCCCTTGGCTACAAGACGAGCTTTGTACTTTTTAATGGAACCATCCGCCTTGTGTTTGACTTTAAGAACCCATCTATTCTCAATAGCCTTTCCCCCTGGTGGAAGGTCAACCAAATCCCAGACTTGATTAGTCCTCATGGACTCCATTTCATCTTCCATTGCAATCATCCATTTATCGCTTACAATAGATGATAGAGCATCTCGATAAGATCGAGGTTCTTCCTCTTCCCGTGTATCAGCCACAAAAGCATTCCCCTCAATCTCAAAGAGACGACGTGGAATGTTACCTCTTTGACTTCTACGTATTTGAGGAACAAGAGACTCCTCATTCGATGGAAAAGAACTACTCGAAGGTATCTCACTCCCATTATCTACAGGAGCATAAGGAATATCCTCTTCGGTCTCTACAGTACAATTTGGGGTGCCTAAATCTTCCTCCATCTCATAAAGGTTCATCTCTTTGCTCACATCACCTCTGTTAGGAAAATCCATCTCAAGGAAATCCGCATCTCGTGACTCTATCTCGGATATAGTCCCATTAGGCTGCTCTCCAACATACGCATAGCCTTTGGAGTGTTCAGAATATCTCACAAAGATACACTTTTTACCCCTTGGGCCCAACTTCCCATGTTGATGAGAAGTGTTGTGTACGAAAGCTGCTGATCCCCATGGCCGCATATGGCCAAATTCGGGATTTCTGTCGGTCCTCATTTCATATGGGGTGGACTGAACTGATTTTGAAGGCATACGATTAAGTATATACGTCGCAGTCAACAATGCATCACCCCAATAAGAGTAGGCAAATTTGCTTGCGCCATCATAGATCTAACCATGTCTAATAAAGTCCGGTTCCTCCTCTCCGCCACACCATTTTGCTGCGGAGTTCTAGGGATTGTCAGTTGCCTGATTATCCCTCTTTTGTCATATAGTGCTTTAAACTGATCGGACAGATACTCACGGCCTCAGTCAGTTCTTAGTGCCTTAACATTTTTGTCTAACGGTTTCTCAACCTCAATCAAATAACATCTAAAGCATTCTAATGCCTTAGACTTATGAGAGATCAAGAAAGTGTACCCGAAGCGCGTATAGTCATCTATCATTGTGAGAAAGTAAGAACGTCCATGCCTTTCTTTCACATTTAAAGGGCCACAGATATCTGAATGAATGAGCTGCAAAGGTGTTTCTGCCCTAGTAGCTTTACCAAATGGTTTTCTAGTTGATTTACCTGCTAAACAATGTTCACATGTGGGTAGATTGACCTTAGCAAGTGGGCCTAAAAGACCTGCTCTAGCTAACCTAGTCATTCTATCATGTCCCATATGGCCTAATCTAGCATGCCATTGAATTGAACTATCATGATCATTTTCAATAAGTAATGAATAAGAATCATTGCTATTAATACTAGAATCAATAGTATCCAAAACCATAAAACCATTTGATACAAAACCATATCCATAAATATTCGTCCCAAATGAAATTATTACAGAATTATTCTCAAAAACAACAGAATATCCCAAACGTAGTACTGATAAAACAGAAAATAAATTCTACCAGACATCCGGCACATAAAGTACATCATATAGGGTCAATGCTGAGCATCCTCGCATTTCCAGTTTGTAAATGTAGTGCCTAGCACGTGCACACTAGAATCGTTACTTTTCTGCCAGTCGAAATGCGACGGTATTCCACAAATCCACTCCGATCCCTAGCTATGTGGTCCATTGCTCTGGAGTCTACAATCCACATATGGAGAGAATGAGCAACAAACCAGTACATGATACTAAGCACATAGATAAATTAGGACGAGGAATTACCTTCTTCGGTTTAGTGCATTCACGAGCAAAGTGTCCCGCCTTGCCACAATTATAGCATGTCATCCTGGCCTTATCCTTCTTACCAGAACCTCGTTTGCCCCTTTTCCGTTTGCCGATACTACCACTCGCAGCCCCTTTAGGCGCAGTGGGATTAATAGATTTCTACTTTCCCTTTTTGGGTTTGGGCCTCCAATTAGGGTTAGATTCAGCTACATATGCCCTAGAGTTTTTGACAATCTCAAGGCACTCAGCCTCAAGTTTCAGGTGACGACGAATATCATCAAAATTCTTGATATTCTCGTTATGGGTCATGTTCACCCGCATATGTTCCCAATTGTCGGGAAGTGAACGAACCACTGCAGAAATCTGTTGCTCGTCTGACAATTGAGTCCCACCGGTTTTTAATTCCCGGATCATATTGGCCATAATTCGAAGGTGCTGTTTCATAGTGTTATTATCACATTTTTTATAACCATCGAATCTTATGGCTAATTCCCTCAGCCTTGTCAACGAGGTGCCACCTAACTTATCTTTGAGAACTTCCCACATCTCGTGTGCAATAGAGTATTGTTCATACTCAAACAAAAAGTCATTGTTCATGCAGCTCAACAACGTTATGCGAGCGATATGATGAGGTAATAGTTAATCACCAAGGCAATTTAGCTAGAAGAGCCAAGTTAAGATTTTCAAAATCCCTAATGCCCATACCCCCATCTTTTTTTGGCCTACAAATTTTTCCCCAAGCAGCCCAATGCACCTTCCTAGAACCCCATATCATGCCCCCACTAAAAACATCGAACAATCTTATCCAATTCCTCTGTCACACTTATTGGGAGTAAAAAAACTGAAATCGTATAAATCAAAGTTGTTGATAGGGTGGACTTAATGAGTAAAATCATGCCCTACTGGAGAGAGAATTTTGTTTTCCAAATTTGAAGTTTACTTTGAATCTTTGACTTCAAAAAATTAGACGTTTTGGACTTACTCAAAAGGGACACCCAAATATTTATGCTTTTCCGGAACTTCGCCAATGCTACAAAAATCCTGAAAGAGTGTCATTTGGGTGTCTGACACATTTGAACTAATAAGCATCCACGACTATTGGAAATTGATAATGTTGGACATTGTCAGTGGAGGACACAATTATGTTAAGGAGTGGGACACCCATGTTTTGTTGATTGGTGAATGATTCAATGCATTTTCCTATTGCACCCGTGACACCTTTAACTATCTCTCTCCCTCTACTTCTTCATATATGCAATTGCTCAGAAAGAAGAAAATCGGATAATAATTCGGATGATACATTGAGAGAGAAAAAAGCACACTGCAAGCAAAATATTGAGCTCCGAATATTCTATAAAATCTTATTGAACGAATCATGGAATCGAGCTTCGTTTTCATCTCACAAGGATTATAATTCGGAGACACCGCTGGGTCGTGAAGTTGTTCGAGATTTTTCGCACCAAAGATTAAATACGCTTCAAGAGATATGTTTTGTTTCTCGAACATGTAAACTTATGCTAGCATACATGGTATTAAATCCCTTCATTCGTATCAGAGCATGCGTATTTCAATCATATGTATGCCATGTATGTAGTTTACACAAAACTCCATTGATGAATGTTTAAAAAGCTTGAAAACATTATCAGCCCGAACACTTTGAGTAGCCATAACTTTCTGTATATTTGTTTGTTTATATTTTTGTTGATATGTATGCGTAGTACGTATTGTAAGCTTTCCAACGACATATTATACGCATTAAACGGATAAATATTGAAAAAGATATGACTTTTCAAAATTTGGATTGCAAAATGGTATTTCTGTAATTATCTGATGGCTGGAGGTTGAAGATGAAGTGGAATCCCACTCTCAGTGAGAATCACGTTCATCGCACCCTCTATATGGAAACTCCTAAAATGTTGGTTGAGTATACCATTGGACTCAGAATAAAGAGGCGATCAGAACTGTGCAATCGGAGTCGGGATCGGAGATAGGGAAGGCGCGCTATGCCACGCGCGCCGGACCGCCGCAAAGCCTCACGCGCGCGCATGGCATGTGTTGCTGCTGAATGTGGAGCGCGTGGGCCTCACGCGCCTGTGCGGACCTTGCCCGCCTGCGCAGACCTTGCCCGCCTGCCCGGACCTTGCCCGCCTGCCCGACCCGTATCCTGATGACCCGCACCGACCCGGTTTCTTGACCCGCGAATTTTTGGAACGGATCAGACCCACGGTCATAACCGACCCGCCCCGTCCGACCCGTGCACTGACCCAATTCATTTTTTTTTTCATTTTTTAATTCCAAAAAATGTTATCTTTAATTGTTTTATTAATGAAAATTCATTATAAAATAGTTTTATTGATCAAAAAATTCTAGAAAAATTACAGAAAATTTTTATTGGGTTATTATTAATATTTCCATTAAATTTTTTGGAATATTATTTTAATTGGATGTTTTTGTTAATTTTTAATTGTATTATGCTCTGGTTTATTAATTGTAATAATTAGCATAATTATCAGAAAATTTCAAAAAAAATTACAGTAATGTTTTATTTTGATAATCTACTGTTAGAAAGTTTTTGGAAGTTTTCTCATGTGTTTATAACATGCTTGGTATATTAATTGAGTAATATTGCCTATAATTTGATTCCTTTTGTTAATATTTTTGGAATATTAATTGTTGGTGCTTGGAATTAAATTGTCTTGCTATATGTACACATGTACACTTGTTCCTAGTGGGAGTAATTTTAGGTGGTAATAATTTAATTAAGTTATTCCCTAAATTACACGTCTAATGCACTGAAAAATTAAATTTAAATAATTGGGCATTTATGTGGATTGTGATTCTAAAGCCTGGCAAAGTCTTCGTTCTATATTTATGTCACATCATTTTTATGTTAATTTAGTTCATGCGGCAAAGATGTTTTATATACTGTGGTGAACAATAAATATCTCTTATTAATTCTCATATTTTGTAGTTCAACAGAAATGGCTTCAAAATACATTATCGCAGATCTTAATCAGGGAAACAAATTAGATGGAGATAACTATGATGTGTGGCATAGGAAAGTCAAGATAGTTTTGGAGGAGCAAGAGGTTGAAAAAACCTTGTTGTCCAAAATGGTAAAACTAGAGGGTAACAATGCAGATGATCCAATCAAGGTTGCAGCCTTCAAAAGTTGGCGCAAAAAGGATCGTATTGCTCGCATAATGTTGTTGAGTTGCATGAACAATGACTTTCTATTTGAGTATGAACAATACTCTACTGCACACGAGATGTGGGAAGTTCTCAAAGCTAAGTTTGGTGGCACCTCGTTGACAAGGTTGAGGGAATTAGCCATTAGATTCGATAATTACAAAAACTGTGATAATAACACTATGAAACAACACCTTCGAATTATGGCCAATATGATCCGAGAATTAAAAACCGGTGGGACTCAATTGTCAGACGAGCAACAGATTTCTGCAGTGGTTCGCTCACTTCCCGACAATTGGGAACATATGCGGGTGAACATGACCTATAACAAGAATATCAAGAATTTCGATGATATTCGTCGTCACCTGGAACTTGAGGCTAAACGCCTTGAGATTGTCAAAAACTCCAGGGCATATGTAGCTGAATCAAACCCTCATTGGAGGCCCAAACCCAAGAAAGGGAAGAAGAAATCTATTAATCCCACTGCGCCTAAAGGGGCTGCGAGTAGAGGTGTCGGCAAACGAAAAAGGGGCAAACAAGGATCTGGTAAGAAGGACAAAGCCAAGATGACATGCTACAACTGTGGCAAGGTAGGACACTTCCCTCATGAATGCACTAAGCCGAAGAAGGTAATTCCTAGTCCTAATTTATCTATGTGCTTAGTATCAAGTACTGTTTTTATTGCTCATTCTCTTCATATGTGGATTGTAGACTCCGGAGCAACGGACTACATAGCTAGAGATCGGAGTGGATTTGTGGAATACCGCCGCATTCCAGCTGGCAGAAAAGTAACGATTCCAGTGTGGACGTGCTAGGCACTGCACTTACAAACTGGAAATGCGAGGATGCTCAGCATTGACCCTATATGATGTATTTTATACGTCAGATGTCCGTCAGAATTTATTTTCTGTTTATCAGTACTACGTTTGAGATATTTTGTTGTATTTGAGAATAATTCTGTAATAATTTCATTTGGGACGAATATTTTTGGATATGGTTTTGTATCAAATGGTTTTATGGTTTTGGATATTATTGGTTCTAGTATTAATAGTGATGATTCTTATTCATTACTTGTTGAAAATGATCATGATAGTTCAATTCAATGGCATGCTAGATTAGGCCATATTGGACAAGATAGAATGGCTAGGTTAGCTCGAGCAGGTCTTTTAGGTCCACTCGCTAAGATCAATCTACCCACATGTGAACATTGTTTAGCAGGTAAATCAACTAGAAAACCATTTGGTAAAGCTACTAGGGCAGAAACACCTTTGCAACTCATTCGTTCAGACATCTGTGGCCCTTTGAATATGAAAGAAAGGCATGGACGTTCCTACTTTCTCACAATGATAGATGACTATACGCACTTCGAGTACACTTTCTTGATCTCTCATAAGTCTGAGGCATTAGAATGCTTTAAACGTTATTTGATTGAGGTTGAGAAACAGTTAGACAAAATTGTTAAGGCACTAAGAACTGACCGAGGCCGTGAGTATCTGTCCGATCAGTTTAAAGCACTATATGAAGAAAGAGGGATAATCAGGCAACTGACAATCCCTAGAACTCCGCAACAGAATGGTGTGGCGGAGAGGAGGAACCGGACATTATTAGACATGATTAGATCTATGATAGCGCAAGCAAATTTACCTATCTCTTATTGGGGTGATGCATTATTGACTGCGACATATATACTTAATCGTGTACCTTCAAAATCAGTACAGTCCACCCCATATGAAATATAGACCGGCAGAAAGTCCGAATTGGGCCATATGCGGCCATGGGGATCAGCAGCTTTCGTACACAACACTTCTCATTAACATAGGAAGTTGGGCCCGAGGGGTAAAAAGTGTATCTTTGTGAGATATTCTGAACACTCCAAAAGCCGTGTGTTTGTTGGAGAGCAGCCTGATGGGACTATATCCGAGATAGATTCACGAGATGCGGATTTCCTTGATATGGATTTCCCTAATAGAGATGATGTGAGCAAGGAGATGAACCTTTATGAGATGGAGGAAGATTTAGGCACCCCAAATCGTACAGTAGAGATCGAAGAGGATATTCTTCAGGCTCCTATAGATAGTGGGAGTGACATACCTTCGAGTAGTTCTTTTCCATCGAATGAGGAGTCTCTTGTTCCTCAAATACGTAGAAGTCAAAGAGGTAACATTCCACGTCGTCTCTTTGAGATTGAGGGGAATGCTTTTGTGGCTGATACGCGGGAAGAGGAGAAACCTCGATCTTATCGGGATGCTCTATCATCTGTTGTCAGCGATAAATGGATGATTGCAATGGAAGATGAAATGGAGTCCATGAGGACTAATCAAGTCTGGGATTTGGTTGACCTTCCACCAAGGCGCAAGGCTATTGGGAACAAATGGGTTCTTAAAGTCAAACGTAAGGCGGATGGTTCCATTGAAAGGTACAAAGCTCGTCTTGTAGCCAAGGGCTACACCCAACAAGAGGGAATTGATTACGAGGAAACCTTCTCACCAGTTGTAAGGTTTGCTTCAATTCGCCTTATTTTAGCAATTGCCGCGCATTTGGATTTAGAGTTATATCAAATGGACGTCAAGACAGCTTTTCTCAATGGAGATTTAGCTGAGGAAATATACATGGATCAGCCAGAGGGTTTTATCGTAGAAGGACAAGAGCGCAAAGTATGCAAGCTCAAACGTTCTATCTATGGTTTGAAACAGGCTTCTAGACAATGGTATCTCAGATTCCATCGAGTCGTCATTAGTGATGAGTTTACGATGATCGAGGAAGACCATTGTGTGTATATCAAACGGTCCAAAGATAAATTCCTTATCCTATCAATGTATGTCGACGACATTCTACTAGTTGGGAACGATAAGGAGATAATTATCGCTACTAAAGGGTGGTTGTCCTCTAATTTTGAGATGAATGACATGGGAGAAGCAGCTTATGTTCTTGGAGTTAAGATCTATAGAGATCGCTCAATAAAGCTTGTTGGGTTGTCTCAAGTGACTTACCTTAAGAAGGTTCTGGAGCAATTTTAGATGAGCAACTACAAACCCATAGACACTCCTATCGCTAAAAGCGACGCCATTGGACCCGAACAATGCCCTACTTCTCCCGAAGAAATTAAGAAAATGTCCCATTACCCGTATGCTAATGCTATAGGAAAGCTAATGTATGCAGTTGTGTGTACTCGGCCTGATATAGCATATGCGGTTGGTTATCTCGGTCGTTATCAGTCAAACCCTGGAATTGCTCATTGGAAGGCAATTAAAAGAATCTTGCGATATTTGAAGGGTACTTTGGACTACATGTTATGATATGGAGGACCGGACCTGCGATTGATTGGTTACTTCGATGCCAGTTGGGGAGGTAACCAGGGAATACGTAAGTCGACCTCAGGATATGCATTCTTGCTACATGGTGGCACCATCACTTGGTGTAGCAAGAAACAGACTTGCGTTGCTCTTTCGACAATGGAGTCAGAGTTTGTAACATGTACGTCAACTATTCAGGAAGTTATGTGGCTGAGGAGATTCTTCGAGGATCTTGGAGTTATCCTTAATGCTTCAGACCCCGTTACTGTTTTCTGTGATAGTACAGCGGCCCTAGATTACACTAAGGACCCTAAGTATCATGGTAGGACGAAGCACATTGACCTGAGGATGAACTTTATTAGAGAGAATATAGCAAATAATGAGGTGAAATTGAAGTACATGCCCACTGACCTTATAGTAGCGGATCCCTTGACGAAGCCTATTCCGAAAGATGCCTTTTACAGGCATGTTAGTTCGTTAGGCCTTCATAGAGTTTGATGTACTTTCTTAGTTACTGGAATATCACTCATTATATGGCTTGTATTTGAGATATTTACTATTGTTTCGAGACATTTATCATATATGCTAGATTCATTTGTTCCCACTTATGATTGTGATAGCGCACATGATAAATATTATTAGTTCATGCAGTTATTATGCGTATTAGATATGCACACACTAAATATATGTCAACAGGTTGATTGGCTCACTCACATGAGCAATCACCCTTGGCGCTTTGAAAAGCAAGCAAGGTTGAGACAATTCATTTGATTGGCGCTTTGAGTAGCGAGATATTGATGCTTTGGATAAGCAATTAATTGGCGCTTAGTAGTGAGCAAAATGAACATAATGTCGCCTTGGCATGTGCCAAGATAAGGTTAATTAAGTTAACCAAATATAAGATGTCCCACCATCTATATAAACCTGTACCGATAGCCGGATGTGAAGTTCAGAGTTGGCGCTTGGGAAAGCGAGCAATCTGGAAATTCGAGTTAGGCGCTTGTGAAGCGACTGAACTAAGATCCGTACAGCATGACTAGAAGACATATGCTCATATTAAAGAGATTGTCTGCCATAACATGATAATCGGACACGAAATTTCAAATGTGGCGCTTTGATAAGCGAGCAATTTGAAATGTTCGGGTTAGCCACTCTAGGAGTGACTAGACTAAGGTCCGCACAACAAGACTATATAATAGTATGTTGTGAGAGGGTTACATGAGCTAAGCGATCATGCAATGGAGCTGAGAGAATGAATCCCTGTTTCCTCACCATGTGAGTCCAGTAAGACAGGATTACTAGTCCTACATCTAGTGCTCTTTGTGATCTTTGACTATACTACAAAGATATAGATTGATGTTGCTACTTTGGTTTCGATTCCTACGGTCAGGATTGATGAGACAATAAGGACCGATTCTGGGAAAGGAGTTGATTCATATTTAAGTAGTATTAGGGCAAAGGGAAGACAATATGATTTCACCTCGTTCTGCACTTATTGTCGACAACTATGGCGCTTTGATAGCGATATAGTACTAAGTGAGATACGAAATGGACATGGGCCCAAAGGTGGTTAAGTATGATTTTTTGAGGGATTAGAGATGTTTGACCTTGTGAAAATCAAATGTGTCTGGAGTACTCTGAGTTTATGGGTTGTAGTATCTACGTGAACTAATTGAGTTTGACGTGAGAGCTCCCACACTGTTTTCTTTAAAAGGGTAAATGTCTCTATTTTGGCCTTAATGGGTTTGATATAGAGCTCTTGCATTACAGGTGTACTCAACGGTCGCACGATCCGGCAACTAAAGTTTTACGAGTTTTTGGTTTGAGCTAATTTTTGGTAGATATAAGGATTACATCATCCCCGCCATGGGTGAGTGGGAGATGTTAGACATTGTGAGTGGAGGACACAATTATGTTAAGGAGTGGGACACCCATGTTTTGTTGATTGGTGAATGATTCAATGCATTTTCCTATTGCACCCGTGACTTCTTTAACTCTCTCTCTCCCTCTACTTCTTCATATATGCAATTGCTTAGAAAGAAGAAGATCGGATAATAATTCGGATGATACATTAAGAGAGAAAAGAGCACACTGCAAGCAAAATATTGAGCTCCTAATATTCTGTAAAATCTTGTTCAACGGATCGTGGAATCGAGCTTCGTTTTCATCCCACAAGGATTGTAATTCGGAGACACCGCTGGGTCGTGAATTTGTCCCCTCAGAAGCGGAATACGTACTTTGGAAAATTCACGAAGGGATCTGCGGCGATCACATGGGCGCCAAATCACTGGCGTACAAGGCACTTCGGCAGGATTATTATTAGTCTACCATTTTCAAAGAGGCTAAGGAGTATGTCCAAAAGTGCCCTAAGTGTCAACTAAATAGTTCGGTTCCTCATCGGCCGCCCGAAAAACTCTTTTCTGTTCTGTCCCCGATTCCGTTTGCAATATGGGGAATTGATATTTTGGGTCTGTTACCGAAGGCGAAGGGTCAAGTCAGCTTTGTAATAGTGGCTATTGATTACATGACTAAGTGGGTGGAGGCCAAAACTCTTCGGACAATCTCAGAGCAAGAGTGTCTCAAATTTCTCAAAGAGTTTGTCGTGTTTCACTTCGGCATTCCTATGGTGGTGGTGTCGGACAACGGACGACAGTTTGTCGGTTCGAAGTTCGAAGAATTTCTTAAAGATTTGGGAATCCAACACAGAAAGACTTCGGTTGCTCATCCTCAGTCTAATGGTCAGGTTGAAGTCACTAATCGCACGTTGCTCAATGGTATTAAAAGAAGGTTAGACGAAGCCAAAGGGAGGTGGCCTGAAGAGTTGCTCAGCGTTTTGTGGGCATATCGGACTACTCCTCGGACCACTCCTCGGACCACTACAGGTGACTCGCCGTTTAGGTTAGCTTACGGGACCGACGATCTTGTCCTAGTCGAGATCGGGTCTCCTTCGTTAAGGGTTAGTCAATATAAAAAACTTTATAACGATGAAGGCCTTCGACTTAATCTGGATTTGTTAGAGGAGGTTCGAGAATCGGCTTTAATAAGGCTAGCAGTCTACCAGCAGAGAACGACCAGACATTACAATAAGGGGATGAAAGTACGGAGGTTCGAAGTTGGTGATCTTGTACTTCGGGAGGTTGAAGCTTCTGCCCCCCAGAATTCAGGTAAGCTTATGCCGAACTGGGAAGGTCCTTATGAAGTTATTGGAGTGCCAAAGCTAAGTACTTACCGGCTGCAAGCAATGGATGGATCGGAGATAAAAAATACTTGGCATACAATAACCTGATCTGTCATATCCATTCCCATATAATTCACACCAATAGTCTCTCTTGCCTTACTGAATACGTGTTCTCCATATATCAGAAATGTCTTTGACCCAAATAAATCTGTATCGAATGTTATTTACCTAGTTGATCTTGATTTATTACTCTCCTATTGTAAATTCTTACAATAAGAGAGTGGGGGACAATGTTAGGACTAAAAGTAGCAGCCCATATGTTTTGCACAAATTAGCCGCCAGCCACCCACCACCTAATGGTAGGTGGCCAAACTTTTACCTTATTTTATTTCTTTCACCAACCAAGCTCAACTATAAATAGGCATGCATGCAAAGGGTAATACACAACAATCAGAGATAGTGCAAAGCATATAAAGCAAGTACAAAACTTCATAGAAGTTAGAAGGAATTAATCCAAGAATTCTAATAGTGGAGAGAAAAATAGCTCATTTGAGTGATAGAAAAAAGTGAGGAATAGAGAAAATAATTACTAATATTATTTTCTCCAATTTGTATAATATTTTCATAGTGAATTTCTGAGATCTCTCCCCGTAGTTTTTTCCCAATTGGGTTTCCACGTAAAAATTCTGGTGTTATTATTTTATTTCCACTTATTCTTATTTTATTCCATATTAACAAGCACTAAACAGTTACATATCTTCCACCGTTAAACATCTTTTTAATTCGTTATTTGATGATTTGGCGAGCGGTCAAAATTTAACGTTAACAAAGGCTTTACTAAAATCGACCTTCAAAGCTGCTGAACAAGTTTGTTCATCGAGTCCCTGCATTTTACATCTTCATGGAAAATATCAATTTGTATGCTGGGACCCAATATGAAATAAATATTGTAAGGAACATTGTCCATTTTAATACATTCCCAGCCAATTGCCTATTCTCAAAAACAAATAAATAAAAATCTTAAATTATAAGCACAGACCATCAAGAAGACAGCAAGAAATTTATAGTCGACTTGCAGTCCCCTTCTTTGTTCCCCAGAATTGAAGTGGAATCGAGCAAGACAGTCATATGGGTATCACTTCAGGTTCTTAATCTTCTGTTCCATTACTTCAATTTGAGTTCATTCCCCCAATTTTGTTTGTTTTTCATGTTAATTGAAGTGACCGGCAATATTTTCAAAATTGGATATTAACAGACTTGATCGGTTGGTTTTTAGATTTTCATTTTTTAATTTTTTTTTTGTTTTTTGAATTTTTACCCATTATGATTCATTGTAGATGGAATTAGAAAGAAGAATATACATTTCATGAGTCATTTGAGTTGTTAAGTAACTTGAGTTGTCAAATTAATTTTGTTAAATTACTGTTGCAGTAACCCATGATTCAGCTTAGGTGACTAATTATTTTCAGATCTGGTTGTTTAGTTAATTTGGGTTACTACAAAAGTAATTTAGGGATCAATAATCTCACTTAAGTTGTATTATATTTCCTCACTTGTTTAAAGCAATTTTTTGCTAACAGAATGGGATGTTTTCCTCCTTTTTACTTTTTTATGCAATGATTTCAATATCTGACCTAAAAAAATCTGATTAAACTCCCAGCTTTGTTAATAATTCTTTTTCTGTTCCAAAATATAAGGTTATTATAGACTTTTTAAAAACATTTTCGAAGTCATATCTAACACATTCATTTAATTTTAGTAAATATAATTATAAATATCGTAAACTATTTAAAAAGCACTACTATTATAGTGTTTATTGTTTCGTAATTTTTTAATGAATCTTGTCAATTTTGAGGTTGAATATATCTCAAATTGACTTTTAAAAATCAATAATGATCTTACAATTTGGAACATATAGGTATTTGATGTTAAGAAGTTTCTAGCAGATCAATAAAAGCCTAAAAGAGAAGAAAATAATACCGAGATTAAAAGATTTCTACTATATAGTCGTTGAAAGGGTTTAAGTTTATCAATGCCGATAACGTAGTTAAAATTTGTGTGGTTTGGTGTTTGCCATGTCAATTACTTTTAGCGGCTGTATTAACAATTTTGAAATTCCAGGCAAGAGTAAATCCGAGAAAGAAGATGGCATATCAACCACACGTACCCTTTGCTAGAAGGTGTAGAAGAAGATGATATATATACCAAAGATGGGACGGTAGATTACTGTGATAATCCTTCTAATAAGCTAAAAACTGGAACATGGAAGGCATGTCCTTATATTCTTGGTATTTTTGTTACCCAAACTCGTATTAAATTAGGAGAACTTTGTCATGGTGGGAAGCCACGTATTGATATTGAACATTTGTTGGCAGGAAATGAATGTTGTGAAAGATTGGCGTACTATGGCATGAGCTCCAACTTGTTGCTCTATTTCAAGCATCAACTGAATGAACACAGTGTGACTGCATCAAAAAACCGTTCAAATTGGACAGGAGCATGTTACACAAAACCACTGATCGAGCGTTTGTTGCTGATGCTTATCTTGGAAGATATTGGACAATTGCCAGCTTCTCAATAATCTATATTGTTGCAAGTTTAACATGTAAAATTTGAATTTAATGTGCTTGTTTTACTTGTAAAATCTAAAAACATCTACAGCTCGCCCCAGTTCCATAATATGACCCGGCCTTTATTGAAATGTTTTGGTTTGAGTTCTAGATTTGTTCTACAAAACTTAAGAAGATTTTAATTTCATTCAGGGGATGACACTTATGACATTGTCAGCATCAGTCCCTGGCCTAAAGCCAATGTGTTCCGAAAAAGATGTTTGCATACGATAAGAACTTCTCTTGTTCTTATGATTGACAGTTTGCTTCATAGCACTTTACCTGGTAGCTCTGGGAACTGGAGGGATTAAGCCTTGCGTCTCGTCATATGGAGTCCACAGTTTGATGATGCAGATGAGACACAGAAAAAGTACAGGAGTTCTTCCTTCAATGGGTTCTATTTTGCGATCAATATTGGTGCACTCATAGCTCAGTCTGTGCTGGTCTGGGTACAAGATAACGTGGGGTGGGGATGGGGTTTCGGCATTCCTACGTTGGCCATGGCAATTGCAGTAGTTTCTTTCTTTTCAGGCACTAAGTTATATCGGAACCAGAAACCTAGAGGGAGCCCTCTGACCCGCCTATGCTAGGTGATGGTGGCTTCTTGGAGAAAAAGGGGAATTGAAATTCCAGATGAAAATTCATTATTATATGGGAGTGCAGATGCAGAATTTGTTGCTATAGGAAGCCACAAGCTCGATCATACAGAAAACCTTAGGCGAGTCTAAACTTCTAAACCTTTCAAAGAGATTAAAAATGGTTTTCCTTTTTTGCCTTTTCTGTTATTATTAGGTTTTGTCCTCATTCTCCATAGTCTGGTCAAAATCAGGACCTTCCACGCAGGTACTAGGGGATTCACAAGTAATTACTTGCAGCTACCCGAACAGATTCATCCTCCAATATGCTTGATTAGAAAGATATTCTACGACTCACTAAACAGTGTTTAGCAATCACATTTCTCAAGTTTCCCCCCCCCTAAATTCATGGATGACTAATGGAATTGATTCTATTGTTAGGATAGGAACAGAATATAAAGAGTTGTCTAGAGAAATCAATAAAGCAAAATTGGTAATCAGATACTATCCTTCTATCTCTGAGATACCTGTTCATCAAAATCGTCTTTGGAAATCAACTCTTATACTATGTTACATGCGCTCTTCAATTTTCCATGAAGCACCCATGTCCAGCACTCGACACTCAGACAAGAGTATAGGTGCTGGACACTTCATTTTTAACTTTGAGAAAAAAACTTGATAAAATTGAGGAGTTCTATGTTACTCTTTAAAATACCCGTATCCGACCAAGTACTCCGTTTCAGTCCATGTAATTTAAGCTCGTATACTCAACATTGCCTACTCAATATATATGGCCATAAAACTTTTAGCAAATGGAAGCTCGATTGACTATGTTTATGTCTTCCTATCCCTATTACCGTCTTAGCTGATGCTGTCATTTTAGTTTCTTTGACAAGGCAGCGGTGGAATTACAATCGGATCACATAAAGGGCTCAATTGACCCATGGAGACTGTGCACAGTAACCCAAGTTGAGGACCTGAAAGCTATTGTTCGATTGCCTCCAATATGGGCTACGGGTATAATCTTCAACACTGTATACACCCAAGTGAGCAACTTATTTGTGTTGCAAGGCTCTGCAATGGATATTCGCGTGGGCAACTCTAGCTTCCCCACCAGCATCACTTGGGATTTTTGACACCATTAGTGTTCTTTTCTGGCCTAGAACTAACGATCGCCTTATTGTCTCAATTGCTAGAAAATTCACCGGTCACAGAAATGGCCTAACTCAGCTGCAGCGAATTGGCATTGGCCTCTTCATATCAATATTTGCCATGCTGTCTGCAGGGGTTTTAGAGGTTGTTAGACGTGGCATTGTGAGAAGGCACATCTACTACGAACTCCAGCACATGCCCATGTCAATCTTTTGGCAGGTACCACAGTACTTCATAATGGGCTGCGCTGAAGTTTTTACAAATATCGCACAACTGGAGTTCTTTTATGAGCAAGCGCCTGATTCAATGAGAAGCATGTCAATTGCTCTATCGCTCACCACTACTGCGCTAGGAAGCTATCTGAGCTCTTTACTGGTAATTGTTGTTACGAATATTAGTACTGGGGATGGGAATCCCGGATGGATACCAGACAACTTGAATTATGGTCATCTACATTATTTCTTCTGGCTTTTGGCTGTGTTAAGCACGATAAATTTAGGAGCTTTTCTTTTGGTATGTAGGTGGTACACATATAAAAGGTCAATTAGCAATCTCCACTAATGACAACAATAGAACATGGAGTGACATCTTTATTGTGTTATGTAAAGGGAATTCTGTTACATGTATATTTCAGTCTCTTTGCATCATCATATTATTTGAGTAGGTACACAACACAGGTGAAATACACTCCAAAGTTGTTGCTTTCGCTTCTTTTTTTTTTTTTTTTTTTAATATTTATATATGTATTTCATCTCCGAAGTTGCGGTTTTTTCCTATGGATTACTGGTTTATGTGAGCTAGCTTGTGTCTCTCTGGTTAGATTGGCTAAAGTTCTCACTTATCTTGATTTTGTTACTGGAAAATAAGCAGTCGTTAAGCTTCATCCATTTCCATGATTCTCTCCCTGCCTCTTGTGACTATTCCAAACTTCTTCCTTTTTCTCTGTGCTCTCTTTTCTCTCTAATTAGAAATCCTAACCTCCAAAACTTTCAGATATAAGATTTGGGAAGAGTATCTTTTCTCTTTTGAAGAGGCCTCTCCAAAACTTTCAGATATAAGATTTGGAGAGAGTATCTTTTCTCTTTTGAAGAGGCCTTTCTCTTAGAGATCTTTCTGATATCATTAACATCTTATTTCATTGTTATTTTCTCCTTTCGTGGAGTTTAGTTTTTCCATTTGTGAGATTTTGTTTTCTCTTAATTTGAGATTAGATCTTTTGTTCTTTCTTTATTCTTGTGGAGTCATTTTTCTCCTTTTGAGAGTTTGAATTCTCTCTAGGTAAAGAGTTGATTTCTTCATGCTCTAATCCCTCAAACAAAATGAACCATTCGCCTACAATGACGAGTAATTGCAGATATGCTAATTAGATGCAACATGTTGTTTCTTGATTTTTTTTTTTACTTAGATCATGAAAGTTTGCAAGTCAAATTACATTTTTTAAATTGGATAAATATCCAATGACTTTATCATACATGTAATTCGCATCATTCCGACGAGTGAATTTTCTTCATCTTGTTTCAAGATTTGTTATTAAAAAACAAATAGAAGAAGAAGAAAAGATAGATGAAAAAAGAGAAACAAAGTTTTATTGTTCATTCCTTTTGGATAAATTTGACAAAATGGATATAAAATTGTAATTTGAAAGTGGGTCTTGCAATTAACAGTTTGGAAATGTTACTGAAAAAAATCTAACAAGTAATTTATTTATATTTTTGTAATCTTTCTTTTGGTGATGATAGAACTCATAATAATGGCCAAATTGTAAAAATGTCACTCAAAGTTCCAACCATTTTTAAAAAAATAATAATAAATTGGTCATGATATTTCAAAATTATCGATTGTATTTCTTCTAACTTTCAAAAAATTTAACTATGTTCCTTTTTGATTGTCTAGTACCATATGTAGACACCCAAATTTTGCACTTCGTATACTAACCCTGACAGGAGGGCAAATTCGTCAAATGAACCGGCCTGCGAGAGCAAAGGATTGACAAGTACGAACACTCGACGCCACCGCGACGATTTGCAAATCAAAACCGACGTGACAACAAGGCTGTCCGAAATGTGCATTCCCGAATGATGTGGCACGTCTCCCAGTAATTTCCGGACTGCAAAATACGAGCCTGTCGGCGAAAACCGACGTCACGACACGAGAATCGAGGCGTAGCACGAAAATCGAAAAAGTCAAGCCAGCCAGCCGCGGATTGATCTGCGGCCAATAAGTGCGCCTTTTGAAAATACGGAACTCGAAACACGGAAACCGAAAATCAGCTGAGCCTATTTCAGCTCATTCCTTCATTCAGCATCCAGGAGGTGAGCAGGCGGAGAGAGAGGAAGAAAACAGCAGCAGCAGCTCGGGAAGAGAGGAAGAAATAGGAAGAAATTGCAAGAAAATAGAGAGAAAAGAGAGGAAAAAAGTGAGGAATTATATATTTTGTGTAAGATTATATATCATATACCTTCTACTCTATTCAATATACAAATTCATACACATTGTGAGGATTATTTGCAAGGTGAAAAGACCATTTCTATAGCAATTTTGATATATCATTTTGTTAATCTTTTTGTCAATTGGGTTATGTGAAATGTAATTTTTCTTGTATATTGTTGTGGATACATGGATTAGGGACCATTAGTGAAGGTTTTCACGGAAACAAATGCTTCTTAATGACCCGAGGATGTCCATGTAGTGAATTAATTTAGCTTGTTATGATGATGTATTGTGCTTAGTTTGTTTAGATTACCATTTTGGGATATTGTGTTTGTTTGGCCATTTTGGATGTGAGCCTAGGAACGCGACCCCGTGGTCCAAATCCGATGATGGACATCTTTTGATGTGGGTAGTAGGAACGATGTAGTCTTCATTGTAAAGATGTAATCGTCGGGCCTTAAAACGACGCCAAGGCGAGAATCGTGTTTAAGACCCCGTCATAGTGAAAATATGTGATTGTGGGCGTTCGGGATTATTTTGATGGCTTACATGCCCGTGAATAACCTCCTACGCGTTATAATGTTTTATTTGAATTGCAACACCAAAACATTGATTTCAAAGCTAAACGATGAAGATTTTCATAACATCAATCAAATTAGGTTATTAGCATCACGAGGATAATAAATTGGAAGTGTTAATGAATGTCGATTCATCTTTAACGAGAAGATTAAAGAATATCGTTTTCAAACATCACAAGAAATGGTTTTATAAATTAAAGGATGTTTTATTAAACCATTGTGCATAGGGTTAAAGAGATCCTAGAAATTGCCCGTCATTCTGTGAAAGCAACGTATAGATCTCGATTCCTATTTTGACGAAGGTTTAAAAACTCTTGTTTTGCCAAAACGACACCTAATGAAAACCTTGCAGTTTTGATAATTAAATCAAACCTTTCTAATAAAGAATAAAGCTTTCTCGTAGAAGCCGAATGACATTCTAAAGCACTCTCAAAGCACGACTTTCCATCAAAATCAAAATAATTCTTTCATACAAACTCATCACAACATTCACATAGGCACACACACACACACGCGCACGCATACACATTTTAAGAATTAAAAGGATAGGAAAAGCATCAAGATTGCGGTAACCGTGTTTCACGGAAGTTGGGGGGTGCCTAACACCTTCCCCTCGCTTAAGCAAGCCCCCGAACTCTATGAATCTCGGTTCGCAAACCAATTAATTCGGAGTCACATATGAGCCAGCGATTTACAAAAAAACGAAAACTCGGGTGAGTTGGTACATCCATTTCAAATATACCAACTGGCGACTCTGATTAATTGGCTCATCATAAAAACGATATTTCAAAACCCCGTCGACATCTCATGCCGACCTTTTCCAAAAAATCATCTAAACCAAAAGGTAAAAATTAGAAAGGGTGACAATCACCATAGGAGCGACATTCCCGGCGTCGACACCATAAATTGCCTAAATCAGTCATATATTTCACACATGACCGATATAGCAAGTTTTGACTATAGGATTGTCACGCCCCGAAATCTACCTGCTAGCTTCTTTTAGTAAGATCAGACTTCGTGCTGACTTGTATAACCTTATTCAAAACATTCATTAACTTAAAGGTAATGTACACGATAAGTTTCTATAAAAACTCATAATATAATTGATTTGAATCGTATATAGAAATCTTGACTTCTAATAATCAGAGTATAATGCGGAAAAGTGATAATATTATAAAATATCATTTGTTCATTGTTACATCATTCTCAGGTTACTTGTTCTTATTACAAATAAGTCCTAAAAGACTCAAAAACAAATCTCCATTTATCTATCTGAGACTTGCAGTATTAGCAACCAGTTAGTTCCCAGGAAAGAGGGGGTTTTCCGTTAAAACGACGCGCAATTAAATGACCTAATCCATTTCCTCGTCAGAACTTTCTAGACATTGCCAATAATGTTAATCTAGCATAGTTAAAATGACTTCTACATCTTCAACTTAAATCTTTATACCTCTGTAACAAATCTGGTGTTCAAGCGTAACTAGTTAACCACCTATTAGATATTCCATAATATATAACTTCTATCTATCCAAGATTCACAGTATCCCATAACAGAAATAGTTCTTGTCAGAACGTTAACTGTGTTTGGATACCCTCACTTGGATATATAGATTTATATCTGATGTATATCTCTTTCATATCAATAGTTCATATCTATCTGACATTCACAATATTAATGATAAGATTGTCCCTAGAACTGAGGGGCGCATTCCGGTAAATATGGCACCGTACCGGCGCTCATTAAGTGTAACCTCAGAGCTTACAGGACTTTCAATATCATTCAAATACCCTCATTCAGATGTATAGTTCGTATAGATACTGTAGTTAACTTAGTACAACTATGCTAAATAAAGTAAAGATTAGAGTATAACGCATTCGATGAAATAAAGGATCATAATATATTACATATCATTTGGTTCGATTACATCGTTCTCAGTACTAAGTTATTACAACAAAGTCTTATAGAAGACTTGGATTATTCAAAACAGAAATAAAACTAATAAACATGTCATTTTCCTTTATCTGTACCAGAGGTGCTGGGATTATCATTTAAAGCTGCAAAGAAGATATGCACAAGAATGAGCTACAAATGCTCAGCAAGTTCATTTGAAAATTTAAACACAATGTGTTTGATTTGAAAGATGTCAGTTGATGTATATAACTGAGGGTTCTGTACCGGAACTATATATTTCATTTAGTTCTATCAATCTTCAAGGACTTAGAACTATTTGAGTTCGGATATCTGGTAGGTGATCAGCCTCACCAATATCCTAGGAGTATGCATATCATCCTACCATTTATGTCAATTTTATTCCATTGACGTCACACTACCTTATCATAAGGCTTTCGAGATCACCTTCCATCTAAGGTGTCTCATTTTACTCAGTATAAGATGTCGTACCAAAATAATTTGGTTTGACACAACAAATTTCCGCTTTAATATATGAACAATGATTCATTTTTAAGTTATGCTAAACAAGAAGCAATAACTTCACAATAATTGATAGCAAGATGTATAATACTTGCATAATATAACAAGGTTAGAAGACTTGCATAAAGATAACAAAGTTTGGAGACTTGCCTCGTATATCTTTTGCAGTTAATATAACGGTCTAAACGTTCGTCGTAAATCCTACACGATTATAAGTTTATGTAGACAAATAAGCGTTTAACGATTAAATCTTTTAAGTTTTATTTCGGGAATCATAACCGCATATAAATAAGACTTCTTTTACAATATATGAAATAATTTTTAGCATTATAAATGCTTACATAACGAATATTTTTCAATTATATTTAAAATAAATTGAGCATTATAACTGCTTATAAAATGAATATTCGGCTATTAGATTTGAGAAAATTTCAACATTATAACTGCTTATAAAATGAATATTCGGCTATTAGATTTGAGAAAATTTCAGCATTATAACTGCTTATAAAATGAATATTTTTACTAAATAGTTGAAGAAAATCGGGCATAATAACTGCTTATAAAAGTATATTTTCTAATATATAAGAGAAATAAATCGGACATTATAACTGCTTGTAAATAGGACTTTTGTACTATATACTTAAAATAATTTGGGCATTATAACTGCTTATAAAAGTATATTTTTACTAAATATATAAAGAAGAATGAAAATAATAACCACTAGAGTAATACCTCTTGTAGTTGCTAGCTTTACTTCCAATCGCATAGCGCTTCGATACTTAGAAAGTAATTTTTATCTCACAATATCTCTCAGAATATAAATATAGAGTGTTTTTGCTCTTGAACTGCTCTTGAAATGGTAGAAAATAATGAAGAACTAAGCTTGCTATTTATAGGAAAACCAAGTTTCGCTAATTGCACGTTAGGGGCTCGGCTTATTACACTTTGCACCCGACTTATTACACTTTGATACCTAAGTTAATTACACTTTAAGCTAAGAAAAAGTGGTTAATTATACTTTAGTACCTAGATTAATTACACTTTTGTACCTAGCGTGTGCCAGGCGTAAGTCGGCGTGTGCCAGTCGTAAGCACGACAATGCATAAGCACGACAAAGCGTAAGCACGACAAAGCGTAAGCACGACAAGGCGTAAGCACGCCAAAGCGTAAGCACGACAAATCACTTTGTCATTTCGAAGCACGACACAACAGCTTACTAAAAATAATTTGTCAGGACGCTTCTCGACTTATTACACTTTGATACCTAAGTTAATTACACTTTAAGCTAAGAAAAAGTGGTTAATTACACTTTAGTACCTAGATTAATTACACTTTTGTACCTAGCGTGTGCCAGGCATAAGCCGGCGTGTGCCAGGCGTAAGCACGACAATGCATAAGCACGACAAGGCATAAGCACGACAAAGCGTAAGCACGACAAATCACTTTGTCATTTCGAAGCACGACACAACAGCTTACTAAAAATAATTTGTCAGGACGCTTCTCGATGAATTCGCCGGAAGGACGACAAATCATTTTGTCCGTGTAAGCACGACACAGCTGCTTGGCGAAAAAAAATTTTATTTGACCAAATTCATCGTTTACACGATATAATCACAAAACACCTGCTTCAAAATATCATTTGGATCTTTATTTAAGCACATATGATACAAAATTTGAATCTCATTGGGGTTTAAGATTTTAAACTTCTCGATACCTAGTTTTAGGTCACTGAATTAACCTCTAACCATATACGATCGTATTTATAAGCCTCGTAAATATTCAAGGTTTTACATTCACCCCTACTTCAAAGAATTTCGTCCTCGAAATTAACTTTACAGCTAACTTTAGTCATTCAATGTCATATTTATAAGTTCTATAAATATTCAGGATATTACAAGGATAACATAATAATTAATAAATACGATTCTTTTTATAAATTGGAAGAAGTAAAAACTTCCTCCGTTTCAATATATAAGATTATTATTAATTCTTTTATGTCAATTTGTATAATTTTAAATTTTAAATTGATATAAATTTATTCAATTTTAATAATACAATAATGAATCGTAATTATCTAACAAATAATACTAGCTATTATCTCTTATTCTCATGTGTTTTTTGATTTAGCTATGTTTCTTTAAAACTCATATTCCTACTATCAATAAAATTTAATTAATAATAATTTTTTGTTATTGAATTATATAAGTATAATTATATGAGTTTAAATAAGATTTACTATTACATAAATAGGTGAATATATGGATATATAAACAAATGAATCATTAATTTAAAGACGAATACTATTATTTAAACTCTACGAATAGAATTATTATTGTGGATTTTTTAAATTTATTTAATTTTTCGTAATAATTAGTTATACATTATTTGTTAAGTAGTATATTTTAGAAGGAAATATTTTTTTTATATAAAATTTATTATACACAATATTAATCTATTATTAATATTCTATAATTTATATATTAGCATAGTATAATACAAATATATATATATATATATATAGTACATTATTTTATAATAAAATTCGTATTTTACACGGGATCAATTTTTATAAGTCATAATATACCCAACAAAAAATTAATAAATATATGACATTTATTTCTGAATGGAGGAAATACGATTTTGGGATTTTTATAAAACAACATATTACATCATTTGTCTCAGAAAGGGGTTCCTACTTAATTTATTTTATGTCTTCACAAATGCTATAATTTTTTGTATAAAAAAATAACTACATAAAATATAAAAAAATATATTATTTTGCTAAAATATTAAAATTAAAATTACATGCATCAAACCATCATCAAAAAAATAATACTCCCTCCCTTCCAAAAAATATTGGATCAAGCTTTTTTTATATAATTCAAAATTGAGGTGATTTATTAAATTTTTAAAAATAACAAATATTGCAATTAGTATTAATACTTCGATAATTTATAGTTTTCTAATTTTATTATTTAAAATTGAAATGATTCATATCAATTGTAAATTTTAAATATCTCAAATTTGCTTCAAAAACATTAATATTGATCTTATATTTTAAAATAGATGGACTAAAAAAATGTAATTAATAGTGCTATATACATATGTTATAATTTTCATAATTCTATTATCAAAAATTAAATTAATTATATCAATTTTGAATTTAATATATTTCAAATTGACTTCAAAAGTTGATATTAATCTTGTATTTTGGAACATAAAGAATACATAATAAGATTAAATAAGTATTATGTAGGGGAAAAAAGGAACATGTTTTAGTATATTAATCAATCAATCAATCAATATAAAAATATAATAAGGTAAAGACGAGTCGTTTTTGTTGATTCCGAGTGAACTCAGTATTTTTTTTTGGTCAATTTAATGGTTCAAGATTTTTTATTTTTTATTTTTTGGTTTTATTAAACATGCAATGTATGTTTTGCCCCAATTAACATGCAATGTAAATTATGTAATAATTCATTAATCTTACTAGGTAAAAACATTGTATTTTAAATTTTTCTTTAGGACTTACCAAGAAAATATTATAATGTTACGACCATTAGGTTTCCTAATTCACGGACTTAATTAGAATAAAATCATCTCATTCAAGTTACTTAAAAAGTTTAAATTGGATTCTAACTATACCAAATTACACCCAAAATTTCAACAATATCACTGTGGATCAATAACATATTTTCTTAAAACAACTATGTTTTGAAAGAGATTGATCTTAATATATAAAAATTATTATCAACACTAAAATACTATTCTAATGAATGAAGATGTATGTATTATTTTTTAATCTATCAATCAATGTCTCAATCTATAAATATTTTTTTCAAATGTCAACACAACTCATATTATTATTATTATTATTATTATTATTTGTTTAAATATATTGTTTTTTAAAGTTGGCTTGATATGTGATTTTTAAAGTTTATTGATATTTTGCACAAATTATCAAATTTGTAAAATTATATAGACTAATATATTAATAAAATTAATACGTGTCCAAATCCCATTGGTGGATAGCTGATTAAAAAGACCAACTTGAATTGCAATTGATAAATAAATCCTGCTATATATGACTATTAATTTGTGTTAATATTAAATATCAACAAATATAATTACATAAAATAAAATAAAATTCAAGAAAAGACCTGCACATAATAATAATAATAATAATAATTATTATTATTATTATTATTATATCGTACTGCCTATTTGCTTAGAATTAGATATTGGTCATCTATATCATTTTCGTTGACAAGTGGAGTTTATACAATAAAACAGGGCAGGCAAGGAAAAAGGAGGCAGCTGAAAGCTATGAAACCAGGAGGAAAAGTCAGAAGCTGCAGGAGAGCATACAGCTCACGTCTCTCGAATGCATCTAGCTCGTTTTTGAGGATGATGAATCCGGTGCTTCTTCAAAACATAGAAAAGGCGGAAGCAGCAGGGGAGCATAAAGCTCACGTCACGTCTCTGTATATAGGTGTATATAGCTATGATGATATTCCTTGCCAATCATATGATGATAAAATTCTCAAAATTATAGGACAGCACGAAATTTACAGTTGACTTCATTTTATGCAGCCCTTCTTTGTTCCCCTGAATTGAACCGGAATCGAGCAAAACATTCATATGGGTATCACTTCAGGTTCTTAATCTTCTGTCCCATTTGTTAGATTTTAAGTTCATTCCTCTAATTTTGTTTTATTTTTTATGTTAATTGAAGTGACGAGCAATATTTTCAAAACTGGGCATTTTCTATGACTTGATCAGTTGGGTTTTAAGATGTTGATTTTGATTTAGATGAAATTAGAAAGAATAATATACGTGAGTCATTAGATAATTTATGTATAATCTAATTTAATTAATTAGATCAAATTAAATGAAAATGATAATATACATATTTATATTTGGTGGATATAAAAATGAAAATGATAAAAGTTTGGGGAAACATTTGACTAACGGTTTGACTAACGGAAAGTGACCAAAAATAGAGAAGGAACACTTTTGCACAACTAAACTAATGCATATTTGAGGAACAGTTGTGCCAAAAAAAAAGTATAAGGAACACTCTAGCAAAAATATGATAAATAGGAGGGTCAGATTTGCTAATTAGTCGGTTTAGGTTTACCAATGCTGATAATGTAGTTCTAACTTGTGCGGTTTTATGTTTGCCATGTCAATTACTTTTAGCGAGAGTATTAACAATTTTGAAATTCCAGGCAGGAGTAAATCCAAGAAAGAAGATGGCATATCAAGCACGTACCCGTTGCTAGGAGGTGTGGAGGAAGATGATATCTATACTAAAGATGGGACGGTAGATTACTGTAATAATCCTGCTAATAAGCTAAAAACTGGAACCTGGAAGGCCTGTCCTTATATTCTTGGTATTTTTGTTACCCAGACTTGTACTAAATTAGGAGAACTTTGTCATGGTGGGAAGCCACGTATTTATATTGAACATTTGTTGATAGGAAATGAATGCAGTGAAAGATTGGCATACTATGGGATGAGCTCCAACTTGTTGCTCTATTTCAAGCATCAACTGAATGAGCACAGTGTGACTGCATCAAAAAACCGTTCTAATTGGACAGGAGCATGTTACACAACCCCACTGATCGGAGCATTTGTTGCTGATGCGTATCTTGGAAGATATTGGACAATTGCCAGCTTCTCGATAATCTATGCTGTTGTAAGTTTAACTTGTAAAATTTTGAATTTAATGCATTTATTTTACGTGTAAAATTTAAAAACATTAATTTATGACTCACCCCATTTTCATAATATGACCTTGCCTTTATTGAAATACTTTGGTTTGAGTTCTAGATTTGCTGTACAAAACTTAAGAAGATTTTAATTTCATATAGGGAATGACACTTTTGACATTATCAGCATCGGTCCCTGGCCTAAAGCCAATCTGTTCCGAAAAAGATGTTTGCTATGCAACAGATACTCAGACTGCAGTTTGCTTCATAGCGCTTTACCTGGTAGCTCTTGGAACTGGAGGGATTAAGCCTTGTGTCTCTTCATTTGGAGCAGATCAGTTTGATGATGCGGATGCGAATGAGAAAAAGTACAAGAGTTCTTTCTTCAATTGGTACTATTTTGCGATCAATATTGGTGCACTCATTGCTCATTCTGTGCTGGTTTGGGTACAAGATAACGTGGGTTGGGGATGGGGTTTCGGCATTCCTACGTTGGCCATGGCAATTGCAGTAGTTTCTTTCTTTTCAGGCACCAAGTTATATCGGAACCAGAAACCTAGAGGGAGCCCTCTGACCAGCCTATGCCAGGTGATGGTGGCTTCTTGGAGAAAAAGGGGAATTGAAATGCCAGATGAAAATTCATTATTTTTTGGGAGTGCAGATACAGAATTTGTTGCTATAGGAAGCCACAAGCTCGATCATACAGAAGACCTTAGGTGAGTCTTAACTTCTAAACCTTTCAAAGAGATTAAAAATGTTTTTCCTTTTTTGCCTTTTCTGTTTTTATTAGGCTTTTTCCTCATTCACCATAGTCTGGTCGAAATCAGGACCTTCGACGCAGGTACTAGGGGATTCACGAATAGTTACTCGCAGCTAGCTCCGAGCAGATTCAAACTGTAGCTAAAATTATCCAATATGCTTGATTAGATAGATATTCTATGACTCGCTAAACAGTACTGTTTATCAATTACATTTCTCAAGTTTTTCCTCCTAAATTCATGGATGCCTAATGGAATTGATGCTACTGTTACGATACTAACAATTATAAAGAGCTGTGTCAAGAGAAATCAACAAAGAAATATTTGGTAATCAGATAGTATCCTTTAATCTCTGAGAGACCTGTTCATCAAAATTTTCTTTGGAAATCAACACATGTACTATGTTACATGGACTCTTTAATTTTCCTTGAAGCACCCATGTCTAGCATTCGACACTCGGACAAGGGTATAGGTGTTGGACACTCATTTTTGACTTCGAGAAAAAAAATGGTAAAATTGAGGAGTTCTCATGTTGGACTATTCAAAATACCTGTGTCCGACCAAACACTCCATCCGAGTCCATGTAACTTAAACTCGTATACTCTATATTGCCTATATATCTATATACATATATATATATATATATCTACATATATATATAATATATATAGGACCATAAAACTTTTAGCAGAAGGAAGCTCAATAGACTGTCGTTATGTCTTCCTGTTATCATCTTAGCTGATGCTGTCATTTTTAGTTTCTTTGACAAGGCGGCTGTGGAATTAGAATCGGATCACATAAAGGGCTCAATAGACCCATGGAGACTCTGCACAGTGACCCAAGTTGAGGAGCTGAAAGCTATCATTCGGTTGCTTCCAATATGGGCTACGGGTATAATCTTCTTCACTGTATTAACTCAAGTGGGCAACTTATTTGTGTTGCAAGGCTCTGCAATGGATATTCGCATGGGAAACTCTAGCTTCGAGATCCCACCAGCATCACTCGGGATTTTTGACACCATTAGTGTTCTTTTCTGGGTCCCAGTGTACGATCGCCTCATTGTCTCAGTTGCTAGAAAATTCACCGGTCACAGAAATGGCCTAACTCAGCTGCAGCGAATCGGCACTGGCCTCTTTATATCAATCTTCGCCATGCTGTCTGCAGCGGTTTTAGAGGTTGTTAGACTTGGCATTGTGAGAAGGCACAACTACTACGAACTCCAGCACATGCCCATGTCAATCTTTTGGCAGATACCGCAGTACTTCATAATGGGTTGCGCTGAAGTTTTTACAAGTATTGCACAACTGGAATTCTTTTACGAGCAAGCGCCTGATTCAATGAGAAGCATGTCCACTGCTCTTTCGCTCACTGCTACTGCACTAGGAAGCTATTTGAGCTCCTTACTGGTAATTGTTGTTTCCAATATTACTACTAGGAATGGGAATCCCGGATGGATACCAGACAACTTGAACTATGGTCATCTACATTATTTCTTCTGGCTTTTGGCTGTGCTAAGCATGATAAATTTAGGAGCTTTCGTTTTGGTATCTAGGTGGTACACGTATAAAAGGTAGATTAGCACACTCCACTAATGACAACAAGTGAACAAGGAGTGACAATCATTGCTGTGTTTTGTACAAGGGAATTCTACATGTAAGTAAATTTCAGTCTCTTTGTATCATCATATTCTGAGTAGGTACATAGTACATATGAAATAAACTCCAAAGTTGGTTTTTTTTTTTTGTTGTTTTTTATGTATTCCTGGTTTATGTGATATAGCTTGTGTCTCTCTTGTTATATTGGCTGAAGTTCTCAGTTATCTTTGATCTTGTTAGTGAAAAATAAGCAGCTATTCAGCTCATCTATTTCCATGATTCTTCCCAACTTTTTACTTTTTCTCTCAGTGCTCTCTCTTCTCTAAGCAGAAACCTTAACCTCAAAAACTTTCAGACTTAGATTTGGGGTTCTTCTCTTTTTTGAAGAGGGCTTCCCTATCTTTTTGTTATCATTAACATCTCTTGTTCTTTCTCCATTCTTGTAGAGTCATTTTTCTCCTTTTGAGAGTTTGGATTCTTTCTATGCAGAGAGTTTATTTCATCAACAGCGACGGGTAATGCAGATATGGTTGGTTTTCTTTGTTTTTTTTCCTACTTAGATCATGAAAGTATGGTTGGTTTTCTTGGTTTTTTTTCCTGCTTAGATCATGAAAGTTTGTAAGTCGGATTTCATTTTCTATAGAGAGCAAGTATCCCCTCAACACTATCATACTTGAAATTCACATATTTTTGATTGATGAATCTTCCCTCATCTAGTTTCAAGATTTGTCAAAAAAAAAAGGATAAAAAAAAAAGTGAAATGAAAAAAGAGAAACAAAGTTTTCTTCTTCATTCCTTTCGGATAATTTTGACTAAATGGATCAGAACTCCACTTAACTATGTATCAAGTTCTTATGAACTTGTAATTTGAAAGAGAGCCTTGCAATTAACAGTTTGGAAATGTTGCTGAAAAAAATTTAAAAAGTAATTTATTTATTTTCTTGTAATCTTTCTTTTGGTGATGATAGAACTCAACAATGGCGAAGTTGTAAAATTATCTCTCAAAGTTCCAACCTGTTTTTTAGAAAAAATTGTTCTCGATATTTCAAAATTAGCAATTGTGTTTCTTCTAACCTTCAAAATTTTTAACAGTTTTGCTACGTATGTTTACAAATTTATGTTGATTGTAAATACTGATATTTATGCATACATGAGATAGGTAGGAATTAAAAATGGTCTCACTCTAATTTATTTTATCTTATGGCATAGAATTCTACGTTAACGGCAATTCAACTTCGTTATAAATTTGTCGACATATAAATTATTTTTCAATTTTTAATAATGTTCTTTTCTTTTTGCCGAGTTCTAGGTTACATATTTCACACATAACCGATATAGTAAGTTTTGACTATATATTTCACACATTTTATACTCTTATCAACTATTATATATAAAAGCAGAACAATCGATCCTATCTTTAATCAATTTGAAAATTGACTCGGATCCAAGTTGAAAAATCGTTCCTTCTAATTTGAAAACTCATTGAGTTAACTCATTACATTTGGTTTTTGTTTATTCTGTTCGTCAATTCATCTTCTCTTCTTCTTCAAAATCGATCAACCCTCTTCCTCTTCCTCGCTGAATCCTCTCTTGATTTCAGCGATTCCTCTCTTGGTCTTCCTCTCCACTTCAGATTCTTCTCTTCAGCTTTAACTTCCGACTCCTTTAATCGCTTTAACTTCCGACTCCTTCTCCTTCCGACTCCTCGAATCACTTTAACGTCCGACTCCACTTCCCAATTACCCCCTTATATCTTTAATTTTACCTCTCCACATGAAAACCCTCCCCCTTCCATCTCTATAAGTTCTTGTCTATTTCATTGATTAAGGTGTATTTCATCGATTACGGGAATCGTTGGGAAGGAAAGTGCTATTGCGGCAAACAGAAACCAGAAAACAGAGAGGAAGAAGACGAAGATGTTGAACACGACGACGATGATAATACTAAAGAAGCCATTTTTCTAGGGTTTCAACTGTATCTATGATTTTGTCCAACCAAAGTTTTTCTCAAGGTAACACTATTATTATACATTCAAAGATTTGGTTTTCCTTTTTGTTTCAATGTTGAGCATATGTTGTTTATTTTAGTAAATAAATATTTTTCATGTGTTAGAAATTAAATCTAGATTGGGTAGCCACAGATTAGCAGGTACATTTTGATTTTTTTACCTTATGCAACTCACAATATTGCATGCCAAATGTTTGGTGAAATACCAGAAAGAAGAAGGTAGAACACCTAAATTGTTAACTGCTTTTGAAATAATTTTCTAAGACAAAGCGATGCCATTGTTGTCCTCAATTTTATTTGTCATCTCCATAAGAATGTTTTGAAAGTAGTTGTTATTTTAGCTTGAAATTATGACAATTTGTTGGGTAATGGTTGTACTATAATTTAATAATTTATTGAATTTTTTTGAAAGTGATCATATGTTGATGGCTTATAAATACCGATTTATGATGTTCTTATGTATACTAAGGTATGGTTGTCAGACTTAACAAAGTATAGCATTTGATATAAAATGATAACTTTCATATTATCTTTGCCTTTCATAATCTAGGAAATTATAGTTGAATGTAGTAAGGGTGTACGGGAGAATGAATTTTTTAGGAAGAGGAAGGAACCTTGATTGGACTCGAATATTAATCTTGAAGCATAAAAAAGGTTCATATGTATGTTTTTATTTTGGATCAACTGTTTTATTACTCCTTTGTTACATTAAAGAGTTTAATCTGTGTAATTTTATGGCCCAACTTTAGTTTCATATAATTATTGTCAAGAAATGAGACACGTTTCCTTAGCCAATGTTTCAAGCTCTTATATTTCCTTCTAGATGATACATGATACATGAAGTTTTGGGTTCAAGTATCCAAGTAATCCAACTGTAAACCATAAATTTTATATATGAATGTGTTATGGGTATGATGTTGACATTATTTCAATTGTTTGGACAAGTAGGATAGGATTTTTATAGGGAGTAGAGAGGCATTTGGTTGTGATCAAATGGCAGGGGAGGAGTTTAAAGTGACATTTTTGAAGAATGATTACTATGAGAATTATGTAGGGTGGTGGATCAGCTCTGCTTAACAATGGCTTTCAATTTGATGACTCAACTGTCGTAAAGTTTGCTTTGATAGTTAGGGGAAATTATACTTTTCAGGACAAAATTCAAAATGTTCAAGAGGGTAGTTTTCATGCTGCCATTGTTTATGATGATCAATATCAAATTGGCTATGAATTGTTGTTGTTTTTTGTAAAAACAATTAGACATAAGTTAAATTGGCTATGAATTGTAGTTTGATATATATGTATATATATGTAAGATCATGCTTTATTAGATTGTGATGGGTTTGATTACGTTTGTAATCTTGGTGTTCAACTTTAGAGAATTTTGCACTGAATTAGTGGGTATTTGAAATTTCATGTGTTTAAGTGTAAATTAGTTATAAAAATCTCTAGGTGTGTTCTTATCTCCAGGTGTGTTAATGATAATTTCACAATTATTTACATATTTACAATTTTATATTTATAATATAATCGATTGAATCAAAAACAAATTCATGCCAAGTAAGGTGGTGTTTGTAAAACTGAATAATTTAAATTAGCCCGTGCATTACACGGGTTATCAACTGGTTTTAATAAATTTAACAACTAAATAACATAAATAAAAAATTTGTTATTTTTTGATAAACAAAAAAACGACACAAATAAATAAAAATAACTCAATAATAAAAAATCATTTAAATAATCAATTCATTTGTACAACTAATTTATCTACTACAAAATATTCATCTTACGTACTGCTCTTGAGATTTTTTACATTTTTAATAAGAGTTAATTGCACTTTCTATTCTTCAAGTTTATTATATTTTACATATTACATCCTATAATTCAAAACGTTGCACTTTGCATCCTAACTTTTAGAAAAATCAGTACATAACACTTTCGACCCAAAATTTGTCGCTAAAAATGAAGGGTTAACGATGGATTTTACACTTTTAGCTACGAATTTTTGGGTTGAGGGTGTTATGTGCTGACTTTTCTAAAGGTTGGGATGCAAAGTGCAACGTTTTAAATTATAGGATACAATATGCAAAATGGGATAAACTTGGGGGCTACAAAGTGTAATTTACTCTTTTAAAAAATGAGTGATAGTTTTTTGAAAAAAATAAAGAGTTTTAAAGTTTGATTTTAAATTTAATTATGGAAATTTTAGGGCCTAAATTAACGGGATTAGCGGGATACTATCGGAGATTCATCCAGGATTTTTCAAAGATAGCATCGCCGTTGACCAATCTCACCAGGAAAACAGTTAAGTTTGTTTGGTCGGAGAAATGTGAGGAGAGTTTCATGGAATTGAAGAAGAGACTCAGCCAAGCACCAGTGTTGACCTTACCGGACAATACTGGGGGTTTCGTAGTGTATAGCGATGCATCACACAAGGGTCTTGGTTGTGTACTGATGCAACACGGCAAGGTCGTGGCGTACGCATCACGACAACTGAAGGATTACGAGAAGGGTTATCCGACTCATGACTTGGAGTTGGCAGCGGTAGTTTTCGCCTTGAAGATTTGGAGGCACTACTTATATGGGGAGAAGTGCGAGATATATACAGATCACAAAAGTCTGAAATATATCTTCACTCAAAAGGAGCTGAACATGAGGCAACGCCGATGGTTAGAATTGATCAAGGACTACGACTGTGAAATTCTGTACCATCCGGGCAAAGCGACACGTAGTAGCTGATGCCTTAAGTAGGAAAAGGCAAGGTGAAATTGATGCAACTGACAGTCCAGGAGGAATTGATACGAGACTTCGAACGTCTGGAGCTGGAAGTTAGGTATCCAATGGAGGTGGACGAAAAGGTGTTCGCCGTGACGATAGGTCCGACTCTACTGGATAAGATACAGGAGGCCCAAGAATTTGATGAGGAATGTATTGGCATTAAGAAACAGTTATCAGAGGGAAAAGCCTCGAAGTATAAGGTTGACAGCGCAGGATTGCTGAGATTCGAGGGAAGGATCTGGATACCCTATGTACCGGACCTAAGGGAAGAAATTTTGCAGGAGGCCCATAATACGAGATTTTCGGTACATCCAGGTAGCACCAAGATGTATCAAGATCTTCGTCAACATTATTGGTGGCCGCATCTGAAAGGGGAAGTTGCAGAGTTCGTTAGCCGGTGTTTGACCTGTCAACGGATCAAGGCTGAGCACCAACGGCCGAGCGGATTGTTGCAACCCTTAGAGATTCCCGAGTGGAAGTGGGAGCACATCACAATGGATTTTGTGGTGGGACTTCCAACAACGCAAAAAGGTCTAGACGCCATCTGGGTGATCGTAGATCGTTTGACCAAGTCTGCCCATTTTCCTTACCAATCAAGATCAGGTACAAATTGGAACAGCTAGCAAAACTTTATGTGAAAAGAAATAGTATCACGACATGGAGTGCCGGTATCTATTGTGTCTGACAGGATCCGCGCTTCACGTCCAAATTTTTGGAGAAGCCTGCAGGAGAGACTGGGAACAACAGTTAAGAATGAGTACGGCGTATCATCCTCAGACCGATGGTCAGAGTGAGCGAACAATTCAGACTCTAGAGGATATGCTCCGGGCAGTTGTGATGGATTTAAGTGGCAGCTGGGACGATCACTTGCCACTGGTAGAGTTCGCTTACAACAATAGTTACCATGCTAGCATTGGGATGCCACCGTACGAAGCGCTATACGGAAGAAAGTGTCGAACGCCGTTGTGTTGGGATGAAGTGGGTGAACGGAGGTTGTTGGGACCAGAATTGGTACAACAAACCGTGGAAATCATTAAAGTAATAAGACAACGGTTAGTAGCAGCCCAGGATCGTCAGAAGAAGTATGCCGACTTACACCGTCAGAAACGAGACTTTGAAGTTGGTAGCTTTGTGTTTCTAAAGGTATCTCCCTGGAAAGGGAAGATCCGTTTTGGGAAAAAGGGTAAATTGAGCCCTAGGTTCATAGGACCTTTTGAAATATTAAGAAGAATAGGCGAAGTGGCGTACGAGGTAGCATTACCTCCTAAACTTGAGCACATCCACAACGTGTTCCACGTATCAGTGTTGCGTCCGTATAAGCCAGATTACAAACATGTTATCTCCTATGAGCCAATTCAAGTCGAGAGAGATTTATCGTACGAGGAGATTCCTGTTCAAATACTGGATAGAAAAGAGCAGAGGCTGAGGAATAAAATCATTCACTCGGTGAAGGTTCTCTGGAGAAATCACGCGGTGGAAGAAGCCACGTGGGAGCTCGAAGAAAAGATGAGAGCAAATTACCCTCAGTTATTCGAGTAACCTTAGATTGAAATTCCGAGGACGGAATTTTTATAAGGGGGAGAGGATGTAAGGTCCGGAAAATTTTAAACACTGTACCAAATTTATTGTTATAAATAAATTCATTTTATATAATTTTATATAAATTTAATTGGGTCCATGTGGGTACTATTATTTAATTATATCTAAAATAGGTTCCAATAAATTTTCTTTGCTATAAAGGGGCTCACTAATAAGTTGAATAAATGAATGAGGTAACCCTAGCACTTGATTGGCAAGAGAAATTAAGATAAGGAAATAAAATAATTTTATTATTATCAGATTAAATAATTCGAATAAAGAATTATAGTTATATTAACTATTTTAAATAAATAATTTATTGGTGTAGTTATTTAATTTAAAATGTCAGAAATACAAGATGGTTAATTTAAATTGGGTCAATTTTCCTTATTAGATGGGCCCATTGCTCTTATTTATTTTGATTTAAGCCCAAATCACATTTCTTTTATTTTCCTTTGGGCCGCCCTTTTTGATTTAAACCAACCGGCCCAACCATATTTGGGTTGAGCCCAAAATCATTGCAGCCGAACCAAACCCATTTCTTTTTCTATCCTACCGGGTCGGATCATTTCAGCCGGCAAAAGCAATTGAGGCAATCAGTAAGGAGATTTGGGGATATCAGAGTCTTAGGTCTACACCCTCAATCAGATAGCAACGGGAAGGAGGGAGAGGGATTGAGCCAAGTCTATCCAGTCTTAGGCCATCAATCGAACGGGACGAGTGAAGCAGCTGGAAGTGGCGACGCGAAGGAATCGGCCGGTTGGACTGGAAGAGAAGAACGTCGACCAACGGTCAATCGAAGCAACCAAGCGTTCGACGAAACGGACCGAGAAATCCCACAAGACCGGCGATTTGACCGGTGAGCGCACAACGACTCGATGAGCTGCCGGCAAGTCAGTGGTTGGAATTGACAACGGGTCGACAACTCCTCTCTCCCTACCGTCTGGTCATTGACCAAGAGCAATTAGGGTATTGCCCAATTAATTTCTTCTATAAATTGGACCCTTTCCAGACCCTGAACTGCCGATTTTCTTTTGTCTGTGAGTTCCCAATTAGAAGCTAGGATTTCAACTGTGAGAAGATACAGAGAGAAGAGGGAACAGGGGAAGACTATTGTGAATGAGCGGTTGGATTGATTATTGTGGACGAAGAAGAAGAACCTCCAGCCGGTCGAACCCAAGGTACAAAATGGGATAATTAATCACTGTGAAAATTTTGTTTAGGTTTTATATAAATTTTTTCCTTCTCCAGACTCAAGTTGGGTGATTTATTTCATTGTTTCGTTTCTATTGTATTGGGTGGAATTTGTTCTATTGTGTTGCTGGGTTTGTGTTGTTCCCTGGTATTGGGTAGCATAAGCTCTGTATGGGGTAATTTGCTTCTGTGTATTGAATTAGATCGTTCCCATGTATTAAGGAATTTTATTTCTCTGAATTAAATTAAATTGGTTCAATGGAAGTGTTTAGTTTACATTATACATTGTACTGAATTTGGGTTGTTGCTCTGAATTGGGTTTCACTGTTTGGAGCTCAGTAAAATCGAAGAACCCTAGTGGTTCTGGTGACTTAGCTGTGCACTGGTTTTCCTTCTGTACTGATATGGTATATATATATTGTGTCATGATGGTTTTGATATTGGGATTTAGTTTTGGACACGGCTTGGTTTGAAAATCCAGAACATGACATTTAAAATTGTTGGGTTTCAAACTCTGGTAATGCAATAGTTAGTTCATTCACTTTCTTTTCTTTTCTTCCTTATTTGGACCGACTGGGTTGGTTGGGTTGATCTTTGAATTGTGTAAATACTGTTGGGATGTAAACAGTTGGTACCACATTGTGTTTTGGGATATTGTAAATCCTTGTATTAGATTAAAGGAATTATTAGGCAAACTGCTAACAATAAATCAATGGAAAGAATTTTTTATTATTCGACAATAAATAATAAATGAGATTAGTAAATATTTAATTATTACTTAATAATAATTAAATATGAATAAAAGTTAATAGAATAATTATTTATTATTTATTTAATAAATAATAAATAAAGATAATAAATATTTAATTATTATTAAATATGAATACAGTTAATAGAATAATTATTTATTATTTATTTAATAAATAATAAATATTTAATTATTAATTTAATAATAATAATTAAATATGAATACAGTTAATAGAATAAATTATTTATTAGCAAATAATAAATAAAGATAATAAATATTTAATTATTATTTAATAACAATAATAATTAAATATGAATAAAGATAATAAATATTTAATTATTATTTAATAACAATAATAATTAAATATGAATAAAGATAATAAATATTTAATTATTATTTAATAACAATAATAATTAAATATGAATAAAGATAATAAATATTTAATTATTATTTAATAACAATAATAATTAAATATGAATAAAGATAATAAAATAATTATTTATTATTTAGTAACAAATAATAAATAAAGATAGTGAATATTTAATTATTATTTAATAATAATAATAATTAGATATGAGTAAAGTTAATAATTATTTATTATTTAATAATAAATAAAGATAATAAATATTTAATTATTATTTAATAATAATAATTAAATATGAGTAAAGTTAATAAAATAAATTTTTAAAGGTAATAAGTATTTAATTAATAATAATAATAATTAAGTATAATTATTGAGTAAGAAGGAAATTAACTACTTAATCATTAATGAAATAATGATTAAGTATAAGGGAGATTTATAAGTTAAATATTTAGCTGTGGCCCTTAATAAATAAAGATAATAAACACTTAGCGATTATTAATATTAAATAATAATTAAGTGTGTAAATTTATACATTAATTAATGTTGAATAAAGGACAAGTACAACAATTACTAAATTACCCCTAAGGTAGTGGCAATTAAGAGTAAGGCAACTAAATAATTGATTTATGGTTTTCTGTTATCTTTAAACCAAAATAAATTTATAAGGATTGTTAAAGGTAACAAATTGAGTATTCAAATGATAGTGACCATGATTAATTATTATCTGTCTAAGATAGATAAAGGTCATTAATAAATTTATGTTTAACTAATGTTAATTAGTAATTAAATTTAAATGGTGAATTTTACCTGTTGAGTAAAAGGTATAGTGAGAGGTGTCAAATACACAACTGTTAATTGATAAATCGACTTTATCCAATGATAGGTCACTCGAGATCAAATTAATTAAAGCTAGAATTTATCCTGTAGCTGAGCAAACAGGCAAGTCCTCTATCCCGAACTTTGATTTCTGCAAGTTCCTAACCCTAAACTTCTTACATTATTGCAAGTTCTTCCTTACTCAACTTTTACCTTGGGCAATACTTCTAAAACCTTATGCAGTATTTTAATTCATGCAAAAGGTATATGTTATTGCAAGTGTTCTTTAAGCTTGAATTTTATCTCCAAGCATGCTATAAGTGGTCTAATTACTTTTAAAATTATTTCCACATCTGTGTATTTATTGGCATTCGCACTCATGCATTTGAATTCGAATATTGAATTAAATTCAGAAGTTTTATGAACCATTCATGGTTAAGTCTGAACCCTTGTTCGATCAGACAATTTTGTGAGAATTTATAGAAGCTATCCGAACCAATCAATGGTAAGGATTCTTAGACTGTATGAACACCCCTTTATTTATAGGGGAGTACCCCACGTACCGTATATAAGGTACAAATAGCAGAATTAAATGTTATGCATATACATAGGGTACGCGAGGCTGATCCCCTCAAGTACGTTATTCTGTAGCCAGTAACCAGAGGGTCAACCAGCTATTGACTCCTCTGGAAGTTATCGTTCAAAAGTCTATCTGACTATCATTTGTTCTAAAAGCATTTAATGTTCTTGCTTCTGATTACTCTATTGTTGAAATCCCTTTAATATCCCTTCATCATGATATATCTCTATTGTTGTACTTTAAACTTGCTGGGCAAACTCGTTGCTCATTCTTGCTATATCATGATTTCATTGCAGCTAAACCCGAGACGTCAGGGAAGAACAAAGGGAAAGAAAAGATGAAATGATAGATTTTCTAGTAGCAGACTTAGATTCATGTGTTCGTTAATTTCTGTTAATGTAATTTAAACCCTGATAGTTATTTAGGGTATGAATTTTGTGGACGTGTTTAAGGTTATTTGTATTCTGGGACTAGTAACACCTTGTAATGAACAACGTATGTTTATATATTCCGCACTTTTAGATATCATATGTTGTTAGAGGTGAATGTTGTATTGGATCGTGATGACCAGATCCGGGTATTTGGAGACCCGAATTTGGGGGGGTGTCACAAGTTGGTATCAGAGCTGTAGGTTATAAACTTTAGGATTGCGAAACCTAGGTTATAACCTTCATAGTAAACTCGTATTGAGTGTTAGGGGATAAATCGAGGAGATTTATCATATGTGGTTTTGATGAATTGGGGAATTCATCGAGTCGAGTAGTACCCAATGAAATATAACTTCATTTCTTCAATGAATATATTTTATTGCTGTACTAATGTTAGTTTTTGTGCGTTTGTAGGATGGCTGATATAGGAGGGACCAGTGGAGCCCGTGAGGAGGAGGAGGTATTTATAGACATCCCAGTAGTTGCTGAGCAGCTGGTGGGGTATGCTCCTACTGCCCCAGGAGTACCGCTAGAGGAGTCCGAGCCGGAGGAGGATTACCAGAGGGAGTTACCGGAGCCCGTTGTGGGTAGAGTGATGAGGTCGGGCAGTCAAGACCCAGAGGAGGAGGACCCTGAGACCGAGGGGGAGGAGCCACCTGCTTATGTGGACGGCATGGGATCCACTGCTGACGATATTATCGAGGGACTGACCAGCAGGACCGAGGAGCTGGAGGGTCAGATTGCTCATCTGGAGGAGCAGAACCAGACCCATCAGTATATGGAGGACCAGTACAGAGACCTGGCCTACCAGCTCGACCATGACTTGGGAGTGGCCAAGGTACAGCTGCAGGGCTACGAGTCCTCGGCACAGCAGGTCGGACCACTGCTACATCAGCTAGTGGCCCGAAACGCTGAGTTGAGTGAGAGACTGGAGCAGAGGGATTTACAGATCGCCCACCTGAGGGCGAAACAGGAGGCTATGAGGTTCGAGATTGGGCTAGAGGTTGCTGAGAATGTCCGAGTAAGGGATGCCTGGGTCAGAGCAGCAAGTAGAGTTGACCTATTGGAGGACCAGTTAGAGGCCAGATCTGTGAGGATAGAGACCCTAGGCCATGCCCTAGATGCAGCCTACAGGAGACCCCGGGCTGAGATGGGGGAGTCCAGTCGCTCTGTTCGTCGCAGGGTCGGGGATGGAGCATTCTCTGGTCAGCAGGCTCGGATCCGTCGTGATGAGCAGTGATTTGATGGAGCAGTTGATTTTCTTTAGTACAGTCAGTCCCACTTTTGTTATATTAGGGACGTATGCATATTTGTATTGTGAAACATTTTATTTGCTTTCTTGTTGGGGTAGTAGTCAAACCCCAACTTTTGTTGCCTTAGAGATGGGCAGTATCATTCCCCACTTTTTTTGTTTTAGGGGATGTTTGGTAGGACACAGTGGCGCATTTATAGCAGTATGCCACAGGTTTCGTCTTGTAACAAACGGTGGTATATGAATATAAATGCAGATGTTTCACTTAAATCAAATGTGTTGATAAATATTTTACCTTTAATTGTTTATTTTAATAACATGTCATGTAAAATATAACACTATAGGTAAAAGTCAGCGGATTTTCCTTATCCAAACATGCCGCCAAGGGGACGACCACGTAACCGACAGGTCGAAGAGTCAGAAAGTGAGGTTGGAGACCAAACCAACCCCATGAGAATGTTCGCAGAGATGCTGGGCGAGGCTATGCAATCCAGACCCCCACCTGTAGTGACTCAAGCAGCAGCCGAGCCAGCGCATCATCTGGCAAACTTTAAAGATTTCAAATTGGTCGGACCACCTGAGTTCAAGGGAACTCTTAACCCAATTGAAGCACAGACCTGGATAGAAGAAATAGAGAAGGTCTTTGAAGTGGCAAGGGTGGCAGAGGAACAGAAAACAAGTTTTGCCACTTTCATGCTAAAAGGCGAGGCAAACTACTGGTGGAAGGCCAACAGAGGCCGAGTTGAAGAAGGCACTGTCGCTTGGGATCGTTTTAAGGAGATGTTCTTGGAAAATTACTTTCCAGAGAGCATGAAGCAGGAGATGGAGATCAAGTTCCTGGAGCTGAAACAAGGAAACATGTCTGTGGCTGAGTACGCGGCTAAGTTTAATGAGTTGGCACGGTTTGCAGCTCACCAAGTCAGCACCGAGGAAAGGAAAGCTCGCAGGTTTGAGCAGGGGTTGAAGCCATGGTTATACCGTTCTGTGGCTGTATTAAAAATCAGAACATTCGCAGAATTAATGGAGAGGGCAATCATTGCAGAGGGTGGTAGTGAGGCCCTGGCCAAATACAATCACGAGAAGAAGAAGGGACATGAGGGCCCTAAGGCAGGAAGCAGTGGGGGCAGTAACCCCAACAAACGGAAATGGAGTGAGAGCCAATCTTTCGGGAGCAATAAACCCGGAGGAAACCAGTCTGGAGGGGAGGCAAGGAAACCAGGCAGGTGCAGTAATTGTGGTAAGAACCACACGGGGGAGTGCATGAAGGGAAAAAGCGTTTGCTACAAATGCGGGCAACCGGGGCACATGGCTCCCCAATGTCAGAACAAACCAAAGGGGGGATGTTATTCATGTGGAGCACCTGACCACCAAATCAAGGACTGTCCGAAAAGGAAAGGTGACCTCGGGAGTGGCAACAGGAACAACAACAGCAACAGCGGGAACAATAACCGGCTGAGCTATGGGGCACCATCCAGTCAAGCCAACAGGCCAACAGCCCGCACGTTCAACATGACGGTTCAGGATGCCATGGAATCCAAGGACGTGGTGTCAGGTATCATCCCAATCAATGATATAAATGCATATGTGTTATTTGATTCGGGTGCTACTTGCTCTTTTGTTTCCGAAGAATTTGCTAGTCAGTTAAATGTACCTTGTGAAAAGTTAGAACACCCTATGAACGTAGAAGTAGCAAACAAAGAAATTGTCCCCGTAGAATACATTCATAGGAATTGTTGTGCTGAGTTGCGAGGATTTAAGCTCAACGTGGATTTGATACCCATTCGACTGGGAGAGTTCGATGTAATCTTGGGGATGGACTGGCTATCAACCCACGGAGCAGTTATTGACTGTAAAAAGAAATGTATACACCTAAAGACTCCTAATAAGTCGAAGGTAGTATTTTACGGCAGTAAGTCACCAAGACAATCTTGCTGTCTTACTATGATGCAAACAAGGAGGTTATTGAAGAAAGGTTGCGAGTGTTATTTGGCCCATGTGGTCGATACTCGTCAGGTCGGGGATGAGATGAGTCAAATACCAGTCGTGAAAGAGTTCACCGATGTCTTTCCCGATGAACTTCCGGGACTGCCACCGGACAGGGAAACCGAGTTTCGTTATCGATTTGGCACCGGGAACCGCACCGATATCGAAGCCGCCGTATCGGATGGCACCTATAGAAATGAAAGAGTTGATGGTGCAACTGCTGCAAGAGCTCCTAGACAAAGGTTACATCAGACCAAGTGTGTGTCCCCGTGGGGAGCGCCCGTTCTGTTTGTAAAGAAGAAAGACGGTTCAATGAGGCTTTGTATCGACTACCGGGAGTTGAACAAAGTTACTATTAAGAATAGGTATCCACTTCCTAGAATTGACGATCTGTTTCGATCAACTCAAGGGAGCGAAGTACTTTTCAAAGATCGACTTAAGAACCGGCTACCATCAGCTGAAGGTGAGACAGGAAGATATCCCGAAGACTGCATTCAGGACTCGTTATGGACACTTCGAGTTCCTGGTAATGTCTTTTGGATTGACAAATGCACCAGCAGCATTCATGGATATGATGAACAGAGTGTTCAAGCAGTACTTGGACAAGTTCGTAGTCGTATTCATCGATGACATCCTGGTGTATTCGGCGACAGAGGAGGAGCATGCGGAACACTTAAGGATTGTGTTAGAAGCCCTCAGGAAGGAGAAGTTGTATGCGAAGTTTTCTAAGTGTGAGTTTTGGTTGCAGAGAGTACAATTTCTGGGTCATGTCATAGACAAGAATGGTGTTTCGGTGGATCCAGCAAAGGTAGAAGCAGTTATCAACTGGGAACAGCCGAAGACGCCGACGGAGATCCGGAGTTTCTTGGGATTAGCGGGATACTATCGGAGATTCATCCAGGATTTTTCAAAGATAGCATCGCCGTTGACCAATCTCACCAGGAAAACAGTTAAGTTTGTTTGGTCGGAGAAATGTGAGGAGAGTTTCATGGAATTGAAGAAGAGACTCAGCCAAGCACCAGTGTTGACCTTACCGGACAATACTGGGGGTTTCGTAGTGTATAGCGATGCATCACACAAGGGTCTTGGTTGTGTACTGATGCAACACGGCAAGGTCGTGGCGTACGCATCACGACAACTGAAGGATTACGAGAAGGGTTATCCGACTCATGACTTGGAGTTGGCAGCGGTAGTTTTCGCCTTGAAGATTTGGAGGCACTACTTATATGGGGAGAAGTGCGAGATATATACAGATCACAAAAGTCTGAAATATATCTTCACTCAAAAGGAGCTGAACATGAGGCAACGCCGATGGTTAGAATTGATCAAGGACTACGACTGTGAAATTCTGTACCATCCGGGCAAAGCGAACGTAGTAGCTGATGCCTTAAGTAGGAAAGGCAAGGTGAAATTGATGCAACTGACAGTCCAGGAGGAATTGATACGAGACTTCGAACGTCTGGAGCTGGAAGTTAGGTATCCAATGGAGGTGGACGAAAAGGTGTTCGCCGTGACGATAGGTCCGACTCTACTGGATAAGATACAGGAGGCCCAAGAATTTGATGAGGAATGTATTGGCATTAAGAAACAGTTATCAGAGGGAAAAGCCTCGAAGTATAAGGTTGACAGCGCAGGATTGCTGAGATTCGAGGGAAGGATCTGGATACCCTATGTACCGGACCTAAGGGAAGAAATTTTGCAGGAGGCCCATAATACGAGATTTTCGGTACATCCAGGTAGCACCAAGATGTATCAAGATCTTCGTCAACATTATTGGTGGCCGCATCTGAAAGGGGAAGTTGCAGAGTTCGTTAGCCGGTGTTTGACCTGTCAACGGATCAAGGCTGAGCACCAACGGCCGAGCGGATTGTTGCAACCCTTAGAGATTCCCGAGTGGAAGTGGGAGCACATCACAATGGATTTTGTGGTGGGACTTCCAACAACGCAAAAAGGTCTAGACGCCATCTGGGTGATCGTAGATCGTTTGACCAAGTCTGCCCATTTCCTACCAATCAAGATCAGGTACAAATTGGAACAGCTAGCAAAACTTTATGTGAAAGAAATAGTATCACGACATGGAGTGCCGGTATCTATTGTGTCTGACAGGGATCCGCGCTTCACGTCAAATTTTTGGAGAAGCCTGCAGGAGAGACTGGGAACACAGTTAAGAATGAGTACGGCGTATCATCCTCAGACCGATGGTCAGAGTGAGCGAACAATTCAGACTCTAGAGGATATGCTCCGGACAGTTGTGATGGATTTAAGTGGCAGCTGGGACGATCACTTGCCACTGGTAGAGTTCGCTTACAACAATAGTTACCATGCTAGCATTGGGATGCCACCGTACGAAGCGCTATACGGAAGAAAGTGTCGAACGCCGTTGTGTTGGGATGAAGTGGGTGAACGGAGGTTGTTGGGACCAGAATTGGTACAACAAACCGTGGAAATCATTAAAGTAATAAGACAACGGTTAGTAGCAGCCCAGGATCGTCAGAAGAAGTATGCCGACTTACACCGTCAGAAACGAGACTTTGAAGTTGGTAGCTTTGTGTTTCTAAAGGTATCTCCCTGGAAAGGGAAGATCCGTTTTGGGAAAAAGGGTAAATTGAGCCCTAGGTTCATAGGACCTTTTGAAATATTAAGAAGAATAGGCGAAGTGGCGTACGAGGTAGCATTACCTCCTAAACTTGAGCACATCCACAACGTGTTCCACGTATCAGTGTTGCGTCCGTATAAGCCAGATTACAAACATGTTATCTCCTATGAGCCAATTCAAGTCGAGAGAGATTTATCGTACGAGGAGATTCCTGTTCAAATACTGGATAGAAAAGAGCAGAGGCTGAGGAATAAAATCATTCACTCGGTGAAGGTTCTCTGGAGAAATCACGCGGTGGAAGAAGCCACGTGGGAGCTCGAAGAAAAGATGAGAGCAAATTACCCTCAGTTATTCGAGTAACCTTAGATTGAAATTCCGAGGACGGAATTTTTATAAGGGGGAGAGGATGTAAGGTCCGGAAAATTTTAAACACTGTACCAAATTTATTGTTATAAATAAATTCATTTTATATAATTTTATAAATTTAATTGGGTCCATGTGGGTACTATTATTTAATTATATCTAAAATAGGTTCCAATAAATTTTCTTTGCTATAAAGGGGCTCACTAATAAGTTGAATAAATGAATGAGGTAACCCTAGCACTTGATTGGCAAGAGAAATTAAGATAAGGAAATAAATAATTTTATTATTATCAGATTAAATAATTCGAATAAAGAATTATAGTTATATTAACTATTTTAAATAAATAATTTATTGGTGTTAGTTATTTAATTTAAAATGTCAGAAATACAAGATGGTTAATTTAAATTGGGTCAATTTTCCTTATTAGATGGGCCCATTGCTCTTATTTATTTTGATTTAAGCCCAAATCACATTTCTTTTATTTTCCTTTGGGCCGCCCTTTTTGATTTAAACCAACCGGCCCAACCATATTTGGGTTGAGCCCAAAATCATTTCAGCCGAACCAAACCCATTTCTTTTTCTATCCTACCGGGTCGGATCATTTCAGCCGGCAAAAGCAATTGAGGCAATCAGTAAGGAGATTTGGGGATATCAGAGTCTTAGGTCTACACCCTCAATCAGATAGCAACGGGAAGGAGGAAGAGGGATTGAGCCAAGTCTATCCAGTCTTAGGCCATCAATCGAACGGGACGAGTGAAGCAGCTGGAAGTGGCGACGCGAAGGAATCGGCCGGTTGGACTGGAAGAGAAGAACGTCGACCAACGGTCAATCGAAGCAACCAAGCGTTCGACGAACGGACCGAGAAATCCCACAAGACCGGCGATTTGACCGGTGAGCGCACACGACTCGATGAGCTGCCGGCAAGTCAGTGGTTGGAATTGACAACGGGTCGACAACTCCTCTCTCCCTACCGTCGGTCATTGACCAAGCAATTAGGGTATTGCCCAATTAATTTCTTCTATAAATTGGACCCTTTCCAGACCCTGAACTGCCGATTTTCTTTTGTCTGTGAGTTCCCAATTAGAAGCTAGGATTTCAACTGTGAGAAGATACAGAGAGAAGAGGGAACAGGGGAAGACTATTGTGAATGAGCGGTTGGATTGATTATTGTGGACGAAGAAGAAGAACCTCCAGCCGGTCGAACCCAAGGTACAAAATGGGATAATTAATCACTGTGAAAATTTTGTTTAGGTTTTATATAAATTTTTCCTTCTCCAGACTCAAGTTGGGTGATTTATTTCATTGTTTCGTTTCTATTGTATTGGGTGGAATTTGTTCTATTGTGTTGCTGGGTTTGTGTTGTTCCCTGGTATTGGGTAGCATAAGCTCTGTATGGGGTAATTTGCTTCTGTGTATTGAATTAGATCGTTCCCATGTATTAAGGAATTTTATTTCTCTGAATTAAATTAAATTGGTTCAATGGAAGTGTTTAGTTTACATTATACATTGTACTGAATTTGGGTTGTTGCTCTGAATTGGGTTCACTGTTTGGAGCTCAGTAAAATCGAAGAACCCTAGTGGTTCTGGTGACTTAGCTGTGCACTGGTTTTCCTTCTGTACTGATATGGTATATATATATTGTGTCATGATGGTTTTGATATTGGGATTTAGTTTTGGACACGGCTTGGTTTGAAAATCCAGAACATGACATTTAAAATTGTTGGGTTTCAAACTCTGGTAATGCAATAGTTAGTTCATTCACTTTCTTTTCTTTTCTTCCTTATTTGGACCGACTGGGTTGGTTGGGTTGATCTTTGAATTGTGTAAATACTGTTGGGATGTAAACAGTTGGTACCACATTGTGTTTTGGGATATTGTAAATCCTTGTATTAGATTAAAGGAATTATTAGGCAAACTGCTAACAATAAATCAATGGAAGAATTTTTATTATTCGACAATAAATAATAAATGAGATTAGTAAATATTTAATTATTACTTAATAATAATTAAATATGAATAAAGTTAATAGAATAATTATTTATTATTTATTTAATAAATAATAAATAAAGATAATAAATATTTAATTATTATTAAATATGAATACAGTTAATAGAATAATTATTTATTATTTATTTAATAAATAATAAATATTTAATTATTATTTAATAATAATAATTAAATATGAATACAGTTAATAGAATAATTATTTATTAGCAAATAATAAATAAAGATAATAAATATTTAATTATTATTTAATAACAATAATAATTAAATATGAATAAAGATAATAAATATTTAATTATTATTTAATAACAATAATAATTAAATATGAATAAAGATAATAAATATTTAATTATTATTTAATAACAATAATAATTAAATATGAATAAAGATAATAAATATTTAATTATTATTTAATAACAATAATAATTAAATATGAATAAAGATAATAAAATAATTATTTATTATTTAGTAACAAATAATAAATAAAGATAGTGAATATTTAATTATTATTTAATAATAATAATAATTAGATATGAGTAAAGTTAATAATTATTTATTATTTAATAATAAATAAAGATAATAAATATTTAATTATTATTTAATAATAATAATTAAATATGAGTAAAGTTAATAAAATAAATTTTTAAAGGTAATAAGTATTTAATTAATAATAATAATAATTAAGTATAATTATTGAGTAAGAAGGAAATTAACTACTTAATCATTAATGAAATAATGATTAAGTATAAGGGAGATTTATAAGTTAAATATTTAGCTGTGGCCCTTAATAAATAAAGATAATAAACACTTAGCGATTATTAATATTAAATAATAATTAAGTGTGTAAATTTATACATTAATTAATGTTGAATAAAGGACAAGTACAACAATTACTAAATTACCCCTAAGGTAGTGGCAATTAAGAGTAAGGCAACTAAATAATTGATTTATGGTTTTCTGTTATCTTTAAACCAAAATAAATTTATAAGGATTGTTAAAGGTAACAAATTGAGTATTCAAATGATAGTGACCATGATTAATTATTATCTGTCTAAGATAGATAAAGGTCATTAATAAATTTATGTTTAACTAATGTTAATTAGTAATTAAATTTAAATGGTGAATTTTACCTGTTGAGTAAAAGGTATAGTGAGAGGTGTCAAATACACAACTGTTAATTGATAAATCGACTTTATCCAATGATAGGTCACTCGAGATCAATTAATTAAAGCTAGAATTTATCTGTAGCTGAGCAAACAGGCAAGTCCTCTATCCCGAACTTTGATTTCTGCAAGTTCCTAACCCTAAACTTCTTACATTATTGCAAGTTCTTCCTTACTCAACTTTTACCTTGGGCAATACTTCTAAAACCTTATGCAGTATTTTAATTCATGCAAAAGGTATATGTTATTGCAAGTGTTCTTTAAGCTTGAATTTTATCTCCAAGCATGCTATAAGTGGTCTAATTACTTTTAAAATTATTCCACATCTGTGTATTTATTGGCATTCGCACTCATGCATTTGAATTCGAATATTGAATTAAATTCAGAAGTTTTATGAACCATTCATGGTTAAGTCTGAACCCTTGTTCGATCAGACAATTTTGTGAGAATTTATAGAAGCTATCCGAACCAATCAATGGTAAGGATTCTTAGACTGTATGAACACCCCTTTATTTATAGGGGAGTACCCCACGTACCGTATATAAGGTACAAATAGCAGAATTAAATGTTATGCATATACATAGGGTACGCGAGGCTGATCCCCTCAAGTACGTTATTCTGTAGCCAGTAACCAGAGGGTCAACCAGCTATTGACTCCTCTGGAAGTTATCGTTCAAAAGTCTATCTGACTATCATTTGTTCTAAAAGCATTTAATGTTCTTGCTTCTGATTACTCTATTGTTGAAATCCCTTTAATATCCCTTCATCATGATATATCTCTATTGTTGTACTTTAAACTTGCTGGGCAAACTCGTTGCTCATTCTTGCTATATCATGATTTCATTGCAGCTAAACCCGAGACGTCAGGGAAGAACAAAGGGAAAGAAAAGATGAAATGATAGATTTTCTAGTAGCAGACTTAGATTCATGTGTTCGTTAATTTCTGTTAATGTAATTTAAACCCTGATAGTTATTTAGGGTATGAATTTTGTGGACGTGTTTAAGGTTATTTGTATTCTGGGACTAGTAACACCTTGTAATGAACAACGTATGTTTATATATTCCGCACTTTTAGATATCATATGTTGTTAGAGGTGAATGTTGTATTGGATCGTGATGACCAGATCCGGGTATTTGGAGACCCGAATTTGGGGGTGTCACAAGTTGGTATCAGAGCTGTAGGTTATAAACTTTAGGATTGCGAAACCTAGGTTATAACCTTCATAGTAAACTCGTATTGAGTGTTAGGGGATAAATCGAGGAGATTTATCATATGTGGTTTTGATGAATTGGGGAATTCATCGAGTCGAGTAGTACCCAATGAAATATAACTTCATTTCTTCAATGAATATATTTTATTGCTGTACTAATGTTAGTTTTTGTGCGTTTGTAGGATGGCTGATATAGGAGGGACCAGTGGAGCCCGTGAGGAGGAGGAGGTATTTATAGACATCCCAGTAGTTGCTGAGCAGCTGGTGGGGTATGCTCCTACTGCCCCCAGGAGTACCGCTAGAGGAGTCCGAGCCGGAGGAGGATTACCAGAGGGAGTTACCGGAGCCCGTTGTGGGTAGAGTGATGAGGTCGGGCAGTCAGTCAAGATCCAGAGGAGGAGGACCCTGAGACCGAGGGGGAGGAGCCACCTGCTTATGTGGACGGCATGGGATCCACTGCTGACGATATTATCGAGGGACTGACCAGCAGGACCGAGGAGCTGGAGGGTCAGATTGCTCATCTGGAGGAGCAGAACCAGACCCATCAGTATATGGAGGACCAGTACAGAGACCTGGCCTACCAGCTCGACCATGACTTGGGAGTGGCCAAGGTACAGCTGCAGGGCTACGAGTCCTCGGCACAGCAGGTCGGACCACTGCTACATCAGCTAGTGGCCCGAAACGCTGAGTTGAGTGAGAGACTGGAGCAGAGGGATTTACAGATCGCCCACCTGAGGGCGAAACAGGAGGCTATGAGGTTCGAGATTGGGCTAGAGGTTGCTGAGAATGTCCGAGTAAGGGATGCCTGGGTCAGAGCAGCAAGTAGAGTTGACCTATTGGAGGACCAGTTAGAGGCCAGATCTGTGAGGATAGAGACCCTAGGCCATGCCCTAGATGCAGCCTACAGGAGGACCCCGGGCTGAGATGGGGGAGTCCAGTCGCTCTGTTCGTCGCAGGGTCGGGGATGGAGCATTCTCTGGTCAGCAGGCTCGGATCCGTCGTGATGAGCAGTGATTTTGATGGAGCAGTTGATTTTCTTTAGTACAGTCAGTCCCACTTTTGTTATATTAGGGACGTATGCATATTTGTATTGTGAAACATTTTATTTGCTTTCTTGTTGGGGTAGTAGTCAAACCCCAACTTTTGTTGCCTTAGAGATGGGCAGTATCATTCCCCACTTTTTTTGTTTTAGGGGATGTTTGGTAGGACACAGTGGCGCATTTATAGCAGTATGCCACAGGTTTCGTCTTGTAACAAACGGTGGTATATGAATATAAATGCAGATGTTTCACTTAAATCAAATGTGTTGATAAATATTTTACCTTTAATTGTTTATTTTAATAACATGTCATGTAAAATATAACACTATAGGTAAAAGTCAGCGGATTTTCCTTATCCAAACATGCCGCCAAGGGGACGACCACGTAACCGACAGGTCGAAGAGTCAGAAAGTGAGGTTGGAGACCAAACCAACCCCATGAGAATGTTCGCAGAGATGCTGGCCGAGGCTATGCAATCCAGACCCCCACCTGTAGTGACTCAAGCAGCAGCCGAGCCAGCGCATCATCTGGCAAACTTTAAACACAAATCATATTCCTTTCCCTATTCGCTGTAACCAAACACTAGTATGGAGGTAACTAAACACTAGTATAGAGGTACCTAATTTCTGAAAGTGTAGTAACTAGTTTTGGTTACCTTTGTATTAAGGTTGGTTACCTCTGTATTAATGTTTAGTTACCTTTGTATTAAAGTTTGGTTACCTTTATATTAAAGGATGGTTACCTCTGTTTTAAGGTTGGATACCTTTTGTATTAAGTTTTGGTTTCCATTGTATATAGGGTTGGTTACTTTTTATATTAAAGGTTGGTTACCTCTGTATTAATGTTTGGTTACCTCTGTATTAAGGTTTGGTTACCTATATATTAAGGGTTGGTTACCTTAGTATTAAAGTTTGGTTACCTTTGTATTAAATATTGGTAACCAAACCTTAATACGAAGGTAACCAACCTTTAATACAAAAGTAACCAAACCTTAATACAAAGGTAACCAACCCTTAATATAAAGATAACCAAACCTTAATATACATGTAATCAAACAGTAATACAGAGGTAACCAACTTTTAATACAAAAGGTAACCAACCCTTAATACAATGGTAACCAAAACTTAATACAAAAGGTATTCAACCTTAAAAACAAAGGTAATCAACCTTTAATACAAAGGTAATAAACCTTTAATACAAATGGTTACCTTGGTATGAAGGTTTGCCGAACCCATTAACCATTTGTCCGAAAAGAAGGAAGAAAACGAGCATGGAGTAGCCATGAACGATCATGAAGGTTTCCGCCATTTTTAACGAGCATGAAGAAAACGAGTATGAAGGTTTCCGCCATTTTTAACGGCTAAAAAAAAGCTTCTAACTTGATATAAAGTATTTATACGCAAGTGGAGAGTGGAGAAGAAGAAGAAGAAATGGAAAGAGAAGAGAGAAATGGAAAGAGGAGAGAGAAATGGAAAGAGAAGCAGAAGAAGAAATGGAAAGAGGAGAGAGAAATGGAAAGAGAAGAAGAAGAAGAAATGGAAAGAGGAGAGAGAAGAGAGAATACTTTTGTAAATAAAAATGAAAAAGTGTAATACTTTTGTAATTATTTTATGGATGTATGATTTTTGTAATTATTTTTAAAAATGTACTAATATATGTAATTTACCCTAAAAAATATTAGGGAGAATTACATTTACTAGTACCTTTTTAAAAAATATTACAAAAAAAGTGCACTAAAAAAATATTTACAGATTTAGTGCATATGTAATTTTTTATTACATAATTAATGCAGTTAGTTTTTAGTTTAAATTAATTGGAGTGCTGAGGTGGCCATGATCCCTTTAATTTAGTTAGGTAATTTTAAAATTCAAATTTCAAAAAGTCAATCACCATTATTTCCAGCATCATTGTACTACATGTCGCTCCTTCTCCAAAACTTCATCGTCGCCGCCGGGCGCCGACGATACGAGATCCCTCGTGCCTACTGTCCCACCCTCCATTCTGTCGGAAAACTGCCATTACCGCAGCAGTAAACGATGGAGAACGGCCGCGTCGAAATTCAGCTCTGCCGCAGATTGACGGCTTTCTCTTAACGCAATTTCCGAGGACAAAGCTATCGTGGTGGTGGAGAGAGGTAATCGAGCTGCCGCGGCCGGATCTGAAACCTAAGAAGGAATCCAGGAGGATACTATCATTAAGTTTTGTATTAAGTTTTGGTTACCATTGTATTAAGGGTTGGTTACCTTTTGTATTAAAGTTAGTTACCTCTGTATTAATGTTTGGTTACCTCTGTATTAAGGTTTGGTTACCTTTATATTAAGGGTTGGTTACCTTAGTTTTAAGGTTTGGTTACCTTTGTATTAAAGGTTGGTTACCTTGATATTAAGGTTGGATACCTTTTGTATTAATTTTTGGTTATCTTTGTATTAAGGGTTGGTTACCTTGGTATTAAGGTTTGGTTACCTTTGTATTAAAGGTTGGTTACGTTTGTTTTAGGGTTGGATACCTTTTGTATTAAGTTTTGGTTACCTTTGTATTAAGGATTGGTTACCTCTGTATTAAGGTTTGGTTACCTTTATATTAAAGGTTGGTTACCTATGTATTAAGGTTGGTTACCTTTGTATTAAGGGTTAGTTACCCTCCTCCTCCTCAACCTATTTTCCATCACGACGACACAGCCGCCACCGTCCACCATTTTCCACCCCTCCCTAAAGCCACCAGTGAACTCCCCATCGTCTTCATCGACAATAATCACCGCTTCTTTTGTCCCAACCACCGTCCGGCTTCTGCCGCTCCATCTACGCCTCTCCCATCCACGCCCACCAATAGAACGCTAACTGCCGTCCTGGCGGTGACGATGGATCTGACGGGGATGACGATGATGAGGAGCTCGATGACACCAACGGTGAGCAGATTGTTGGTCGATTATGTTTTAATTTTGGTTTAGATTTATTTAATTTTGGTTCTTTGCCGACGATATTCATTAGATCAGATTTAGAGGCTGTGTATTAGAGGTGACTAAATGGTAACTGCCATACCGAATATGGCTGTTACTTCTCCTTGATTTAAGGAATTCTTTATTTTAAGGAAACTGAATGATTTAATAAGTTTATCTTGTTGCACTCTTTTTGTAATTATTTTGTTAGTGCACTATTCTTGTAATATTTTACTAATTGTTGTATATTTCTGTAAAGGACCCAAAATATTACAATACCAAAACCAAGTCCATGTTGAGAATGTCATAAAAATAGCTTTTATGATATATATAGATCCATAAGCCCATTTCTCTATTTATATGATCACATAAAAAAGATATGCTATCAGCTGCATTAAAATTGAAATATTATATAGAAAAAGAGTAACATTTACATGAAATTTAAAAATTATAAGAAAATAAGGTAACTACATAAATAAAATCTATGTTATGTACAATGTTTTAAATAACACAAATAAGTACATGGATATTCAATGACATAAATATGTGACATTTATTCAATATGAATAAATCACCATTAAAGCTTAAAAAAAAGAAAGAAAAGAGATAAGAATTCTTAAATAAGTGAATGAGAGATGGAGAGAAATCGTTGCTTGAATTTCCTTGTATTGCTCTTTAATTTAATTTTATTTTTTATAAATTTTATTAAATATTTTTCTCACAAATTTCTATTCTTTTCTCTTCAAAAACCCTTGTAAAAATGTTGAAAATAGCTTCTGTTTATTCAACTAGTGCAAATAGGATGCATCTCCGGGTGGTGGGGGTAAAAAGGGAAATGCATGCAAGAGCCTATAGCAACCTAGGTTGTAGCAAGGCACCGAGTCATCTTTTGCTTGTCGCAACTATATATGTTCGAATCCTACTATGTATTACGATAAATTTATGCCAAGTTACTGTTGTGAATTTTATCAATATGTTAGATTGGGAAAAATTATAGGAGAACCCCACTTATTGCACATCTCTCTAAAAAGGTTATCACTAATACTTATTCACGTAACTGACAATCAAAAAGTCAACGTAAACATTCGGAATACATATCATTTTTCATATATACCCATGCGACTGGAAGCTGTCGTTAATACTCCAAAATTAATACCTTACTTCTACGCTACTAACAAAAATTAGTATAACAATAAGCAATGATCGATCCTAAAAGAGTGAATTATCTTTTATTTATCCTAATGTTTAAGGGGGTTTTGAATTGAATTTATTATCTAACATGACAGAAATATTTAATAAGAATAATCATTGAATTAAAGACTTTAGTTCTTCAGTTCAGTATCGTCTTTTTACAATCTTTGGAATAATCAAGTTATACAATATTTATCCTTCAATGAAATTAATAGCCCTAGATAACCGCAATCGCTAATTATCCGTAATTCTCTTTAATTTTAAATCTAAAGAAACAATCGCCTCAGTAGACCCTAACTATCATACAACCTAGAACTATCAGTATATATTTAATATAACAGCAGCATTAAGAATTAGATAATTAGACTATTCCGAGCAACAATCACAAAATCAGAGATTATTTAACTTGTCTTCTGATAACCTTAGCAATACTCAAAAGCTTCTCCACAATCATGCATCACTAATTACTACTTATGATCAAATGTAATATCGTTTGTTTAATACTATATCTTAATCTAGCAGATGATATCAATCAGATTAATTTAACTGGCCATATCAAATCAATCAGATAAAATGGTATGCAATCAATTAAAATAGATTATCAGAATAAATTTCATGCAAGAAGGAATAAATAAAGTAAACTTAATCAAACCATTAATTATAAAGAAGGTTCAACATCCCTTATAACTGAAATAGAGAATTTAGCTCAACATGCATTCAATCTTGCAAAACTAGGGTTTGAATTCCAATGTAGATGATGATGTAGATTATTCTCATCTCTAACTAATAACATGTATTTATAGTCCTAAGATAATATCCTAATATTCTAAAAACTAATAATCCAATAGCAATTAGAACTACTTAAGATTTCCTGGCCTAAAGCAAGCTGATCCCTTTTTTTCCCGCTGAATCCGCTGGGGCGGATTCATTGAACTAAGGTAATTCGTCACGGTGAATTGGGCAGAGGTGACTGGGTCGGGGCGGATTCAGAGCACCCTGGGGCGTACTCGGCAGAGGGGAATTCGTCGGGGCGAATTCGTTGGCCTTCATAAACTCACCGGGGCGAGTTCATCAGTTTTTTGAAAAAAATTTCCTTTTTCCTTTTTCAACTCCAATTCCTCCTGCAATCACTAAATACCTTAATAAGCTCATATACTCAATAAAACATGTAATAAACTAAACATAAAGAAATTAAAATAAACAAATATGTTACACTCATCAAATTCCCCCACACTTAGCCTTTACACGTCTTAATGTAAACCAAAACAAAAGTAATACTAATTTCATCTGAAATTCATTTAACCAAGTTTTCAAAAAGGTTTTAAATCAATTACCAACCATGAATATCAACACTAACTAACAAAAATTTGGTCAACACTTCATCAATCAATATACAACAATAACCTCGTCATTCCATACCGATTGTCTCTAAATCAAACCGTGTCCACATAAATATCTTCCCTACGATCCACACAAATGCTCAACTTAGTTATTATGGAATAATAGCTGTGCACACTCACTCAAAACTCAAAACATATTTTCTCTGTCATTCATTTTTTTTCCTTTTCACCAGAACCATCAAATTCATTTTTTTTCAGATGAATGCATTTTATGCTCCATTTCACCTTTCTCATTCTTCCTTAAGTGAGTGCATTTTATGCTCCATCTCACTTATCAACGAGTGCATTTTATGCTCCATCTTGTTGTATGTGTGTATGGGTGAGTGCGTTTTACGCTCCATCTCAACCCACCACATGTTCCTCTTTTGAACTTTTTCTCATTCAATCTTTCTTTAATTTCTTCAAATTTTTTTTCTTTTTTTTGCAAACAAAACAAGCAGATAGACAGTTCTAAATCATGAAATCAGTGCACATAGACAAATCCACACATAACTTAGCCAAATAAGCATATATCTCATATTCAAGAACTCATGCAATACAAATTCAATTCAAATCAGTTACTATGGATCGTGACTTAGTTCTCATCATTCATCAACCAATTTGCATCAAACAAATTATATCAAATTAGTATCAATTTTCATTCTTCAACCAAAAACCTTAAAAAAAAACTTAGCCAAACACAATCTTAGAGCCAAAAATTTTTAGAGCCAAGAATTTTTAATTTTTTAGCCAGGAATTTTTCAATTTTTTCCATAAAAATTAACACAATTAGATCACAATTTTTTGAGAGTAAACCTAAATATAACCTAAACCTCTCTCCCACACTCAAACCTTATATTGTTCCCAATATAAGACAATCATGCAAAGACGAAGTAACTAAAATGCAACTAAAATGCAGAAAAGTAAAAGGGATAGAAAAGCAATATGAGATCTTGGGTTGCTTCCCAAGCAGCGCATTTGTTTAACGTTGTTTGCTCGACGTCGATCTTCTCAATCAATCATAGACCGGATCCACCAAGTTCATCATCTTAACTTCCTCCGTTTGATAGTCTTCGAAGAATGGTTTGAACCTGTAACCATTTATCTTGAATATCTTCCCTATCCTTGGATTTGTATATTTATAGCATTATGAGGAAACACATTAGAAATAACAAATGGACCTTCCCCACGAGACCACAACTTACCCGCAAACAATTTCGGCCTGGAATTATATAGTAAAACTTTTTGTCTAACAACGAAATCTTTCCTTAGAATTCGCTTGTCGTGGAAAGCCTTTGTCTTAGTCTTGTATAGTCCAGAACTCTCATATGCCTCATTCCGTAATTCTTCCACCTCTTGCAACTGTAACTTTCTATGCACTCCCGCTTCATCCATGCCTATGTTGCATTGCTTGATCGCCCACAAAGCTTTGTGTTCCAGATCCACAGGTAGATGGCATGGCTTCCCAAATACCAGCCTATATGGGGACATACCAATGGGAGTTTTGAATGCAGTTCTATAAGCCCACAGTGCATCTTCTAGTCTCAAACTCCAAAATGGCCATTACTTTATGGATGATAAGATGTAGAAACCTTATGCATCACATTGTATTTCTTGAAGAGTGCAGCTAGCATCCTGTTACAAAAGTGAGTTCCTTTATCGCTGATGATAGCCCTCGGAGTTTCAAACCTGATAAATATGTTAGACTTGACAAAATCTGTAACAACTTTAGAATCATCAGTCCTAGTGGCTTTAGCTTCCACCCATTTTGAAACATAATCAATAGCCAAAAAAATATAAATATTACCATAAGAAACAGAAAAAGGTCTCATAAAATCAATAGCCTAAACATCAAAGATCTCAACAATTAAAATAAGAGTTTGTGGCATTTGATTTCTATGTGATATATTACCTGTCTTTTGACAATTCGCACACGATTTACAAAACAAATAAGAGTCTTTAAAATTTGTTGGCCAGTAAAAATTACTTTCTAAAACCTTATGAGCAGTCCTTTTTGGTCCAAAGTGTTCTCCACAAGCATAAGAGTGTCAAAAGGTTAAAATAGATAAAAATTCATTGTTTAACACACACCTTCTAACTACCTAATTAGCACAGAATTTTCACAGATATGGGTCATCTCGTACATAATACTTGGCATCACACTTAAGTTTATCTTTCTGTGATCTAGAGAATTCACTCGAAAAATATGCACTTGCCAAGTAATTGACAATGTTAGCATGCCAGGGCAATTCCTCATGAATAAAAAGTAGATGCTCATCCGAAAAGGCATCATGCAATGGTAATACCTCCTCATCTCTCAGCAACCTGCTCAAATGATCCGCCACCAAGTTATCTGCTCCTTTCTTATCATTGATCTCCAAGTCAAATTCTTACTGCAGCAAAATCCATCTGATAATTCTAGGTTTAGAATCCTTCTTGGTCAGCAAAAACCTGAGAGTAGCATGGTCAGAATAAATTACTACTTTAGTACTAAGAAGATATGATCTAAATTTGTCTAAAGTAAAAATAACAGATAAAAGTTCTTTCTCTGTTGTAGAGTAGTTAATATGAGCAGAGTTTAGGGTCCTCAAAGCATAATATATGACATGAACAATGTAGACACCCAAATTTTGCACTTCGTATACTAACCCTGACAGGAGGGCAAAATCGTCAATGAACCCAGCCTACGAGAACGAAAGGTGGACATAAGTACGAACACTCAGAGCCACCGCAACGACGTGCGATCAAAGTCGATACGACAACGATCAAAGCGGAATGATACGACACGTTTCCCAGCGGTTCCCGAACTGCAAAATACAAGTCCTTCAGAAAAAACCAACGGTACGACACGAGAATCAAGGTGCGGCTCGAAAATCAAAAAAATCAGCCCACCCAGCCTCGGATTGATCTGCGGCCAACAATTAAAATAATTGAAGTGCGCGGCGAGCGGCTGAAGTGCGCGATGGGCGCGGAGAAACCAAGGCCAGCCGCAAATCAATCTGCGGCTGCCCTTGGCCAGCCTATTTCAGCTCATTCCTTCATTCAGCATACAGGGAGTTGAACAGCGGCGGAGGAAGAAAGAAAAAAGGAAGAACCAGCAGCAAATAGTAGCGAGAAAGGAGAGAAAAGAGAGAAAAAAGTGAGGATTTATACCCCTTTTGCTAGATTATATCACATATAATTTCTTCCATATTCAATATACGAGTTTATACGCATCGTGGTGTCATTTGCAAGGTGAAAAAGAACCCTTTCTATAGCAGTTTTGTCATATCATTTTGTTAAGTTTTATCATTTGGGCCATATTAAATTTAGTTTTTCTTACATATTATTGAGGTTACGAGGATTGAGGATTATTAGTGAGGGTTCCAACGGAACAAAATTCTTCCTAATGGTCCGATGACATCCATTTGGTGATTTTTGTTCGTCATGGTAATGAATTAAGCGTAGTATATTTAAATTGCTATTTTAGGATATTGTGAAGTGTTAGGCAATTCGGTATTGTTCATTGGTGTGTTATCCATTTTGTGGGTGTGTAGTAGTTTTGGATGTTAGCCTAGGAACGCGACCTCGTGGTTCAAATCCGATGATAGACATTTTTGGGTGTATGTATTAGGGGCGATGTACCCTTGATTGTAAATATGTAATTGTCGGGCCTTAAAACGATATCAAGTTGAAAGCCGGGTTTAAGGCCCCGTGATAGTGAAATATGCGATTGTGGGCGCTTGGGGTTATTTTGATGGCTTACATGCCCATGAATAGCCCCAACGCAGTTTAATGCTTGATTTGATTTATGAACAAAAAATTGATTTCAAAGCTAAACGATGAGATTTTCATAAAATCAATCAAATTAGGTTATTAGCACCACGAGGCTTAAAATTGGAAATGCTAATGAATGTCGATTTCTGTTTAAACGAGAAGGTTAAAGGAAAAAATCGTGTTCAAATCTCACAAAATTTGGTTTTATAAAAAAATAACGTTTTATTAAACCTTTGGGCATAGGGTTAAAGAGATCCTAGAAATTGCCGTCACTTTATTTATGAAAGCAACATATAGGTCTCGATTCCTATTTTGACGAAGGTTTAAAAACTCTTGTTTTGCCAAAACGACACCTAATGAAAAATCTCACAGCTTTTGACAATTAAAATCAACCCTTTCTCATAAGGAATAAAGTTTTCTCGTATAAGCCGAAGGACATTCTAAAGCACTCTCAAAATAAAACACGACTCTTCATAAAAACCCCAAATGGTTTCTTCATGCAAACTCACCACAACATTCACATAAGCACACACGCACGCACACACACATTTTAAGAATTAAAAGGATAGGAAAAGCATCAAGATTGCGGTCACCGTATTTCACGGAAGTCGGGGGGTGCCCAACACCTTCCCCTCACTTAAGCAAGCCCCCAAACTTTATGAATCTCGGTTTGTAGACCAATTAATTCGGAGTCACATATGAGCCAGCGATTTACGAAAAAACGAAACTCGGATGAGTTGGTACATCCATTTTAAATATACCAACTGACGACTCTGGTCAACTTGGCTCATCATAAAAAACGATCTTTCAAAACCCCGTCGACATTTGTGCCGACCTTTTCCAAAAATCATCTAATAAAAAGACTAAAATTGGAAAGGGTAACAATCACCACGGAAGCGATTCCTCCCGGCGTCGACAAACAACTTTATCAATCCTTTGGCCTAACATCTCCCACTGCATAATTGTTTGCATCATACACGATTTCAAAGGGCAAACTCCAATTTGGTGGTTGAATCATAAGCACAGAGGTCAACAAGCTTTTCAAGTTGTCAAACACCTCCTTGCACTCATTGAAAAATTGAAATTTCTCATCTTTTTATAACAACTTACACAACGACAGAACTATATTTGAGAAGTCTTTGATAAACCTGCGATAGAATCCTACATGTCCAAGAAAAGAACGAATCTCCCGTACATTTATGGGGTAAGGCAAAGCATAAATAACATCTATCTTAGCTTTATCACTTCTAAACCTTTAGCTAACACAACATAACCAAGTACTATACCTTATTCTACCATAAAATGATATTTTCCCAATTAAGAACAAGATTAGTCTCTAAGCATCTATCTAGCACACGAGTCAAATTATCCAAGCATATATCCAAAGAATCACTATGAATTGTGAAATCATCCATAAAGACCTCTATGAAATTTTCTAATAGATCAAAAAATATACTCACAATGCATCTCTGAAAAGTACCTGGTGCATTGTACAGTCCAAAAGACATCCTACGATATGCAAAAGTACCAAATGGACATGTGAATGTGGTTTTTTCCTAGTCTTCGGGTGCAATCACAATTTGGTTATAACTTGAAAAATCATCTAAAAAACAATAATAAGCATGCCCAGCTAATCGTTCTAATATTTGATCAATGAAAGGAAGAGGAAAGTGATCTTTTCTTATTACAGCATTCAATTTCCTATAATCAATACACACTCTCCATCCTATTTGCGTACATGTGGGCACCAACTCATTGTTGTCATTCTTGACGACTATGATTCCAGATTTCTTTGGTACTAGTTGTATTGGACTCACCCATTGACTGTCTGAAATGGGATCGATTATACCGGCATCAAGCAATTTGAGCACCTCCTTTTTCACTACCTCCATCATGGGTGAATTCAGTCTTCTTTGTGCTTCTATAGTGGACCTTGCTCCATCTTCCAACAAAATCCTATACATGAACATCGCTGAACTTATACCTTTGATATCTGCTATAGTCCAACCAAAAACTGTGATGTGGTCCCTTAGGACTCTTAGCAATTTATCCTCCTGTACTTTGATTAGATTACTAGCAATAATCACAGGTAATGTATCATCAGTCCCTAAATATACATATTTCAAGTGTGCTGGTAATGGTTTCAATTCTAAAATTGGATTATTTATTTAAATGAATTAAATAATTTAATTTATTTATTTAAATAAGATTAGAATTGTTCTAATTGATTTATTCACAAGCGGTTTAATATGGAGAACCTAAAGGGTCACACCACAAAAGAAAAATATATATTTAAGAAGTAAATGGCATAATCGTAATAATATGTTAAGTATATTTAATTTATGCTATAGTGATAGAATAAATTAAATACCTTAATATTTATTATTTAATATTTTAGAAATATTAAATATAAATTAATAAGAGGAGTCTTATTAATATTATTACTATTATTATTATTTAATTTCTAAATGGTTTAGGAATTAATTAATATAAGTACTCTCATAAGTTCTTAATTGGATTAGGAGACTAATTAATTAAAAGAGTTTAATTAATTAAATAAAACCCTATTCCTAAATAGTTTAGGAGGGTTGTCTACATCTATAAATAAGAGAAGTCTTATTATAAAAAAAGTTAGATAGTTACACACACTTCCAATAGTTGGGAGAATACTTACAATTTCGATAGAGATAGATACTAGGGTTTTGCCAACACCCATCTTCTTAAATATATATTATTCCTTGCTGGATCACCTCTAGAGGCCAAACACTTGGGTGACTAACGTTGATTAAAAGAAGGAATCTAACTAGTGAATTCAAAGAGAATGCGAAAAGATTTGGAGTTGAACTTGTACCTGAGGAAGCACGGTTTTACGAGGGTATAATTCTTATTCTCCACTCTTTCGTTTAATTGATAATTATGCATACAGAAAGATCATAGTGATGGTTTGTATAAAATTTTAAAATCTGATTTTATCGCGTTTTCGCTATATTTGTGTAATTTGATTGCATTCTCGCGTTATATACAAGCCTAACAAAACTTAGGAAAAAATATTCGTTTTGAGTAGCCGACCTTATCCTGATCCTTGCATTGGGATCCCCAGTGATTAGGTCTTGGGTGTGATCTCTTGTCCATTTGCTTCCAACTGAAATATCTGTCCTTGTGCCTTCTTGTCTAAGACCTTCAAGATCCGGTTCATGGTCAACAACTTCATTGATTCGTAGAGTCTCCACTTCTGGAACTAAGGACTCTAGGATCTCCTTGTCTGGCACTACGATCATCGGGTCTGGCTCTACGGCTTCAGAATTTTCAATCGTAAGGTTCTCCTGTTTTGCGATCGTTGGGTCCTACTCTTGAAGTTCATGTGAGATAATCTCTGATGCCATAGCCAGCTAAAATCTTCTGAGGCTTTGGAGAAGAAGCAAGGTGTTTCTGACGAACTGAGCTCTACAAGATTCACTATATACACATTGCCTTCCCTTGATCCAATCAGCTTCAATGAGTTGGATTCCAGGTCTCGAACTTGACACTAGTTATTAAGGAAGATGACTTGATGTCCTTTCTCACACAGTTGACTAATGCTTAGCAGATTGTGCTTCAATCCATCAATATAGGCAACCTTGCTGAATGATACTGCTCCATTCCCAATTGAGCCATATCTTCGAGTCTTCCCAGAATTGTTGTCTCCAAAGACAACCGCAGGACCATCTTTCTCCTTGAAATTTAACAGAAGAACCTTGTTGCCAGTCATATGCCTTGAGCATCTACTATCGAGATACCAGATTGAGTTAGTGGAGCCTTGTACCTGTATCAAAAATTAACCTTTATTTTGGTACCCAAACTTGCTTGGGTCCTGACCTGTTAGTACCCCTGGGGACCCATATTTTCTTGATTTTGGGTCAATAATATACTAGACGATAATCATTATAATAACACAGTGCAGCTACTATTAGGTTTGTATATAGCGCGAGTATGCAATCAAATTACACAAATATAGCTAAACGCGATAAAATCAGATTTTAAAATTTTATACAAACCATCACCATGATCTTTTTTTATTCGCAATTATCAATTAAACGAAAGAGATAGAGAATAAGAATTAAACCCTCATAGAACCGTGTTTCCTCTGGTACAAGTTCAACTCCAAATCCTTTGTGTTCTCCTTGAATTCCATCGATTAAATTCCTTCCTTTGATCAAAGTTAGCCACCGAAATGTTTGGCCTCTAGAGGTGATCCACCAAGGAATAAGAACAACACATGTTTGAATACAACACATGTTTGAATACAAGATGAGATTTAAGAACTATTCTTAGTTCTGTAATGAACTTTTCATCCAAACAATCAACTTGCTGCTTCATTTACAGAATAAGATTACAAATATAGCGGAAGTGCGATAAAATCAGATTTTAAAATTTTATATAAACCATCACCATGATCTTTCTTTATGCGCAATTATCAATTAAACGAAAGAGATAGAGAATAAGAATTATACCATCATAGAACTGTGCTTCCTCGGGTACAAGTTCAACTCCAAATCCTTCGTGTTCTCTTTGAATTCCACAGATTAAATTCCTTCCTTTGATTAACATTAGCCAACCAAGTGTTTGGCCTCTAAAGGTGATCCACCAAGGAATAATACTTGTTAAAGAAGATGGGTGTCAGCAAAATCCTAGTTTCTATCTCTATAGAAATTGTAAGTACTCTCCACAATTCTAATGCAAGAGTGTGTAATCTCAAATCATGATAAGATTCCTCTTATTTATAGATATGGGTAACCCTCCTAAACTATTTAGGTTTAGGGTTTTATTTTAATTAAACTCCTAATCTAATTAGGAATTTATGAGAGTACTTCTATTAATTAATTCTCAAACTCTTTTAGAAATTAAATAATAATAATAATAATAATAAGACTCCTCTTATTAATTTATATTTAATATTTTCAAAATATAAAATAATAAATATTAAGCTATTTAATTTATTCTATCTTCATAGATTAAATTAAGAATAAATTAAATACACTTAACTTATTTTTATGATTATGTCATTTACTTCTTAAACAAATATTTTCTTTTTACGGTGTGACCCTTTAAGTTCTCCATATTAAACCGGTTGTGAATAAATCAATTAGAACAATTCTAATCTTATTTAAATAAATAAATTAAACTATTTAATTCATTTAAATAAATGATATTTATTCTATAATAAGGGTAAACCACCTTAACGATCAACGACTTTCCTCAAGTCTTATTTTATTTGATTATATGTATTTCGATTATCAAATGCACAACTCTAAATAATGCAAATTAGAAACTCCATTCTAATTTTATTCTGCTTTGGCCAAAGACTTCTGAGTTATCATTTATCTAATCACAAAGGACATTCTCTCATTTTACTAAAGTAGTGGATTCTTTGTTGATCATTCACCTATCTCCATGTACAACTTATTATACCCAATCATACCCTTTGATATATCCTAAAGGTCTTAAGGGATATATCAAAGTATAACTCATCATACATAAGATACTATGATGATCTCAAGTCTAAGGATCACTTGTACTACTATCACTTAAACAATTTCTATTGATAGGCAAGTAAAACTCCATTAAGTATTCCTTTAGCGAGCCACGTTCAGTGAACTTATTCTCCAATAAGCGCCTACATACTTACTTTAGTGTCTCCACACAAATGATTATAAGATCAATCATCCTCTTCCTAAGAGCAAGCAAAGTATGCACTAATCTATCCGGATTCACTAATCTCCTTTTAGTAATCCAACAATTAGGAACGATTTTAGTTTTAAGCTATCTAGAATTTAGATCTCAGTACCATGATCATCATCATGATTCTAAAAGCATTGCTCAAAACTATGGGTTTATCACACTTAATATAACAACATCATGTAGATAATGAAAATGCCTTTAATAAATTAATTCTTTTATTAATAACCGAATAAGATTACGAAGTATATACTATATCATATCAAATATGATTGGCTTGTGTGCATACTACTTTCAATCTCCCACTTGCACTAAAGTCATTCACCATGGTATCTAATACCCTTCTTCTCTAAGTGACGATCATCCTGCTATTAGATAAATGTTCAGTAAATAGATATGCAATGTTGTTCTTGAGAGTCCATTATCTCTATAGTGACTTCTCATCTTTCAATGATTTTTCTAATTAAATGATAGTGCTGCAACACATGTTTGAATACAAGATGAGATTTAAGAACTATTCTTAGTTCTGTAATGAACTTTTCATCCAAACAATCAACTTGCTGCTTCATTTACAGAATAAGATTACAAATATAGCGGAAGTGCGATAAAATCAGATTTTAAAATTTTATATAAACCATCACCATGATCTTTCTTTATGCGCAATTATCAATTAAACGAAAGAGATAGAGAATAAGAATTATACCATCATAGAACTGTGCTTCCTCGGGTACAAGTTCAACTCCAAATCCTTCGTGTTCTCTTTGAATTCCACAGATTAAATTCCTTCCTTTGATTAACATTAGCCAACCAAGTGTTTGGCCTCTAAAAGTGATCCACCAAGGAATAATACTTGTTCAAGAAAATGGGTGTTGGCAAAACCCTAGTTTCTATCTCTATAGAAATTGTAAGTACTCTCCACAATTCTAATGCAAGAGTGTGTAACCCCAAATCATGATAATATTCCTCTTATTTATAGATATGGGTAACCCTCCTAAACCATTTAGAAGTAGGGTTTTAATTTAATTAAATTCCTTTAATTAATTAAACTCCTAATCTAATTAGGAATTTATGAGAGTACTTTTATTAATTAATTCTTAAACCCTTTTAGGATTTAAATAATAATAATAGTAATAATAATAATAAGACTCCTCTTATTAATTTATATTTTTAAAATATTAAATAATAAATATTTAGCTATTTAAATTATTCTACCTCCATAGATTAAATTAAATACATTTAACCTATTATTACGATTATGTTATTACTTCTTAAACAAATATATTTCTTTTGCGGTGTGACCATTTAGGTTCTCCATATTAAACTGGTTGTGAATAAATCAATTAGAACAATTCTAATCTTTTTTAAATAAATAAATTAAACTATTTAATTCATTTAAATAAATAATATTTATTCTATAATAAGGGTAAGCCCCCTTAGCGATCAATGACTTTCCAAATAATATAAATTTCAACATTAATCATAAAAAGACCTTTCAGTGAATAGTTACCGTACAATTCAATCATTCTACCCTACAATGTACCAATCAAACATAAGATATGGAATTACTGTCAAGTCTTATTTTATTTGATTATATGTATTTCGATTATCAAATGCACAACTCTAAATAATGCAAATTAGAAACTCCATTCTAATTTTATTCTGCTTTGGCCAAAGACTTCTGAGTTATCATTTATCTAATCACAAAGGACATTCTCTCATTTTACTAAAGTAGTGGATTCTTTGTTGATCATTCACCTATCTCCATGTACAACTTATTATACCCAATCATACCCTTTGATATATCCTAAAGGTCTTAAGGGATATATCAAAGTATAACTCATCATACATAAGATACTATGATGATCTCAAGTCTAAGGATCACTTGTACTACTATCACTTAAAGAATTTCTATTGATAGGCAAGTAAAACTCCATTAGGTATTCCTTTAGCGAGCCACGTTTAGTGAACTTACTCTCCAATAAGCGCCTACATACTTGCTTTAGTGTCTCCACACAAATAATTATGAGATCAATCATCCTCTTCCTAAGAGCAAACAAAGTATGTACTAATCTATCCGAATTCACTAATCCTTTTTAGTAATCCAACGATTAGGAATGATTTTAGTTTTACGCTATCTAGAATTTAGATCTCATTAGCATGATCATCATCATGATTCTAAAAGCATAGCTCAAAACTATGGGTTTATCACACTTAATATAACAACATCATGTAGATAATGAAAATGTCTTTAATAAATTAATTCTTTTATTAATAACCGAATAATATTATAAAGTATATGTTACATCATATCAAATATGATTGGCTTGTGTTCATACTACTTTCAGCTATATTACCATAATTATGACAGGTATAACATTTAATATGATTCATATATATGTGTATGTGTGGATTTCTTTTCATCAGGAACACGTGTGGATTATAGCTATTGCCAGCTTTTCGATCTTCTTGGCTGAAACTCCCTCTACTTACGTATGAGTAGAAGCCAACTCTACGTTTCAGGCCTGGCTAGTTCGTAAAGTTAGTTTTACCCAACTCTACGACCCTTCGAGACTTGATCGTAGACTTTGGTCTGCTTTGTGATTTTACAAATCCTAGTCCAGTATGTGACCTATTGTTCTTGTGAACAATAATTTGGTCTGCAAAGATTGGACAAGTAGGAATACTAGGCTCAGCTACCTCTTTGGATTTCATAAACACAATGCCTTTATGGGAAGAAGAAGCATTGTTGTTGTTAATCTTCATTGATTTCTCCACACTTGGATCGATCTGAGGAAGAATCTCCAAATCCTAAACCTGATCGATCGAAGATAACTCTCTGACTTGTGATCAGGGATTCCATTAACGAGGAAAAATGATTCCATATAGAGATTGTCTTCTCTAGTTCCTCTATCTTAGAGGTTAGGACTGACTCTCCCTGTGCACTACGCTCAGTTATCTATCTCAATTTCTCATTATCTGCCTCAAGATTTGAGAGAGAGGTAGAACTTCGTAGAGTTGTTTCCTGTTCTACTTGAACTTTCTCTTTCTCCTCTTGAAGGAGAGAATGGTCCTTTGAAAGAACACTGAACCATTTCATGTATTAATGCAGATCTACAGTAATATCATGCAATGTAGTTCTAAGATCATTAATATCTACATCAGAAGAGTTAAAATCAAATACCTCGGTGATGTCAATTTCTCGATGATTAGTGGATTTTCTAGAATCTGCTTCTATGGCCATTACACATAGATTGGCCACATGAGGTCCTTCATCTTCACTGGACTCAAAGCTTGAATCATTCTCTGAGTCACTCCACGATCCTTCAGCTACAAGGCCTTTTTCCTTCTTGTGGAGCTTCTTGTAGCCCTTGAATTCTTTCTTGGGGGCTGACTTCTACTTATCTCTTTTCAGCTCTTCTCGCATGGGCTTGGTGCACTTTGCGATATAGTGACCTGGCTTTTTACAATTGTAGCAGAGGTCTTTTTCTTGGTCTCTGCTGCTTTTATTGTTGTTGAAGTACTTTCTCGGTTTGCTGCTGCTGCTGTCTTTTCCCATAAACTTTCTCAACCTTCTGACTAGCAGCACTATATCTTCATCATCATCTTCATTAGCATTATCATCATCAAACTCTGCTACTACTAAGGCTTTGAAGGCTACTTCTGATGCCTTGAGAGCAACACCTCTTTCTTTCTTCTTTCCTTCAGAAATAGTCTCTGCCCGGTGGTTTAGCTCAAGCTCGTAGGTAAGGAAATTACCATAAAGCTTCTGCACAGTCATCTCATGCAGATTCTTTGACTCTCAAATGACAGTGGTTTCGGCATCCCACTTACTAGGTAAAGCTCTCATTAACTTGATGTTAAGATCCTTATTTGGATAGACCTTTCCATAAGCTCTCAAAGAATTAAACAGAACATTAAACCTCTCATATGTAACGGTTATGTTCTCTTCAGGTACGTGAGAGAACATTTCATTCTGCTGAGTCAGAAGAGACTGCTTATTCTCTCTGACTTCTTCGGTGCCTTCATGCATCACCAGCAAGGATTCCCAGACTTCTTTAGCTGTTGTGCAGTTGATAACGTTCTCGAACAGCTCATCTTTTAGAGCTATGAATAGGATGTTCTTGGCCCTCTTGTCCAGCTGCACTAGCTTTTTCTCGTTGTCTGTCCATTCAACTCTTTGCTTGACAACCATCTTGTTTAGATCATCAGTTGTTGGAGCTAGCTTTGTTGGAACATATAGACCATTGATGACTGCATCAAATAGATCTTCATCTATAGCATCCATGTATTGTTTGCCTAAATCTATGCTAGCATAATACGCAAGTATATGTGACGCCCCCGAATTCGGGCGCTGGCCGCCCGAACAAGGGTCCTACGTTATCTCGTACTTCTATCGTAACTTAACCAATGATCCCATAATCATATTAGTTGAATTAGTCTATTATAGAGTATACAATCATAACTTTCCTTAACTTCATCCTTAGATCTTAACTTGATTTCGATCTCATTCTTTTTACAAGTATCAACTTGTAGTTTATTCGTATATATGGATAACACCATATATATATATATATGTATATATATATATATATATATATATATCGGTCAAATTTTTAATCCTATGATTTAAACATTCTATACTTCCATATACCCAAGATTCACAACATTAATAATAGGATGGTTCTTGATAACAGAAGAATCTTGTGATAAATGTTTACATCTTTATCCGTGCCAAGATTCTTTTTCTTTACAGAACATACCGTATTATTCAATACCCTCACTTGAATACATATCGTTATAGAGATATCTCTGGCATATACTATAAGGAACTTAGTACTTACTCGTACCTTTTTAATCCTTAAGATTTAGATATTCTATCATTTATAAGCTTTATATGGATCCAAGATTCACAGTACCAACACTAGAGATAGTTCCCAGATCTGAAGAGGGCTTCCTAATAAAGATAAATTGATGTTGGTGCGCAATTAGATGACCTAACCTTCATTTCTTAGTCAGAACTTTCAGTGTGTCAAATATCCTCACTTAGATTCATAGTCTTATTAACAATGGACATTCCGGTAAAGGTGGCACCTTACCGACGCTCATTAAGTGTAACCTTAGTACTTACAGAACTCCTAATATTATTTAATACCCTCACTTAGATGTATAGTTCTTTATCAACATTGTATTAATGTTTTACTATTTATCTGAAGTTCAGAGTATCGGCATAACATGATCAGTCCATATTACCAATACCCTCATTCAGATTAATAGATCTTTAAGAATTCTAAGTTATATCAAAGTAAAGACATAACAACATTTGATGATAATAAATAATATCATTTCATAATATTCGGTTACAAGGTTTACTTGTTCGTATTACAATAGTCATTATGACTTCATACAAATAATAAGTACTTAACATGAAAACCTAATCTACGCTTCTTCTTTACGTTCGTCATAACTGCAAATAAAGGTTTATTGGCAAGAATGAGCACTACGGCTCAACAAGTCTAACTAATAACACATAAATAATTTATGCTTTCATATAAACTTTAACATGCCTTAACATATCACATATATCAATTTGATATTACAAATAACTTTTCATTCAACAGTTTATATCACGTTGTCACACAAAGCGTATAAACAACATATATATAACTTATAAAAATAACACATAAGAGTTAGAATACCTGCACATAGTTTAAAGGAATAGAAGACTTGCCTCGTATATCTTTTAAAGATAAATATAACGGTCTAAACATTCGTCGTAAATCCTACACGATTATAAGTTCATGTAGACAAATAAGCGTTTAACAATTAAATCTTTTAAGTTTTATTTCGGGTATTATAACCACTTATAATAAAACTCCTTCTACTATACATCAAATAATTTCAGTATTATAACTGCATATAAAATGAATATTCAACAACTATATGTAAAATAAATCGGGCATTGTAACTGTTTATAAAATGAATATTCGGCTATTATATTTGAAATAATTTCAGCATTATAACTGTTTATAAAATGAATATTCTTACTAAATACCTGAAGAAAATCGGACATAGTAACTGCTTATAAAAGTATATTTTCAACTTTATAAGAGAAATAAATCGGACATTATAACTTCTTGTAAATAGGACTTTTGTACTATATACATAAAATAATTTGGACATTACACCTGCTTGTAAAAGTATATTTACATACATAAAAATGAAAATTATAACTACGAGAGTATACCTCTTGTAGTTGCTAGCTTTACTTTTAATCGCGTAGCGCTTCGATGCTTCGAAAGTAATTTTTATCTCACAATTTCTCCCAGAATATAAATATAAAGTGTTTTTACTCTTGAACTGCTCTTGAACATGGTAAGGAATGAATGAACTTAGCTTGCTATTTATAGGAAAACTAAATTTCACTAATTGCACATTAGGGACTCGGCTTATTACACTTTGTACCCTAGCATATTTTTAGAATATTCTTCTAAGCTCCTCAATGAAAATATCTTCCAAGCTCGACAATGCAGCTTGCAATTGAACCTATCTTCTAAGCTCCTCAATGAAAATATCTTCCAAACTCGATAATGCAGCTTGTAATCTAAGCTCCTAAATGAAAATATCATCCAAGCTCAACAATGCAGCTTGCAATTGAAGCTATCTTCTAAGCTCCTTAATGAAAATATCTTGCAAGCTCGACAATGTAGCTTGTCACCGTTAGCACGACAAATCACTTTGTCATTCTCAAGCACGACACAATAACTTATCAAAAATAATTTATCGGGATGCTTCTTGGTGAAATCGTGGAAAACACGGCAAATCATTTTGTCAATGTAAGCACGACTAAGCAGCTTGACAAATTTTTTTATTTGACCTAATTAATCGTTTACACTAAAAAATCACAAAACACCTGGTTTGAAATATCATTTCGATCTTTATTAAGCATATATGTTATACAATTCGAACCTCTTTAGGGCTTACGGTTTTAAACTTCTCAATACCTAGTTTTAGGTCACTAAATTAACCTCTAACTATATACGATCGTATTTATAAGCCTCATAAATATTCAGGGTACTACATTCACCCCTACGTATAAGAATTTCGTCCTCGAAATTAACTTTTTAGCTAACTTTAGTCATTCAATATCATATTTACAAGTTCTATAAATATTTGGGATATTAGATTCTCCTCTCCTTATAAGAATTTCGTCCTTAAATTATCTCTAACTTGGTCTTCAATATGAATTTTCTGAATTCATCCTGTCTCACATCAAATTCCTAATACTTAAATTAGGCAAAAATGTTCAATCTAAACCATTCCTTATACTAGGTTTTAAACCTTTAATCATGCTCGACTTCTAGTTTTATTCTTCTCTTACTAAGAATTCTTCTAATTTATACCAAGGGGTCACTCAAGACCTTGAACTATTTCATATTCAATGGGTACTATATAACCCACAAGTTTAACAATCACCAGGATTAAAAAACACAATAGTCAGTACGCCAGGTAATCAATCTATCGTACCATATGTGACATATAACATAATAGTTATAAAGACGCGATAGTTACGTCTACCGGAATCATATGTTTGTTCCACATTTTCCTTGTTAAAAGGGTTGTTTAGCCGAAACAATTGGCATTGACTCATCTTTAAACCATTCAAAACTTTGAAAATCAATTTTATGACTGTATACCGCACCTTGCAAGAGTACATTGATGACTCGTCATTTATCATACCACACTAGGTTAAATACTGTGTTGATGAAAAAAGAAGAAGAGAAAAGATAGAAATTATGAGAACAATAGTGTTGGAAAAAAAAAAGAAAAAGAAAAATGCAGAAGTCTTGTGGTGGGTTGAGATTGAGCGTAAAACGCACTCACCCATAAACACAAGAGCGAGATGGAGCGTAAAACGCACTCGCTGGAAAAGTCATAAGTGGGATAGAGCATAGAATGCACCCACTTGAAGAGGAAAAAATGTGTGAAAGGTGAAATGGAGCATAAAATGTATTCACCTGTGAAATTAAAAAATTGTTGGTTTTGTGATTGAATAAAATTGTAGGAGAATCAAGTTTTGAGTTATGAGTTAGTGTGCACGGTTGTTGTACCATGATAACTGAGTTGGGTATTTGTGTTGATCATAGGAGAGTTATCTATGTGGATATGTTCTGATTTGGAGAATGTTTTGTGGGAATGACAGAGTTGTTGTTGTGAGTTAGTTGATGGGGTATTAGTCAGGGTCTGTGATGAGTATGGATGTTCAGTGTTGTTGAATTTAATACCTTCGATAGTTGGGAGAATGAGTTAGATTAGTTTTCTTGATACTTCTTATTTTGTTTACATGAGGACATGTAAAAGCTAAGTGTGAGGGAATTTGATAGGTGCATAATATCTGATTATTTTCATTCTTTTATGCTTAGTTTAGTTGCATGTTATCTGTCATATGAGCTGATTTAAGGTATTTATTGATTTATAGAAGAATTTGATGAGATTCTGCAAAAATGTATTTTAATGTTGAGTTTTATGTTATTTTTGCAGAATACTCTACGATCGTTGGGTGAAGGCTCTACGTTCGTAGTGTTACAATGGAAGCCTGACAACTCTACGATCGCAAGGAGGTTAAGGTAGAGTCACGCGGCGATTTGATTTGGTACTCTACGTTCATAGAGTGGGAGCTCTACGCTTGAGTGGCTGTGAACTCTACGATAATGCTGTCAACTCGACGATTGTCCCAAGTTCACTCTACGTTTTCAGTACAGCGTCGAAGTTACTCTATGTCTGACGAGAGAACTCTACGATTGGCAAGTTTACTCGGCAGCTAGTTACTCTACGATTCTGAGGTTTACTCTACGATCGCGATAAGTGCTGGTGCGGAGTATACTCTACGTTTTACTGAGAGAGTGTTACTCTATGATTTTGGTCGACATACAGATTTCCAATTCTGAGTAGGATTTGAAATATTGAAGCTTAAAGATATGATTCCTAACAGGATTTGGAGATGAAGTTATAATCAAGAAGGGAACTACAGCTGATTATGGGAAGTAGAATCTGATATGGAATCTGAGTCAAGGAAAATATGGAAATTGATGCCGAACTGGAAAGGGAAACTGAAAAGACTTGGATTTGGAAACTGAATCTAATTTGAAAAGGAAGCTACTTAAAGCTGGATTACAGAGATTGACAAGGATTTAGAATCCTACCATATCTATAGAATGAAGACTTCCGAAGCAGAATTGGATTAGAATTCTTCTAGGCTTTAAAGATTTATCTATAAATACCTATCATTTGTAATCATCCAACACAATTCATTAGCCATTATTCTTGATCTTAGAATTTATCAGTATGCTGGCTTAGTTATTTTATTCAGTTTTGAAGGAATGCGGAACCATATTTACAGTTAATATAATACTTGAGTTATATTATTGATTCCTTCGTGCATGAAATTTATTCTGATAATTTAGTTGAATTTCTTATATATTATTCAATTTACTAATTTGGTTTCTGCAGGATTAAATTGGTGAATTGTTATCATCTGCTAGATTAAGATATAATATTAAGCAAACGATGTTATATCTGATCACAGGTAGTACTTAGTAATATTTGATTGTGGACAATCTTTTGGATATTATTAAGATTATCAAAAGGCAAGTTAAATAATTCCTGATAGTGTGATTGTTGCTTGGAACAATCTAATTCTCTAATTCTTAATGCTTCTGTCATATTAAATCTAAACTGATAATTTTGGGTTATATAATAGTTAGAGTCTAGTGGGGGCGATTGCCACATTAGATTTAAACTTAAGGAGAATTTCGGATAATTAAGCGATTGTTGATCATCTAGGGTTGTTAGTATCATTGAAGGAAGAAATAATATTAACTTGACTATTTTATTATTGTAAATTGGTGAAGCTGAACTGAAGAACTGAAGCTTTTACATATTTGATCATCTTTATTAGTTTAATTCTGTTTTCCTTTACAATTGATTCGAAAAACCCCCAATCTTTATTTCTTGTTTATAGTTAGAAACATTAGAATAAATGTAAAACAATATCAATTCTCTGTGGGATTGATCCTTACTTACTACTGTACTTAGTTATTTAAATTCGTAGAGTGCAAGTGAGGTTAATTTTGGATTGCTTGACGACAGCTCTCCCACTAAATCAATTTTATGACTTTATCATGTCCACACAGATAATAATGTGTTAGTCTTCACACCTCAGGCTACCGTGTGTTGGTGATAAAAATTATTTTATCCTTTTCAAATTAACCCTGTCTAGCTTGAAAAATTAGCATAGACATAGGTTCAAAAAATTTCCAGTTCAATCGTTTGAACAATTCTTTTTCAAAGGCACAAAAGTGCGAATATATGCATGAATGTCTAGCATAACTAGAAGATTTTGGAATACCCCTAAGCTTCTATTATTTCCATTTTTCCTTTAACCACATCACAAGTTTTGTAAATATATAGTAATATAGTAAACTGATTAGTTGTAAAACCAAGTACAAACAAATATATCAGTTCCCCTTCTCATCAACTCAGGATTGAAAGATCTTAGTGTATATTAATCATTTTTAATACACCACTTTATAAAATTTCATAGTCGCATCTTATAAGTCAGTTCGACTGACATATCATAGCCTTCGCCCATACAAGGGTTCGTTTGCTCAGTAACTAACATACAAATATCTTTAAAACTATAGTTGGATATAACAACTAATAACTAATCAATATACATATGAGAAAAGAATCACCTTCTTAGAATATATACAAGGAATAGTTTGACACAAGATTTCAATCTATTATCTTGATAATTAGCTAAGTGTTTTCTCTACCCAAGAACTAATGAATCAGTTCCCCGTCTCATTCACACTATCCCTAAATGATCTCATTCAGTGTGTAACCCGCTTTGAAAACATTGACCATGAATCATTTGTACCAATAGTGTAGTTAGATCGGCTCACTAACGCATATTAAACTCCTGCCCATTCAAGAGAGTCGTTCAACTCAGCTAAGAACATAAGTTTTTAATTGAAATCCCTACTCGTTTCTTAACTATCTTATGAATTTCTTTAAACCATAGTACATACATTTCTCTATGAGTTTACTCCTCTACTTACTCAGGTTTTAATATAATTTAAACATAATTCCTAACACATAACTCTAATCAGATAATACTTGATTTATTTTAATTTCTGCATATCTTTTACTTATCTATGGACTCTTCACAAGTCCATTTAATTTTAACCCATCAGATTATACTCCAAGGTACTCGTTACCTCAAAACTATAACCTATTGCTCTGATACCAACTGTGACGCCCCCAAATTCGGGCGCTGGCCACCCGAATAAGGGTCCAACGTTATCTCGTACTTCTATCGTAACTTAACCAATGATCCCATAATCATATTGGTTGAATTAGTCTATTACAGACTATATAATCATAACTTTCCTTAACTGCATCCCTAGATCTTAACTTGATCTCGATCTCGATCTCATTCTTTCTACAAGTATCAACTTGTAGTTTATTCGTATATATGGATAACACCATATATATATCGGTCAAATTTTTAATCCTATGATTTAAACATTCTATACTTCCATATACCCAAGATTCACAACATAAATAATAGGATGGTTCTTGGGAACAGAAGAATCTTGCGATAAATGTTTGCATCTTTATCTGTGATAAGATTCTTTTTCTTTACAGAACATACCGTATTATTCAATACCCTCAATTGAATACATATCATTATAGAGATATCTTTAGCATATAATATAAGGAACTTAGTACTTACTCGTTCCTTTTTTAATCCTTAAGATTTAGATATTCTATCATTTATAAGCTTTATATGGATCCAAGATTCATAGTACCAACACTAGAGATATTTCTCAGATCTGAAGGGGGCTTTCTAATAAAGATAAATCGATATTGGTGTGCAATTAGATGATCTAACCTTCATTTCTTAGTCAGAACTTTCAGTGTGCCAAATATCCTCCCTTAGATTCATAGTATTATAAATAATGGACATCTCTTTCATATTAATAATTCTTATCCATATGAAATTCATAGTATTAATGATAAGATTATTCTTAGAACCGAGGGGCGCATTCCGGTAAAGGTGGCACCTTACCGGCGCTCATTAAGTGTAACCTCGGTAGTTACAAAACTCCCAATATCATTTAATACCCTCACTCAGATGTATAGTTCTTTATCAACATTGTATTAATGTTTTACTATTTATCTGAAGTTCAGAGTATCGGCATAACATGATCAGTCCATATTACCAATACCCTTATTGTGATTAATAAATCTTAATAATTCTAAGTTATATCAAAGTAAAGACATAACAACATTTGATGATAATAAATAATATCATTTCATAATATTCGGTTACAAGGTTTGCTTGTTCGTCTTACAACTGTCATTATAACTTCAAACAAATAATAAGTACTTAACATGAAAACCTAATTTACGCTTTTTCTTTACGTTCGTCATAACTACAAATAAATGTTTATTCGCAAGAATGAGCACTACGGCTCAACAAGTCTAACTAATAACACATAAATAATTTATGCTTTCAGATAAACTTTAACATGCCTTGACATATCACATATATCAATTTGATATTACAAATAACTTTTCATTCAACAGTTTATATCACGTTGTCATACAAAGCATAAAAACCACATATATATAACTTATAAAAATAACACATAAGAGTTAGAATACTTGCATATAGTTTAAAGGAATAGAAGACTTGTCTCGTATATCTTTTAAAGATAAATATAACGGTCTAAACGTTTGTCGTAAATCCTACACGATTATAAGTTCATGTAGACAAATAAGCGTTTAACGATTAAATCTTTAAAGTTTTATGCCGGGTATTCTAACCGCTTATAAATAAAACTCCTTCTACTATACATCAAATAATTTCAGTATTATAACTGCATATAAAATGAATATTCAACAACTATATTTAAAATAAATCGGGCATTATAATTGTTTATAAAATGAATATTCGGCTATTATATTTGAAATAATTTCAGCATTATAACTGCTTATAAAATGAATATTCTTACTAAATACCTGAAGAAAATCAGACATAGTAACTGCTTATAAAAGTATATTTTCAACTTTATAAGAGAAATAAATCGGACATTATAACTTCTTGTAAATAGGACTTTTGTACTATATACATAAAATAATTTGGACATTACAACTGCTTGTAAAAGTATATATTTACATACATAAAAATGAAATTATAACTACGAGAGTATACCTCTTGTAGTTGTTAGCTTTACTTCCAATCGCGTAGCGTTTCGATGCTTCGAAAATAATTTTTATCTCACAATATCTCTTAGAATATAAATATAGAGTGTTTTTTGCTCTTGAACTGCTTTGAGCATGTTTAGGAATGAATGAACTTAGCTTGCTATTTATAGGAAAACCAAGTTTCACTAATTGCACGTTAGGGGCTCGGCTTATTACACTTTGTACCCTAACATAATTTTAGAATATTCTTCTAAGCTCCTCAATGAAATATCTTCCAAACTCGACAATGCAGCTTGCAATCTAATCTCCTCAATGAAAATATCTTCCAAGCTCGACAATGCAGCTTGCAATTGAACCTATCTTCTAAGCTCCTCAATAAAAATATCTTCCAAGCTCGATAATGCAACTTGCAATCTAAGCTCCTCAATAAAAATATCTTCCAAACTCGACAATGCAACTTGCAATTGAACCTATCTTCTAAGCTCCTCAATGAAAATATCTTCCAAGCTTGACAATGCAGCTTGTCACCGTAAGCACGACAAATCACTTTGTCATTCTCAAGCACGACACAACAACTTGTCAAAAATAATTTGTTGGGATGCTTCTTGGTGAAATCGTGGAAAGCACGACAAATTATTTTGTCAATGGAAGCACGACTAAGCAGCTTGACCAAAAAATAATATTTGACCTAATTTATCGTTTACACTATAAAATCACAAAACACCTGGTTCGAAATATCATTTCGATCTTTATTAAGCACATATGTTATAAAATTTGAATCTCTTTAGGGCTTAAGGTTTTAAACTTCTCAATACCTAGTTTTAGGTCACTAAATTAACCTCTAACCATACACGATCGTATTTATAAGCCTCATAAATATTCGGTGTACTACATTCACCCCTACTTATAAGAATTTCGTTCTCGAAATTAACTTTTCAGCTCACTTTAGTCATTCAATATCATATTTACAAGTTTTATAAATATTCTGGATATTAGATTCTCCTCTCCTTATAAGAATTTCGTCCTCGAAATTATCTCTAACTTAGTCTTCAATATGAATTTTCTGAATTCATCCTGTCCCACATCAAATTCCTAATACTTAAATTAGGTAAAAATGTTCAATCTAAACCATTCCTTATACTAGGTTTTAAACCTTTAATCATACTCGACTTCTAGTTTTATTCTTCTCTTACTATGAATTCTTCTAATTTATACCGAGGGGTTACTCAAGACCTTGAACTATTTCATATTCTATGGGTACTATATGACCCACAAGTTTAGCAATCACCAGGATTAAAGAACACAATAGTCAGTACGTCAGATGATCAACCTATCGTACCACATGTGACGTATAACATAATAGTTTTAAAGACGCAATATGTTACGTCTACCGGAATCATATGTTCGTTCCACATTTTCCTTATTAAAAGGGTTGTCTAGCCGAAACAATTGGCATTGACTCATCTTTAAACCATTCAAAACTTTTGAAAATCAATTTTATGACTGTATACCGCACCGTGTAAGAGTACGTTGATGACTCGTCATTTATCATACCACACCAGGTTAAATAATGTGTTGATGAAAAATTCATTTTTATTTTTCATATTAAATCTGTCTAGCCAAAATAATTAGCATAGACCTTTGACTAACATAGCTAAATCAATTTTATGACTTTATCATGTCCACACAGATAACAATGTGTTAATCTTCACCTCAGGCTACCGTGTGTTGGTGATAAAAATCATTTTTTCTTTTTCAAATTAACAATGTCTAGCTTGAAAAATTAGCATAGACATAGGTTCAAATTTTTTTCGGTTTAATCGTTTGAACAATTCTTTTTCAAAGGCACAAAAGTGCGAATATACGCATGAATGTCTATCATAGCTAGAAGATTTTGGAATACCCCTAATCCTCTATTATTTTCATTTTTCCTTTAACCACAACACAAGTTTTGCAAATATATAGTAATATAGTAAACTGATTGGTTGTAAAACCAAGTACAAACAAATATATCAGTTTCCCTTCTCATCAACACGGGATTGAAAGATCTTAGTGCATATAAATCATTTTTAATACACCACTTTATGAAATTTCGTAGCCGCATCTCATAAGTCAGTTCGACTGACATATCATAGCCTTTGCCCATACAAGGGTTCCTTTACTCAGTAACTAACATACAAATATCTTTAAAACTATAGTTGGACATAACAACTAATAACTAATCAATATACATATGAGAAAAGAATCACATTCTCAGAATATATACAAGGAATAGTTTGACACAAGATTTCAATCTATTATCTTGATAATCAGCTGAGTGTTTTCTCCACCTAAGAACTAATGAATCAGTTCCCCGTCTCATTCACACTATCCCTAAATGATCTCATTCAGTGTGTAACCCGCTTTGAAAATACTGACCATGAATTATTTGTACCAATAGTGTAGTTAGATCGGCTCACTTACGCATATTAAACTCCTGTCATTCAAGAGAGTCGTTCAACTCAGCTAAGAACATAAGTTTTCGATTGAAATCCCTACTCATTTCCTAACTATCTTATGAATTTCTTTAAACCATAGTACTTATATTTCTCTATGAGTTTACTCCTCTACTTACGTAGGTTTTATGTAAAATAATATAATTTAAACATAATTCCAAACACATAATTCTAATCAGATAACTTTTAAGTTATTTCAATTTCTGCATATCTTTTACTTATCTACGGACTCTTCACAAGTCCATTGAATCTTAACCCATCAGATTATACTCCAAGGTACTCGTTACCTCGAAACTATAATCTATTGCTCTGATACCAACTGTGACGCCCCCGAATTCTGGCACTGCCCCCCCGAACAAGGGTCCGACATTATCTCGTACTTCTATCGTAACTTAACCAATGATCCCATAATCGTATTGGTTGAATTAGTCTATTACAGACTATACAATCATAACTTTCCTTAACTTCATCCCTAGATCTTAACTTGATCTCGATCTCGTTCTTTCTACAAGTATCAACTTGTAGTTTATTCGTATATATGGATAACACCATATATATCGGTCAAATTTTTAATCCTATGATTTAAACATTCTATACTTCCATATACCCAAGATTCACAACATTAATAATAGGATGGTTCTTAGGAACAGAAGAATCTTGCGATAAATGTTTGCATCTTTATCCGTGACAAGATTCCTTTTCTTTACAGAACATACCGTATTATTCAATACCCTCACTTGAATACATATCGTTATAGAGATATCTCTGGCATATACTATAAGGAACTTAGTACTTACTCGTACCTTTTTAATCCTTAAGATTTAGATATTCTATCATTTATAAGCTTTATATGGATCCAAGATTCACAGTACCAACACTAGAGATATTTCTCAGATCTGAAGGGGGCTTCCCAATAAAGATAAATCGATATTGGTGTGCAATTAGATGACCTAACCTTCATTTCTTTGTCATAAATTTTAGTATGCCAAATATCCTCACGTAGATTCATAGTCTTATAAACAATGGACATCTCTTTCATATTAATAATTCCTATCTATCTGAAATTCATAGTATTAATGATAAGATTATTCTTAGAACCGAGGGGCGCATTTCGGTAAAGGTGGTACCATACCGGCTCTCATTAAGTGTAACCTCAGTACTTACAGAACTCCTAATATTATTTAATACCCTCACTCAGATGTATAGTTCTTTATCAACATTGTATTAATGTTTTACTAGTTATCTGAAGTTTAGAGTATCGACATAATATGATCAGTCCATATTACCAATACCTTCATTCAGATTAATAGATCTTTAACAATTCTAAGTTATATCAAAGTAAACACATAACAACATTTGATGGTAATAAATAATATCGTTTCATAATATTCGGTTACAAAGTTTGCTTGTTCGTATTACAACAGTCATTATGACTTCATACAAATAATAAGTACTTAACATGAAAACCTAATCTACGCTTCTTCTTTACGTTCGTCATAACTGCAAATAAATATTTATTCGCAAGAATGAGCACTACGGCTCAACAAGTCTAACTAATAACACATAAACAGTTTATGCTTTCATATAAACTTTAACATGCCTTGACATATCACATATATCAATTTGATATTACAAATAACTTTTCATTCAACAGTTTATATCACGTTGTCACACAAAGCGTATAAACGACATATATATAACTTATAAAAATAACACATAAGAGTTAGAATACTTGCACATAGTTTAAAGGAATAGAAGACTTACCTCGTATATCTTTTAAAGATAAATATAACGGTCTAAACGTTCATCGTAAATTCTACATGATTATAAGTTCATATAGACAAATAAGCGTTTAACGATTAAATCTTTAAATTTTTATTTCGGGTATTATAACCGCTTATAAATAAAACTCCTTCTACTATACATCAAATAATTTCAGTATTATAACTGCATATAAAATGAATATTCGGCTATTATATTTGAAATAATTTCAGTATTATAACTGCTTATAAAAGTATATTTTCAATTTTATAAGAGAAATAAATCGGACATTATAACTTCTTGTAAATAGGACTTTTGTACTATATACATAAAATAATTTGGACATTACAACTGCTTGTAAAAGTATATTTACATACATAAAAATGAAAATTATAACTACGAGAGTATACCTCTTGTAGTTGCTAGCTTTACTTCCAATCGCGTAGTGCTTCGATGCTTCGAAAGTAATTTTTATCACACAATATCTCTCAGAATATAAATATAAAGTGTTTTTTGCTCTTGAACATGGTAATGAATGAATGAACTTAACTTGCTATTTATAATAAAACCAAGTTTCACTAATTGCACGTTATAGGTTGGGCTTATTACACTTTGTACCCTAGCATATTCTTAGAATATTCTTCTAAGCTCCTCAATGAAAATATCTTCTAACCTCGACAATGCAACTTGCAATCTAAGCTCCTCAATGAAAATATCTTTCAAGCTCGACAATGCAGTTTGCAATTGAACCTATCTTCTAAGCTCCTCAATGAAAATATCTTCCAAGCTCGATAATGCAGCTTGCAATCTAAGCTCCTTAATAAAAATATCTTTCAAGCTCGACAATGCAGCTTACAATTGAAGCTATCTTCTAAGCTCCTCAATGAAAATATCTTCCCAGCTCGACAATGCAGCTTGTCACCGTAAGCGCGACAAATCACTTTGTTATTCTCAAGCACGACACAACAACTTATCAAAAATAATTTTTTGGGATGCTTCTTGGTGAAATCGTGGAAAGCACGACAAATCCTTTTGTCAATGTAAGCACGACTAAACAGCTTGACAAAATTTTTTTATTTGACCTAATTCATCGTTTACACTATAAAATCACAAAACACATGGTTCGAAATATCATTTCGATCTTTATTAAGCACATATGTTACAAAATTCAAATCTCTTTAGGGCTTAAGATTTTAAACTTCTCGACACCTAGTTTTAGGTCACTAAATTAACCTCTAACCATATACGATCGTATTTATAAGCCTCATAAATATTCAGGGCACTACAATATATATGATCAAATATATAGTATAGAGCAAGCAAGGTGTCGATCCCACGGAGAAAAACTGTAATTTATACTAACAATTACCAATTTCGTATTAACTTAATTTTACTAAACAATTGATTAAAACTGTTAATTTATAAAAATAAGCAATTAATTAAACTAATACTAATTACCACAAGATTGAAAACAGACTATAAAGACTTAACATTACAATTTCAGTTATTATTTGACTTAGATCAATACACTTGTTCTTAAGTTATGTTAACTATTCCGGATTGTTAATCGAGAACTCATCAATATTTAACATGAGAGGTTTTAAGTGGTTCGGAGTATAAAATAGTCCTAGTCCACTCTTCTACTCTACGAGTAGGAAACTCACCAAGGATGCTTAAAGGTCACAAAGACCAGATCACTAAGATCTATTACAATACTGAATCACTAAGATTCCTTCGAGTCACAAAGTCTCAGTAGCTGTCACTAAGACAAGAGGGTTACTTAGACCAGTTCACTTAGAACTCTTCAAGTCACTTAGACTTGGTACTATGGTCACTTAGACCAGTGAATCACAGTTGTAAGATGTTTGTTTGAGGTGCTACTAAGTTGCGTTTAAGCTTAGCTTTTGAAGACTTAGTAGCAGAACAAGTTGTTCTCTTTTCGTAGAGTAGAGCTCTTAGAACTTTTATAGAGGTTCAGCTTGATGATTAATGATTTGTTCTTGGATTTGAATACTCATACTCTTTTGTGGACATCCTTAAAATATTCCCGTTGGAAAGCTTCTGTTGTGCATTTAATGCTCTGATCCTAGAAGATCTTTGATGTTGACTTTCAAAGTGGATGTGGCAGCTTGCTTTAGGCTTTGATAAGTCACTTCTGACTTCTAAAATACCTACCACGTGAGTGATGTCACATCAGTAAACTAGTTGTTAGACACATCTTGATCTGATCTTCAATTTGAACTTAAGATGATCAGCAAACACCTAGAGTTCTTCACTTTGCAAGGTTCCTCATTGTCATACTTGACATGCTCTACGACTTTAACTGATTGTAGTGTTCCATGGAGACCGTAGAGTATTGGGCTTGATCCATTCAACGTTCTATACTGTACGTTCTGTTCTACGATAACTCTACGAGTTGAGAGACACTTTACGATATGCTCTCTACGATCTGCTTGCTCTATGAGTGAAAAGGCACTTTATGATCTGCTTTACGATCCTAGAGCAGACTCTGTGATCCTTGTGTCACTTTATAACCTTAGAGTGAACTCTACGAAATTGTTACAGGCTCTGCGATCTTTGACTTAACTCTGCGAACTTCCACTCAATGCTCTACGATAGCACAGTTAACTTTGCGATCTTCAATAACTTTACGAAATGCCAAAGAAGTTTTACGATCGTTCAATCTTACGATATGATCAATTTGATCCTATCATCTATACATCAATTTAGCTCATAATATCTGTTGGTTCCCGGGGACACAATAGAGATCTAGAAGGGGGGAGGGGGGTTGAATAGATTTTTAAAACTTTTCCTTCTTATTAATAGAAGTATAACAGTTAATAGAATCAATTTATGCACAACGGATTATTCTTTAAAAGCCCCTTCAAAGATACAAGAAAAATCTCAGCAAGTATAACAGTTATTGTACATAATGTAAACGACATAAAGTAAATAACACTAGAGATTTTAAGTGGTTCGGAGACTGAATAACTCCTACTCCACTCTTCTACTTCAACAAATAGGAATTCACTAATTATTTTAGTCATAAAGACAAGGACTCTTCGCCCTCCTCAAGTCCAGTAGAGAAGAGTTATTTTTAGCCACTAAGGCAAGGATCCTATGACCCTCCTCAAGTCCAACAGACATGAGTTGTTTTTAGTCCCTCGGACAAGGATCCTATGATCCTCTTCAAGTTCAGCAAACTTGGAACCTGTAGACTAAGCCCAATAGACTTAGAATCTCTTGTACCCTTTGGCACTCAGCAAGTCCAGCAGACTTGACTTTGTTTAGTCACTTAAGACAAAGACGCTCCGCCCTCTTTGGTGTGTTGATTGCTTGTTGGGCTGTGCTGCCAAGATGAACTTTGATTTTCTTCATCTTCTAGTACTTGGCAGCTGGTTGTGATCTTCTTCTAGATGCTGCTGATGATGGTCGTTGATGAAAGTAGTATGCACACAAGCCAATCATATTTGATATGATGTAACATATACTTTGTAATCTTATTCATTTATTAATAAAAGAATTGATTTTCTTAAAAGGCATTTTACTTTATCTACATAGTGCTGTTATATTAAATGTGATAAATCCATAGTTTTGACCAATACTTTTAGAATCATGATGGTGATCATGCTAATGAGATCTAAATTCTAGATAGCTCACAAACTAAAATCGTTCCTAATCGTTGGATTACTAAAAAGGGGATTAGTGAATCCGGATAGATTAGTACATACGTTGCTTGCTCTTAAGAAGATGATGATTGATCTCATAATCATTTATGTGGAGACATTAAAGCAAGTATGTAGGTGCTTATTAGAGAATAAGTTCACTGAACGTGGCTCGCTAAGGAATACCTAATGGAGTTTTACTCGCATGTCAATAGGAATTCCTCTAGTGATAGTAGTACAAGTGATCCTTGGACTTGAGATCATCATAGTATCTTGTGTATGATGAGTTATACTTTGACATGTCCCTTAAGACCTTTAGGGTATATCAAAGGGTATGATTGGGTATAATAAGTTGTACATGGAGATAGGTGAATGATCAACAAAGAATATACCACATGTAGTAAAATATGTGAATGTCCTATGTGATTCGATAAATGACAACTCAATAGTCCTTGGCCAAGGTAGAATGAAATTAGAAATGAGTTTCTATTTTGCATTATTTAGAGTTGTGCATTTGGGAATCGAAATACATATAATTAAATAAAATAAGACTTGACAGTAATTCCATATCTTATATTTAATTGGGACATTGTATGGTAGAAGGATTGAATTGTATGGTAACTATGCACTGAAAGGTTCTTTTATGATTAATGTTGAAATCTATATTATCTGGAAAGTCGTTGATCGCTAAGGTGGCTTACCCTTATTGTAGAATAAATATTATTTATTTAAATGAATTAAATAGTTTAATTTATTTATTTAAATAAGATTAGAATTGTTCTAATTGATTTATTCACAACCGGTTTAATATGGAGAACCTAAAGGGTCACACAGCAAAAGAAAAATATTTATTTAAGAAGTAAATGGCATAATTGTAATAATAAGTTAAGTGTATTTAATTTAATCTATAGAGATAGAATAAATTAAATAGCTTAATATTTATTATTTAATATTTTAGAAATATTAAATATAAATTAATAAGAGAAGTCTTATTATTATTATTACTATTACTATTATTTAATTCCTAATAGGGATTGAGAATTAATTAATAGAAGTACTCTCTCATGAATTCCTAATTAGATTAGGAGTTTAATTACAAACCAAACAGTTGAAGCCCTTCCTTCTTCTGGTACATAGCAAATACAGATGATCACTCTAGATGAACACAAGTTGACTTGTCTAAGTTAGTTCTTTATCTCTTCAGCTCAGTGTGTTCATTTCTTGATCATAGAGTTGCTATTCTAGGTCTACCTTCAGCTCTGGTCACTCTTGATCTTGGCTTCTTGGTCATTCGACTCTTAGCTCATATGCCAGCCCTTTGGCATGTCTTTCATGTTGCAGTGAAGCTTCTAGCTGATTGTATAGTTTGTGTTCTTGCTCTCGTTCACCACACATACCTAGCCATCCGAATACAGTTTTCTCTTTTGTAGATCTCCATTTTCTTCCCATTGAAAGTTTGTCGTTGATATCTTCCCGTTGCACTTCTTTCCGTTAGAGACTCACTTTTTGTAGACTTATTTATTGTACCACTGAGTATTTTACTTCCTTAAGTCTGCTAATGATAGCTGAGTCAGCATCCATTAGCTGGTACTAAGATAGTGGAGTCACATAAGTTACTTGTTGACTGCTGCAAACATGGTTGTTTGAACCCCACTCAGATTGGTCACTTATTATACTTCTTTATCTACTCAGTTGCTCATCTTGGGATATCAACCCTAAGTGCTCTAATATTTTTTTAATCCAGCTGGCACTTACTTACTCTACGATCGTCTGGGATGTAGTATGTTGCTTCTGATCGTAAAGTTAACTTGTTTGCTTCAGACTGAAGTCTGTTGCCTCTGATCGTAGAGTTAACTGTTTACTCCATTTGTGGCCTTGCGCTGCCTTGCAGTCCGTAGAGTGGCTATTTGTACTTGGATTACGCTTTAATGTGCTTCTTACTATACTGCAGTCTGTGCTCCCTTATGCTTTGTGATCTCCATTTAGCTTTTTGTTCCAGAGCATAGTGTACTATGAATTTTGTTGAGCCATTACTGCAGTGTGCCTATCATAGAGGATTGCTCTATGTTCTTCAGGTGTTAGCCCTGCTGCTATGTCATAGAGGACTGTTCTATGATGTTCTGTTGCGGTAGCACCTTTGATGTAGAGGATTGCTCTACTTTAATCTTCAAACATTCTCTCTTATCCCTTATCACAAAGTACTGCTCTATGATCTTCTTGTTGCTTTGCTGAGACTGCTAAAGTGCCTCTGTTGTCTTAGGCTTAACTATACGATCACTTAATCTTGTTGTTGCTTTCCTACTCTACGACCTTTGTCTTTGATGCAGGTCTAGAGTCTTTATGGATCGTAGAGTGATTACTTGAGCTTGTCCTGTGATCTCTGTTATGGCTTGATGCTTTGGTTGTGCTCAGAGATCTTTCCATGTCTGATGGCTCATGCTCAACTTACTTAGAAGTCTTTATGAAGGTTGCCACTTTATCTTTGAGTGCTTCAGCAGCGACTGCTCTACGTTGTTGCTTGATTGCGGACTGTTCATGGGAGTCGTAGAGTGGCTGACTTTAGACTTTGGTTGACTTTAGACTTACTCTACGAACCCATGTTAGCACAATGATTTCCTCTTTGCAGTGCACACTCAACGATCCTGAGTAAGCCCCTTGTTCTGCCGAGCCATACTCTACGATTACCTTGCAAGCTTTGTGGTGTGTCTGTTTCATTCTACGATTCCTAGAGAGTACTGCCGAGTGAGCTCTACGATCTGCTAAGCCTTTTACTGTGCTTGTCTGGCAGACTCTACGATCTTTAGATTTAGCATTGTAATGCCGAGAGAATTCTACGTCTTGCCGAGAGAGCTCTACGTTCTGCCGAGAGAACTCTACGTCCTACCGAGAGAACTCTACGTCCTGCCGAGAGAGCTTTACGTTCTGCCGAGAGAACTCTACGTCCTGCCGAGAGAGCTCTACATTCTGCCGAAAGAGCTCTACGACCTGTTGGGCTTTACTCTACGTTTGCTTGACAAACTCTATGATGATATACTTGACTCTACGAGGTTAGCTGACTGCACTACGATCCTTCGCTTGGTTTGTGCAGTGCTCTACGTTCAGTCTGGCCCATGCTTAAACATATAACATTTCAGCCCATAAGATCAACCTAACAAGTTTGATATTCTTCTATTCTAAGTCCTTGTACATCAAATTCATTTAAGGACTTTACAAAACCTAATGTTACAAACATGCTTTGATCAGATAGATATTCATTGAGCTTAGATCAACTTAATATATTTGATCTTCTAAGTCTTTGTACATATATTTCATTAAGGACTTTACAAAACCTAATGTTACAAACATGTTTTGATCAGATAGATATTCATTCAGCTTAGATCAACCTAACATATTTGATCTTCTAAGCCATTGCACATATATTTCATTAAGGACTTTACAAGGTTTACCGGTATGAATGTTCTTTTTATCATTTTGTCATCAATCAAATCATATATAATGAATAAAGGTAATCACTTGCAGATCTTATAACATTCTCCCCCTATGATAATGAGCTTAACGATTGCATGCTGATTCCCAACAAGATCAACCTAACAAGTTTGATCTTTTTATTCTAAATTCTTATACATCATATTCTTATTAAAGACTTTACAAAAGCTACTGAACAAATATACATTAATAATATCTCATCATCAAATTTTAAATATGCAGTTCCTAACACCATGTTTAAGATATGAGTTTAAACCGTCTCAAATAATAATTTTTAAGATAATTTTACCATCTGTCTTAAAAACTAGTGTCGCTTTTGTCCCTTTTTTGTAGTGAGAAATTTTAAAAACTAAAAAACCAAGCATGACAAGGAGTAAAACGAGGAAAACATTAAAATTTTATTATTATAATTTATGAAAAGAACATTTAAGTACGAAAGCTAATATAATTATACAATTAAATTTATTAATAATATTAATACAGTTAAATCACGTAATTTGATAAGATTTGAATTTTAATGAATTTTAAATTATGTAGCACACTAATTTATTAAGGATATTCACAACTATTATTAATACATTTAAATAGCATAATAAGCTTTCAAATTTTACTTAATTATTATTTAATTAAAATTGTTTAGTATTGATAATTTGGAACCACATTTAATTTTGAGTGAAACCAAATTTATGTTAATTATATAAAATAATAAAATTTTAACCCCCATACATAATAATATCAAGTTTTCAATTTGAAATCCAAACAATCTTCAATAGAATGAACATGTGAAAAGATAATCCTTAGTCTCTTAGCGACGATGTGAAGTGCAAAATGCGGTAATGCACATATAAAAAGAGAGGCGTGAAGTCATTAGGGATATATTTTGTAATTGCATATTGCTGTCCTATTTAGAATAATTATATTAATTCGGACTCTGTGATCACCACAACTAACTTGCCTGAGATAACCAACCTGACCGGTGTAAACATCGTTATTTAATTAATAAAATATTTAAATGACAAAAACACCATTAATATAATTAATAAATTGACAAAATTGTTCTTAAAACATAAGGCGGGCACAAGGAGGTAATGTTTAGTACAGTCATATATATATATATATATATATATATATATATATATGTATATATATATATGTGTATATATATATATGTGTATATATATATAGAGTTATGTTATGTATTGCAATAAATTTATGTCGAATTATAATTGTGAAAATTATTAATATATGAGATTGGTAAAAATTATAGAAAGACCCTACTTATTACACATTTTTTCAAAAAGATTATCACTAATACTTATCTATGTAATTGATATTCAGAAAGTCAACATAAATTTTCGCAATATATATTATTTTCCTAACAGATAAGGAGTATCGATAGAATTCATGATAATAAAAGGTTAAATCTTTGGAAATTGATATTTATACATGAAAAAAAATGATATTTTCACATAAATCTCTGCCATATAAATATAAGATCTACGCATTTTTATATAAGAAAGATTATGTGAAAATATCAATTTTTCATAAGGACGAGAATGACCGAAAGAACATTAATTGTTGAACTAAACACGTGGCTTTTTTGCTTTATTAGTTATGTGAGTCCACCAGACATATTAATGCAACTTACCATATGAATTAGGCCGTGTTTGGAAAAGAAATATTTTTGGAGCACGTTTGGAGCTTGAAAATAAAAATGAAAAATTTAATTATGTATATTTAAAAAAATCAAATACAGAGAACAATGTTAAGTTATAGTGCAATCAATTGTTAAAAAAGATTGAACAAATTTTTTTTAAAATTTTCTTTTTTTTTCCTTCTTTTTTGCTCGAGTTTTCAGAATTCTGTATATTCCCTTAAGAATTTTCTATAATGACGGTAGAGACAAACAAATGAAAGATTGTTGTCATATTAGTACTCTTTTTCAGTTGGTAGGAATTAAGATCAGGACAGAGATTTGATTTTTAATTTGGAAATTGATAGTTAAAATGAGTAGCATTTGATATTTCCACAAGTTTCATTTCGCATGATTGTGGGGTCCGTTTATTATTCATGTAAGAAAATTTTTATAAAACTATCATTTTTACTTGTAAAAAATCAATTCCCTTTATTTTTTAATTCTTACATTATAAAATTTCAAATTTCAAATTTCAAATTTCAAATGTAACTGTTATAAATATATTACTGTATGAATTGGAATTCAAAAAAGATTTGAGTATCAGATTTCTCAACACAAATTAAATATAATAATATTTTCCCTATTCTTCGAGAATAATTCTTATAATAATATGCAAAGTGGGCCATGTTAGCCAAGAACTAAATTTATGGACATATTCAAAAAATCATATTTGGAAAATTTAATTCTTGAGAATATTAATGAAATTACATTCCTTTCTAGATCAATCAATATTATAAATATAATAATTAAAACTCCTACCCCCACTGAAAAAATTGGCTGAAATTTTAAGTTTCACATATATTAAGAAAATCAAATTACAGGGAAAAATATAAATAAATATTCAATATTATATTTATATTTGAATTACAATATATTAAAAGCTTTGACTTGTGTACTTTAACCATTTTTTAGGACAATTTTTTTTTGTATTTAAGGAGTAGAGCATTACCCTAAATTTTCTGCTCCTATAAAAGTTGCTGGAGATTTAAGGGAGACTCCACTTGTAATGGAGATCTGAGGACTTCTAAAAGAACATTTTTGTGATTGCAGTAGGTAACATTTGATTTTATTTGCCTTTTACTTAAATTTATTTAAATCTTTCTGCTAGCTTATGTTTAAAAAAAAAATATATGCATCTCGTTTGTTGTATATCATGTATATTGTCCCTCTGATTTCTCTTATGTAGTGGAAATGTTCAGAAAATTTGTGAAAACTATTATATCTGTTACATAAAGAGGATAAATTAGCTGAAGTTAGGGTTACCTTGATTAGATCATAAAACATTAGACCTTTTTAGATACACAAGTATCTATAGACTAAATGGTCATTTGATTCATAGATTTGGGGCAAATTAGAATTGAGATTTGGATTTGAACTCTTCAAATCTAAATACTATTTCTAAATTAAAACATTAATATTTTAATTTAATGTATTATTACATCTAATTTGAATAAAAATATTAGTAAGGAAGAAAATAGATTTGATCTAACTACAAAAATTGGCATCTAAACCCACAGTTTTTATTTGAAATTCAGATTGATCAATTTTATATCTTGTCATACCATAAGCAGAATAGATCTGTGAATACAGGTGTGAAGAAGGACTAATAGCTTTGCGTATTTGTCCTCTAATGAATTTTGACAAATAACGCAAATAGATTGATAATAACTAAGTATTACTACCATATTAGCATTAAAAAGACACAAAAAATATATGTTCTAACCTAGTTAAGAAATTATTGTTAACCTAGCTTGTCTTTGGACTATGGCATTTGCAACTGACTTTCCTTTACCCCTAGTTAGGGCATAGATTTCCTGAATTTTCAACTGAGAAAACAAGCTAGGTTAGTACTGATACACGCACGAACATACATACACATATATATACATCAAGATGGTAACATACGAATTTATTAGAACTGATGAAATATTTAAGTATACATAGCTGCGTATAGAATGATACTTCTTAACTAGATAGCTAGATGTTTATAGCCGTTCATCAAGGGTTTGTAATTCTAGGGTTTCGAAGTCCGCCGTGATCAAAGCTCAATATTAGATAAAACTTAAGATTGAAGATTGGTGCCAATGCAATTATTAATGTGATTGTTCCAACTATATTGAGTATCATACATGTAATGACAATGGTGGGAATCGTCAGTACTCTTAGATCCATCATTCATAGCTAGAATTCCCATCATTATAAAACTTTATAGGTAATGTGATTATTTCAAGTATATTGAGTATCAAACATGTAACGATAGATTGTCACTTAGATCCATTATTCATATGACTAGAATTTCCACAATTATAAATTTTTTAAGTTTATTCTGAAAAGAATGATCATTGTCAATATCAAAATTATGATTTTCGGTATCAATATATATATATATATATATATATAATTGTTCCCATCACTAGCCAAATGAAAAAAAGTTTCATCATAGATGAAATCTCAAATGTTGTTGACAGCGAATTAAATGATACATTACTGTAACTAGAATTGTTAAGTGTTTTGGTTTCGTTTTGGTGGTTGTTCTGTTGGTTTTTGTGCCTGTAATTTGGGTGTTTTGGTTCTTGAATAGATTTTCCTGTTTAGATTTTGGGAACTGTCAGATTTTTCCTGTTTGAAGTGTTAGACTTGTAACTCAATTTGAATTTTAATGTATTCTATGCTACTGACAAAATAAATTAAGAAGAAAGACACAGAATTGATGTGAATTTTTTTTAGTCCAATACATTTTCATAGGTAAACAACATCTGTTTTATATAAAAGACAACACTTTATAATCCTATTATGTAAGTATTTTCCTTCTTCAAAAATAAATAAATAATAATAAATCAAACTGGCCTCATAGTGAGGCACAATGGATTCAGTTTCACTTCTAATTGATTATGTTTGGCTTTAACAAAAATCTCCAGTCACTATTTCTCTATAAACTTTTCAATAAACGTTTTAGATGTATCTATCTAGGCATCTCACATCAATGTGGTATAACTTATATATGTTCAATTCTAAGGTAATATACTACATTGATCTTGCTATTGGTGCTTGTTATCATGGTATAGAAAACGTTAACATGCTGAATTGCATTTGATATAAACGTTTCAAAATATTTTACACATTCTTTTCGAAATATTAATACCATGATCCAAAACTTTATCATCCTAACTACTTAACTTTCTGATGCACAAACATTATTATAAGTTTACTTTATAATTTACAAATAAGGAGCATCCTATTTTATATATATATATATATATATATATATATATATATATATATATATATATATTTCTTTATTTTGGATCATACAATCAAAGGCTAAGATCAAATTTAATAGAAGGCAAGGATTGACCATGTAGAATCATTTTAGAAATACGTAGAAAATATAATAATTATTTTCGAAATCCTACTATATAAATTAAGATTATAGGGAATACAAATTAAACTAACGTAACCAAATAAGCGCATTGTGGGTGTCAAGTAAGCAACGAAATATAGTAGTCTGGTTGAAAATTATACACTTGTTGTGACCCTACTCTTGGAGAAAATTCATCTAGTTTTAACTATATCCCAACTATTTTTGATTTTATCTTTGTTTTCAAAAAGCTATTCCAATGTATGATCATGTTTCAGATAAATATAATTCGTACCAGATAAATGTAATTCGGACAAAGTAAATGATTCGAAAAAACTTAATCCCATTGTCCTATATATGTGCCATGCCAGTGACGTTTTCCGTTCGAAATATTGTTGTACATACTATGGTTTTAAAACTCGGACCGAATCGCCGGTTCAACCGGTTAAAACCGGAATCGGTCGGCACTCCGGCCAGGTTTGAACCAATAAACTATATTTGGTCAAAAACCGGCTGACTCGGTTGAACCACCGGTTTGGTGGTTCAACCGGTAAAACTAATTGACCCCGTGAACTGGTTTTTAATTTTTTAATTTTGTTTTGTACCAAAATTTTTTTAATATTAAAATTAACCACTTTTAATAATATTGTAACTCAACTTTATTATGTTTTAGTTCATAAAAAAAGATATTTTTTAAAATTTTATTAATTACTAATAATATATATTTTTATATATTAATGACTTTACTGGGTCAATAACGGTTCGACCACTGATTGGACCAGTGACCTATCCACCCGGTACCTTTTTCGGTTCAATCACCAGTCCGGATCCTTGGCACATACCATACCGAAACACGATTTAAGCAACATTGTTTGTTACCCAGGACAAGTTCATGTTCTAGGGTAATTTCTAAGGTAAATATTTGTATTTAGTCATATTGTCCCTTTATTTAGTGGCGGTTGGTTGTCTATTATTCTCAAAATTATTTGATAGTAAAGTTATTATTTTCTCTGCTATTTGATAATAAACTTATATTTCTAGTCACCCCTATTGTCCATTACACCACACCTTTTCTTTTTTGGACATGTGAGATAATACATTACAGGAACTCTGAACCAAAAAACGCCCTAGAAAATAATATGTAGAATATGAAATATACCTCTATATCTTCTATATATCTCAAATATGAAAATTATCAGATAATTGCAGTGTTTAATTCCTCTTCTTCTTTTTTTTCGACTCTATTGCTGCAGACATATTAATTAGCAGTTCTACTGATCTTAGACTCTCCAGGCTTGTAATTTAAACACAATTCATTAAAATGCTGAGCTATGTTTCTTTCTATGTTATTGATTGTTAATTACATAAGACATAAATATATATATATATATATATATATATATATATATAATCTGCTGAGCTTAATAGTAAATTTTTTGCAAAAGCACAAATTGTATGCATGGTATAACTGTCTAGCTAATTCTCATCCCTTATATCTTCTCATTTAAAAATTATGATATCATGAACTTTTAAACTTATTCTTATCAATACTATATCAGTACCACAACAAGAGTCTATTTTGACTTTCTGAAGTTACTTTATAAAATCTTAAAATTTAAAGTTGATATTAAATCACTTGATGTTAGCTTATATATTCGTTATTATTGCAAATTACTTAAAAAAATATTACTAATTACAAAATTTATTGAGTTCAAAACTTACGCGAAAATCATCAAATTTTAATTTTAGAATTTTATAGTATGACTTCAAAAGGTCAAAATATAGAATTCCTTCTGTCCCAAAAATTAAAAAGAATCTCATGTGCAAAATAAAAAATAAAAAATGTTATTCAAATTTTAAGGGTATAGTTTTGTTCCATGTTTAATTATCCTTAAGAATAATAAGTTGTTAGTTTAGAACTGACATGATAATGAAATTATGATACTATAACAAATTTGAAAATATTGTGTCATTTTATATTATTATCAATAAAATGATGTTTGAATGAAATTATGATAACGAAGTTGAGGTATTGTATTTAATAAGTGACACATATATTCAACTTAATTTTTTTTCATCTTTTGAACTTTCAAACTTGTACAGGTTCTAATTCAGCAAGCCACCAAATATGCAGCAGCCACAGCAACCTGCAGATCAAACAGAAAGCCATGAAGCAGCAGCTTGGTTGAACCCGCGGCTAAAACATATCCCGGTCGGTTCACCTTTCCAAGCCGATGTACCCGAGTGGAGTGGCCCACCTGATGCTGATCAATACAAAAGAGACAGTTCCAAATGGTTGGGGCGACAAGTATGGCCTCCATACAGTAACCTAAGCCAAGAAAGCCCAGCAGAAGAGATTGGAAAAGGTAAGCCTAACAGTTGTACATGTACATCTGCTGGATCCCTAATGTGCATTAAGCGCCACATGGCCGAAAAAAGGAGCAAAATGAAAGGGGAATTAGGGATTGAATTTTGGAGGATGAAATTCAATGAAATGGGAGAAGAGGTGGCGAATCAGTGGACTTCGGACGAGGAAAAAATGTTTGTGAATGTTGTGAAGAGGAATCCGATATCAAATGGTAAAGGGTTTTTGAAGCCTGCGGTGGAGCGCTTGGACTGCCAGACTAGGCAAAGTATAGTGAATTATTACTATAATGTGTATGTTCCGAGGAAAATTAGCAGCAAGAATGTTGCAGATGGTGTGGTTGTTTATTCAGAGGATGATGAAGCTGGTAATAAGGTTGATAAGAGCAAGCCCAAGCCCAAGCCCAAGCCTAAGCGATCGCTGAAAAGGTCTCGAGGTGGGAAGGAAAGCGCCTTGATTCGGAAGTAGAAGAAATGATGTTGCAGGTTCATGTTTAATCACATGATTCTAGACAGTTTAAAATGGGCAGTCGATAGAAATAAAGTGTATTTGTATAGCAAAAAGTTGTATTTTCAGATGACTTTTGTTATATAAGTCATATTATTGCAACTTTGTGTTATATAAAATGCAACTTTTTTTTATAGATTGTGCATTTTAGACTGCCTAGAATCAAGATTTAGCGCATGCATGTTGAATCTTGTTATGTGTTCTTTGTTGAGGATTGATTGAAAAACCTAAAGAAACGTTGCTTATTTCAGTTCTTCGGGTATTTATATTAGGGTATCGGACAGAAAATGGAAAGTATACTCTTGTTGTGGAATTGGTTAGTTTTGTTTTATTAATTGCTTTAGATTTTGTGATGGTGTTATAAATATTTTGATAGTTATTATAACTACTTTTTTGTATAAAGAATGTGTTAGGAAAGTTCTTCATTTAGGCGTTATTCGGAAAAGAGGCCTATTTCTATGAAGAGATCATTCTCATCTAGTAAATGGTCTAAACAAAGCTCTATCAGAAGCCAGGATTCAATCCTACCATTTTGAGAATCAATTGTCACATCAAAATTCTAGATTTGGGTTAGTCCTCAATCATATTCCCTTTGTCCGGAAGAAAAACTTATTCTTTTTTTGGGGACTGAGGGAGTATTATAGTATGAAGAAGGAACAAATAAGGTATCAGTTTTACTATGCCATGTGTAGTTTCATTATGCACAGTAATAAAAATGAAGTAAAATTGTCAAACAACTGGTTTGGAGCTGCAATAGCAAGTTCGAAAGAAACGTATAACATCCTTTTTGTTATATGTATAATACTACATCCTTTTTGTTCACTTAATTTGATATGAATTTTGGTATATATGCAGCATGTTAGAGCAAATCACAAACAAATAAGCATGCATTAGGAATAGGTTTCTTTAGGAATAACCAACATGTTAGTGCAAATCACAAACACACACTGCAGGTTGGAGAAGCATGCATTAGGAGCTATTTTCACTCGGTTTTCATAAATGGTACGTTTTATGAGGTTTTGAGTTTTGAAAAAACTCTGATCATATATTTCGGAACAGATCATATATTTTGCAACAGAGAGAGTATCAGTTTTGCTAGTTAGGCAATATTTATATATATAGAGTAAGGATCAAGAGCAGAACTCTTAAAGAGCATAACTAGCAGAACACCCTTTAGCGACGGACCTTGCGACGGTTTGGTCCGTCTCTACAGCCTTTAGCTACGAGTCCGTCGCTATATGTTGTCCGTCGCTAAAGGCTGTAGCGACGGACCGGACCTATGGCGGCGGACCAAACCGTCGCAAGGTCCGTCGCTAAAGGATGTTCTGCTAGTTATGCTCTTTAAGAGTTATGCTCTTGAAATGATCCCTATATATATATATATCACGGGGTTCAAATTCATTTCTAAAATCCAAAAGAAAATTGCAAAACATAAACACCTGGCTGTTCAGAGATTTGGAGGATGAGAAATCCTGTTATTTATGATAAATTCCAGTTTTTATTCCTTTACATCATAGACCCTTGCATATTGACTGGCTTAAGAAATTTTTGTTTATGTATAGTCCTTAAAGCACAGTGTTAGGGTTTATTTATTAGTTAAGTGTGGCTGCTTGCAGTTACAAATTATGCAGGTTCTTTTACACCATGCTTATAATTATATGGAATTCTCCACATCCTTGTGACTGACTAACTTCATTCCGCGTAAGCTTTCTTAATTACTTTTCTTTAGATTCTGCAGCAAAAGCTTAATTGCCTGTTGAATTATGTTCTGTATTCTTTGTTGTGGATCAATTGTTAAAACCTAAAGAAACCTTTCTTATTTTTGCTTGCATTAGATTTTATCTAGGATGGTGTTATAACTAGCTTGATAATTGTTATAGCTACTTTTTTGGATACTAATTTAGTGTTAGGAAGTAATCATATTGATCCAAGAGCTCCATAGGAATAACAAACATGTTATTAGTTCCTGCTTAGACAAGTAACGCCCTACTGCACTTGGAATAAACCCTTGGCCAAGAACAGAAACCAATAATTTATTGAACAGTTTACTCGATATAAAGAAAAAAATAAATTGCAAAATTGCAAATAGGATATTATATACGTTTATGTTGCCTTTTATAAAATATATTTTCTTTTTCGACGTATCTCTTTATATTGGGACTGACTCATACTTCTGCGGATTCGATTAAAGGTCACTACGACATGGCAGTTGAGAGTTTATTAGTAGTCCAGTCTTGAGTTTTACTAATGTATTGTGTTTGAGCCCATGTTATAGCAATTAAGATTTTCTAGTTAATATAAAACATTATTTAATGTGTAGATTATTATAGAGCGTGTGAGATATCTAAAAAATACATCATACAAGCAGGACTAGCCAATTGATGAACCTATGTATATCGTGTGTCTATTAGTTTTCGTTCTTTATCTATTTTTCTATGACATTATTGTATGATTCATTCTTAAATTCTAACAGTTTAACTAGTGTGGCAATATATTACAGGGCTAAACTCCATTTCTATAGTCCACATGAAAATTGTAGAACATGTACAAATCGACAAAGCTCAAGTAAAATTTGATCTTTAAAAGTTATCTTTGCTTATGAGTATATGGAATTCTCCAAATCCTTGCTTTTGCCACTTCCATTTCACAAAAGATACATATTTCAAAATTTAAAAATTTAAAGGTATAATTTGTTCTATAAGCCCCTAAATTTGTAAATACTTAGTAGTAATGATCGCAATAATAATAAAATTATGATGATAAACTTAAGAAAATTATGTCAATTATACTGTTATCAAACAAAACACAACTCTATTTTTGAATATTAGTGAATCAGTGAATAAAATTGCTATCTGTTTCTCTATTATTTATGTTCTACTCGTGTAGTATTGTATAGTTCTACACCTTCATAAATACATGCAGACACTGTACACTATGCGCCAAATTATTCAAACCCTAATTGTTTTAAATCAGCATAATGTATGTTAGAAAATAGGAGCTGATATATATCAAAATAGAGAGCCAAGTGGATTTATTTGGAGAACACTCGAAGTTCACTTTGATTCTAGTTAATGTCACTCACAAAAAATGACTCGATCGCAAATGAACATACGTAGGACACTTTTAGAGTTACTAATAGTCCATAAATTAATTATATATTTATGTCTAAGACACTTTTAAATATATATATATATATATATATATATATACACATATATATACAATGATGTTGAGTTTGTGCGGTCCAAACTCATGAGATATACCAATTTTATTAGTAGTGTATTAAAACTAGTATGTGGTGGTGTTACATGGGATTATAGTCTGTTAATGGGCACATGCTTTACTGATAGTCATGTTGGTCATGCATCTGAGGCACGAATTCTTTCCCAAGTAAATAAGGAATTGGGTTAATCCATGTAGAGCCAAGTTAAACAGGAATATGAATTCCTTTGTTTTACCGAATGTAATTTGGATTTGGAGTATACAATATGTAGGTAAGGAAATTTACACCTTGTTAGGGTTAGGGTTTCGTATTGGCTGGAGAGGAGAGAAATCCACGAAGAGTACGGAACTGATTGATTGATTGAAGAGGGGAGAAGAACAGGTAGGCAATTACTCCAATGACACGTGGCAGAACTCCTAGAATCCGGAAACCGGGTTAGGGTAGCAGGGATTCCAAGAGCCTTCTAGAGTCTTTGAGTTGTGAGAGAGTTTCAGGTGTGATGAGCTTCCAAGAGTCTTAGTGTAATGTCTTGAGAGCCATCCCCTTTTCTCAGAATAAAGGGGCTATTTATAGAGTTTTCCTGAGAAATAGTCACATGCCAGGCACATGTTTTAAGGGAAATTCCCGAAATACCCTTTAATTATGTTTTAAAGGAGAAATTCCAGAAATGCCCTTTAATCATCAAAGTAATGCCCAAATTGCCCTGTTCTTCTAGCCGCCAATCCAATCCCTCAATCAATTCCCAAAATAGGTCGCATCCACGAGTCTTCTGCCTTGGAACACGTGGAGACTTCCCCGGGTCTAACGCATTTAATTAGGTTTTTGTAAACCCTAATTTGTACATTTAATTAGGTCACATGAACCCTAATTTGCACATGGGCCCACATTTGCCCCCTGCGCGAGAGTCACGATTCCTGAGAGACGCTCGTGCAAAATACTCCAAGCTTTCGAATGATTTTGTGTGACTCCCCTTGTTCAAGTCTTGAAGTTTAGAGTTCTAGAAGAGGGAACCCCTAGGGCCAAACCATTAGGGTTAAACCCTAAGGAGGCAAGACCTAGAAGGGCTCTTCCTGGAAACTCTTGGTAGATCATCTGAAATCTTCCTTATTTTGCTCAATATTTATTTCCTTATTTTCTGAGAATTAAAACAAGGAAGATCATCAGATATCATTAAATAAAATCCAATAATCAAATCGTATTTTATTATTTAGAAACAAAATCTTCCTTTATTAAAATTTTATAAAGCAAGATCTTTTCCCTTAAGAAAATCAAACATTCAATATATATATAATTTCGAAATTGTCCTACTGTTAGGAATAAAATATCAGATATCGAATATATATATATATATATATATATTTTGAAATTCTATTAGAACACCAAGTCTAAACAAATTTTCGAAAATATATATGTTTATTTAAAAAATAAGCTCAAATAAACTTATCTTTATATTTCGAAATCTTTCTTAAGAGGAAAATAAAGGTTGCTTCTCTCCTCCATCAAGTCCGAAGATCACCAAGAAGTCGTCAAGCAATCGTTCCTCATCTTAGAAAAGAGGTAAAAAAAAAAACAATTCCACCCTATAAGGCCAAATCCTAAGGGTTGAACCATATAGGATCATTCTTCCTTCTTCTTTTTCTTTCAAGTTTTTAGTTTATTTGAGTACTTTCTTCCGAACTTCATCTTGACTTGCTTCTCCTACGTTTCTTCTCAGGTCATTGTAGCTTTTCTTTTGTCTTCCGAGCCCCGTTACTTGGATCATATCTCGGTAGGGTTCCCTCGGATAATAAAGAAAAATACAATATTTATTGTGACAAAGAAGCATTCGTTCCGAAAACATTGATTTGTGGAGCGTCAGAATTTCCAAGGTACACAATAGAAGTCCCCTTAGGGGGACGAACCCTATAGGTGGCCGAACGAACCCTATAGGGGAAATTTAGCCAAGAAATTTTTTTTTTTTTTTTTTTTTTTTTTTTTTTTTTTTGCAGGAGACCAATCCCTAGGGGGGCCGAATCCTAAGGGAGCCGAACCCTAGGGGGCCGAACCCTAGGGGGCCGAACCCTAGGAGAAAATGTATCAAAATTTGCACATTGGGAAGCGTGATCACTGTTTTGACCATAACTTTTGTTCCATTTGGAGTCTCAGGGCCCATAATATATCAAAACGACCGTATCGACGAGCACTTCAAAAGTCATGGCCAACGGCCATGATATATATCAAAATAATCCAAAAAATGGCTCCGAAGGATGCATTTTGGCTGTCCGAAGTTTTTTGGAAAAATCTCAAATCTTATTTTTCTTCCATAATTGTAATTTTGATACTTCCCTGACTTCATTTCTTCTTCCTTTCAGGTATTCTCAAGTGAAAATCTCAGATTCTCCTTTTGTTATGGTAAGCCTCCTCAGGCGCATATGTTTTACTTGACATCCTTAGTATCCTCATGTGGGGTCTTCCTTACTTGCAGGCCTCGTGTACCGGATGCTCTGAAGACTTGAAGACTTCTAGGGTAACTCCCTTCGGCAATGATTGTGGAAAGGCAAAAAAGCTTGTTTCTTTATGTCGCGGCTTGCGAAGGTTGGGACGACTTCCCCCATTCCGATCGCATTCCCCGCATGTGCATAGAGATACCAAGTGCGTTTCATGCTTGATAGAAGCTTTCAGGCGGACTGACCATTATACTTCATGATTTCATGATGACACAATCCTTTTAGACTTCATCTCGGGTACCTCCTCGAGTTCCTCCCCCAGGATCCTCTGCTGTCGGGGAGATGAGATGTACTTGCTCTAGAGTAAAGCCGAGGATCCTTGTTTTTAAATTGTCAAGGATGATGATGATGATGATGAGGATGATAATGATATTCCCATTGGATTTCGCATGGATACGGCAAGTGAGGTGGCGACCTCCACTACTGGTGAACCTCGCTGACATAACATGATTGTTGTCAAGTCCTCCTCACCTCATGATGATCGTGTCAGCCTTAATGTTGACGATTTCATGTCTGATGTAGGCTTAGGTCCTGCTATGGTTAGTTCAGTTCCATCGTCACGCCCACATATAACGTCTTCTCATGACAGCTTGGAGGGTACCGGTGACACCCATGTTGATGCTGATGCTATTATGACAGTTAATCCTCCTCCCCCGAGGGGGAATCCTGCGAAACCTATGGTTGATTTCCATCCTCCCCAGAAGGATTCTCCCGAGGCTTCACCTAAAAGGGAGGGTATAGTTGCGAGTTCTTTGGGTGGGGCATCGATGCTTTACTTTCTTTGCCCGTTAAGGAGCTCGCTTTCTTCATCTTGATTCTGCCACCTCGCCTTTTAGTGACCTCGACTATCCACCCAACAACAAAGATGTCGTGGAGCTACAGGCATTCTCTAAGCCCGTGATTTGTGCAGCTCCTCTCGTGCGGGGCTGGATTTCCTCATTTCTAGGTATGGCTTTTTGTAACTTTTTGTTATTTCCTGTATCAAAGAACTCATTTATATGTCATTTATCATAGTAGAGTTTCTTTAGCATTAGTGATTGTCTTTAACTTGAATTTTTTTTCCTTAAGACCCAATGTTTAGTATTGAATCATAAGTTATTCAAATTAATACTCCAAGACAACAATATTCATAATAATGAGAGTAAACATGCAATTTTTCGATTTCTCGCAAACTAACACTTGAATCCATACTTTTAAAATCAAAGAATATCCAAGTATAAGTGAAAGTTTGACATTTTTATTAATAATCATATTGAAAAGCACAATGTTTCAAAAAATTTCATAATAATAATAGATTTTGCTTTTGTCGGATAAAGCATAACGTTCGCCACTTTTAGAGATAAAGTGTAACTTTCTCGGGTTTGAGGGCTTATAGTCAGGTGCCTCGATTACTTTTAGAGTTGAAAGTATAACTTTGAGGACTTATAGTCAGGTGCCTCGATTACTTTTAAAGTTGAAAGTATAACTTTGAGGACTTATAATCAGGTGCCTCGATTACTTTTAAAGTTGAAAGTATAACTTTGAGGACTTATAATCAGGTGCCTCGATTACTTTTAAAGTTGAAAGTATAACTTTGTGCCTTATCCCTTGGTACGTCGTGCCAATTGTTTGGCGTATAGGGTTTCATAAGGGCTTAAGTTGCATGCCTCGTCACTTGGTCATCCAATTTCTTGGCAAGTGCAATCCACGAGGACTTGACCACTATCGTGGGTGGATTTTTAATTCGTCAATTCTTGTGTCTCCTCCCTTGGTCATCCAATTTCTTGGCAAGGGATACTCTTGAGTTTTTTTTTTTTTTTTCGTCCTCTTGGGCTACACCCTGGGTAATAATGTTGCATGTTTCTTTTCCTTTGTGGTTTGGAAGTGGCTTTTCATACACGGTGCTTTTCTTTTCACAGTTCGATTTCTCCGGCTGCCAGCTTCTCATGGTATATCCTCCGCATACTGTAACAGTCCATAGTGGAATGTCCTGCGTACTGGTGGTACACACAGAAATCTGGTCTTCTTTTCATCTCTTCCGTCACCACAAATTTAGGCGTTGGGGGTTTCACCACTCCGTGCTCAACCCATTGTTCGTACAGGCCCCTGAATGCCTTCTCACTGCATGTGATAGCCTCTGGAACTGACATCCTGGTATACTTGCCCCCAAGTTTTTCTTTACTTTGTTCAAAATTTCGCTCATTCTTCTCCCTCTTGCCCCCTTGTGGGTTTGACTGAGAGTTAACCAAAGCCACAGTTGCTGTTCTCTTACCCTTCCATGTAACCATCGCATGGTTGATGGGAACTGTCACGATTCCTCCCAAATCTTGTGCGAAGGATGAGAGGGTTGCAAATGAATCACAGGCCTTTGTAATGAGATGGGGCTTGAAGGAGTCTAGAGCACCATTGTTGCATATGCTAACCAAGTTCTTCTCTTCAATTGGCTCGGCACACTTTTGTGCTTGGGCCCTGAATCTGCCCACATAATCTGACAGCTCCTCATTCGGCTTCTGCTCAAATCGCATTAGTTCTACAATAGTTACCTGTTTTTGCACATAGAAAAATTTCTTAAAAAATTGCAATTTCAGATCATCCCAATCATGGACTGATCCCTTCTCCAAATTGTAGTACCAACTGAAGGCACTATCCGTCAAAGTCTTGTTAAATTCCCTCATCAACAAATTATGGTTATTCACCTCATCATAACCCAACCATGGAGACATCGACTCCACGAACCTGGCAATATGCTCCCTGGCATTCCCTTTCTCCCCGTTATACTTTGGGAACTGCGGGGGGTGCTCAATATACCCTGCCGGGTACGGTTGTCTCTCCGCACATGTGCCGGATAGGGTGGAGTAAAGTCCAACGCTGAAGGTCGGGATGTCTGCTTGCGAAATTGATTGATCACATCGATCATATCATCCTTTGTCACATACTGGCTCGTGGTATGGACTCTTTGAGGGGCTGTAATATATTGATGCATAGGTGGTACGTATGGTAAGGAAACTGGCTGGTGTACACTTGCATCCTGCACAGTTTGCATCGGCGGTGTTTGTCGACTTGTTCGTTGGATGTGACTCGGGATGGTCGGTATCTGCACTTGTGAAAATGCTGGGAGAGTGGGCGGGACGATGTTGGGCTGAGGTTGACTCACTTCCAATCTGAGTTGTGGCACATCACCGCTGTTTTGGAGCTCCAAGTGGATGATTGGAATCGGCTGACTCTCCGTTGTTGGAGGCACAGTCGGATTCTCTTTGTTGTTGCTGTTGTCCTCCACTTCTGCTCGTTCCCCCTGCGAACTTCCTGGGAACATAGCCCTGAAAGTGGGGATTTGCATCAATTGCTGGCAGAAATTCTCCATCTCTTCCTGCTTCCTTTGCATTTCCAACATCATGGCCATCATCATCCCTTGGCCTTCTCGTGCCTCCTGTAATGCCTTGAGCATCTCCATCTGCACAGCATTCGCAGTCGTTTGCGCTCCAGTTACTTCCTCACCTTGCCTTCCTGCGTTTGTCTGTCTAGCGCTGGTTTGTTGTTGATCAGCCATTTGGGGTGATGTTGAGCTTCCTTCTGAAACGTCTTCTAGGATGGGTTGATCAAAATCCAGATTCGCGCTTTGGAGCACTGGATTCACTTGTCTTGAAATTGGATCCGGTGAAGTGATGCTTGTTGTCGGTGAAACTCTTCCTGTAATTCTCCCACTTCGAGTTGTGGGAATACCCTTCACGAATTCTACACCTCCCCAGCAGAGTCGCCAAATAAATGTAGGTAAGGAAATTTACACCTTGTTAGGGTTAGGGTTTCGTATTGGCTGGAGAGGAGAGAAATCCACGAAGAGTACGGAACTGATTGATTGATTGAAGAGGGGAGAAGAACAGGTAGGCAATTACTCCAATGACACGTGGCAGAACTCCTAGAATCCGGAAACCGGGTTAGGGTAGCAGGGATTCCAAGAGCCTTCTAGAGTCTTTGAGTTGTGAGAGAGTTTCAGGTGTGATGAGCTTCCAAGAGTCTTAGTGTAATGTCTTCAGAGCGATCCCCTTTTCTCAGAATAAAGGGGCTATTTATAGAGTTTTCCTGAGAAATAGTCACATGCCAGGCACATGTTTTAAGGGAAATTCCCGAAATACCCTTTAATTATGTTTTAAAGGAGAAATTCCAGAAATGCCCTTTAATCATCAAAGTAATGCCCAAATTGCCCTGTTCTTCTAGCCGCCAATCCAATCCCTCAATCAATTCCCAAAATAGGTCGCATCCACGAGTCTTCTGCCTTGGAACACGTGGAGACTTCCCCGGGTCTAACGCATTTAATTAGGTTTTTGTAAACCCTAATTTGTACATTTAATTAGGTCACATGAACCCTAATTTGCACATGGGCCCACACAATATATATATATATATATACACACACACATGTACACGGAGCGGTTCTCCAACATACTTGTAAAGTAACATTACATCCTTATATGACATACCTATTTAAATGGCTATTTCACAAAATGCGGAGCTCTTTCTCTAAAATAAAATAAAGCAAGCAGATTCTCTCTCCAATACGAATCATAAATCGTCAACATCTTCAAATTGGAACTACCGTTTATCGATTCCGGACTCCATTCTTGGACAGATCTAGCCGTATTCTAATCGTTTCTCTCTCCAACATCCGGACTCCATTTTTGGTATGTGGTAATTGCGGAACATCGATTCTGGTCCAAAACGACAGTTTCAACCAAGACGAAGAAAGGAGTTGTTTCCTTCAAATCGGAAAATCGATCCAAACGATTCAGGATCTACTTCGATTCTTGGATTTAGAGCATTATTCTGGACTCCATTCTTGGATTCGGAGCATTATTCTGGTATAGACTATTACAAGATTGGGTTAAATTGAAATTATTTTTTTTGTTGCTGGATTTAATTTTTTGAGCTTTATATTATTCAGCTCAAAACGAGTTTGAAGCCCCATTTTTGGATATTATTGAGCTTTATATTCTGGACTTTATATTCTGGACTTCATTCTTGGATTCAGAGCATTCTGGATATTTTTGAGCATTATTTTTTTTCCAGAATATTAAATAGCAGTTATATTATTGAGCTTGAATGAAATATCATCATTCGCTTGTAAACAGAATGATTATGTTCAAATTGATGACACACTGTTATAGTTTTTTGTTTAATAACTCTGTTTCTAGTGACTATCATGTGTGAAACCTGTAAATATATATATGTATGTTATGAATGTGTGAATATTTTTTTGTTTTTTTAATCTATTTATTTACCTTACTGCACTAGGACAACATAGAATTGGTTTGATGATTCTAAAAATTGGAGCATTTTTTTAAATTGGTTGTTAACATACATTTTTTTTAGGTTTATTAAAAATGGATGACATGCACAATAAAATAGGAAGTTGTGGGGATAATACATATATGGATTTACAGAACACATACATTTTGGAGATAGAAATGGAGGGGGATAATTTGACTGCAGAGGGATTGAATGTGAACAATGATAGGACTTGTGTCTACTATCCTCAAGTAGTCGATAAGTTTACGCCTAAGCTGTCAAGAATTTCAAAATGTTCACAATTTTTACAATACATACGCAATGCATGCTGGTTTTAGTGTGCGAAAGTGGAATGAGAAAAAAAAAGTTAGAAGCAATGAGATTTGTAGGAAGGAGTATGTGTGTTATAAGCAAGGAAAGGGCAAACTACTAGCTGATGTAGATGTAAAAAGAAAACGTGGATCTATAAAAGAAGGTTATTCTGCAAGAGTTGTAGTGGTCAAAAGAAACGAGTTGTACGTAGTTAGTAAATTTGAGGAGGGCCACTGCCACCCATTGTCAACCCCACACAAGAGGCATCTTTTACGATCGCAACGTAATGTGTCAACTGCCCAAAAATCTTTAAGTCAACAACTTGGCATGGTGAATATGCCACAATGCCAAAAATACAATTTTCTTGCAGTGCAGGCGGGAGGATTTGAAAATATTGGTTGCACACAACGAGATTTGTATAACTTTGAAAGAGACAAGCGTAATGACTTGAAGGGACATGATGGCGATATGTTGAATGAGTATTTGAAGTTAGAACAATAAAGAATCCTTCATTCACTTTCACAATTGACACAAACGATGAAAACAGGATTACTCGTTGTTTTTGGGCGAATGCAACTTCCAGAAGGGCTTATAGATTTTATGGTGATGTTGTCATTTTTTATACCACATACAATACTAATCGTTACGGAATGATATTTGCACTACTATTGGGGGTTAATAACCATGGTCAAACTATTGTATTTGCATGTGCTTTCTTAAGTGATGAGACCATAGACAGTTTTGTTTGGCTTTTCAATTATTTTTTGGAAGCAATGTCAGGTGACGCACCTGAGATGATTATTACCGATAAGGATCTAACTATGACAAATGCCATTTCACATTCTTCCTAATACCTTACATAGGTATTGTAGTTGGCACATTTTGACTAAATTTTCAGAGAAGATTGACTCGGTGAAATTCAGTACTTATTATAAAGAATTTTCATATTGCATTTGGAATTCTGAGACTGTGGAAGAGTTCAACTCCACTTGGGCGGAGGTTGTGGAGAAAAGTGGGTTGAATGGTAATAAATGGCTACAATCAATGTATGACGTCCGTTCTAGATGGGTGCCCGCACATGTGAATCATGTTTTCTCAGTCGGTATGTCAAATAGCCAATGAGCAGAGAGTTCTCATTCATTTTTTAAAAGATTTGTTTCTAAAAGAAATTCTTTAGTAGATTTTATGATTCAATTTGGTCAGAGACTTCAGCATTAAAGACATGTAGAGTTGGTTTCAGATAACAAAGATTTGAGTGAGAGGCCGAAAATGAAAATTCCACATGACTTCTTATTTCAAATGGTTGACATTTATACACACACTATATATTATAAATTTGAAGATGAATTGTTTGAGAGCTTGAATTATAGGTTTGAACTTATGAGGGAGGATGTTAGCTACTGTGTGTATAAGATTTATCGAAGGAATGTCAACAAGTTTAAAGTAAGAGAAATTCAATATGACAAATCTTTGGATTACGCAGCATGCACTTGCAAAAAGTTTGAGAGTTCGGGAATCCTATGTCGGCATGTGATAACTTACTTGAATAAGTATCATGATCTTGACAAATTTCCAACAAAATACATTTTGAAGAGGTGGACACAGACGACAAAATCAAGGGTGTAATTGATGACAATGGTGTGGCGATACAAGATGATAAACCATACTTACTCTTGCAAAGTCAATTGATTCAACTTTATTTAAATTTGGTTCATACGACTCTTACAAATGAAGAAGGCACGAATGTGTCAAAAGAATCCTTAGTTCATGTGGATGAGAAGATCAAACAAATTATTGGAAAGAATGGTTCCGAAAGAAACAATGAAATGGATTGTGGTGGAACGAGTGTGTCCAAGTCGGTTAACTTGACATCGACGACTTATGAACATAGTTACATTGATCCTAAACAAGTGCGAGCAAAAGGTTGTGGCAAAAGGCTAAAGGGTGGCAAAGAAAGAGCTTTGGGGAAAACAAAAAATCCCAACGGTAAATGTTGTCATGGATGTGGCAAAGTTGGTGTGACACACGATAAAAGAAATTGCTCGGTGCTTAATCGGTAAGCAAATTTACTTATTTGTTATTTATTTCAATTTGACTTTGCTATTTATTTAAAATTAATTTTGCTATTTCTATAAATGTAGGAATCCATGTTCAAATGATGATGCTACTCAGGATCTAAGTTTAGATGATGATAGTGATTCACCCACAGGTGCAACACTAAACTGCTATAATAACACTTGTATATTTAGATTTTTATATTAATTTGGCCTCTTTATTTTTTTGTTTTTACAGAATTAGCTTTAGAATTGCAGTAATCATGGGAGTGACTTGGGATGATCATTTTGTGTTGCCTTATGTTGCTACTATTTTGTTGGAGCAAGGGGATGTTCTGTTGTTTACCGTGCTATGGATGCTAGTTGTTACTTTGGGTGTGGGTTTTCGGTTGTTACTAGTACAAATGTTATGTTATTTAGTGTGCTAGAGGGTGTGTGTGTTTTTTTTCCTATAATGGTGTTGTTTAGTGTTTTGTACTTGGTTGCTTTTGTTTACTTTTGTTCATGTAATATAAGTACCTCTTTCTTTCAAAAGAGATGAAGCTTGGTATGCCATTATCTTTAAATTCTCAAGTGGTACTGGTTTTGTACATGCTACTAAAAAGGACAAATATGTGAATTTTCAATGCTTTTTGGAGTTCAAAGCAAACTCACTGTTTTTGTTTCCTGACAGCTCCTTTCCTTTTCCCATGCGCACTTGTTTCCAAATATAAGTTTGTTCTGAGGTTTGGACAAACATATCAATTTTCTTGTTCTTTGAACATTTGCATTTAAGCTTGTTATGTGTTGATCATTACTCATACTGTCAAGCTAGTAAGTGTTGTAAATGACCTAGCTTATCATATGTGCACACTGAATAATAAAACTGTGAAGTTTACAAGATTAAAATCATCTCCATTACATTCAACAATTTCATTACAACTTCATTGAAACTTCATTACAAACAACAAAAGCCACACCATGACTGCATAAACAAGCACCCAGTACACCACTAATTTCTTCACTCTTTCATTGTTAAATTTCATCTCTTCAATTTTTGTCACCAACTTCTGTTTTTTCTTTTCTATAGTAACTTTGTCATTTTTGACATTAACAATAACAATACTCAACTCATTAACTCTCTTTTTTAAAACTTCTATTTCAGACTTTAATTCGTTGCCTTCGCGGTAATATTGAGCAATTCTTGAGCGCGGTAATATTGCTAGATCAATCCATTCAAACGAGTCATATGGTACTGATTTATAATTTGGGCAACCAACAAACCGTCTCCCGAGATTTGTTTTGGTCCATGAAACCTTCACAGGTGAACGTTGTCCACATTTGCAGCTGTGGGATGAGCTCCTTGATGAATTTGTGCTCATGACTTGGCCTGAAAAGAAATTACGATTAATACATTACTTCACCAAATCTAATACCAAACCAGTACACCTCTAGAAAACTAAGACCAAACCAGTACACCTATAAAAATTACAGAGAGGCAATATGGATAAAAAGTCACAACACTCTAAATATGTTTTTGTAAGAGAGATGATTTATTCAATGCAAATGAATTGCCTTATATAGGCATACAGAGAACATGAAAAAGAGGTAACTCCAGCTATATGGGTATATCCCATAGAATACCATCTGTTTAAAACACATTAAGTTCAAAGCTTAGCAAAAATCAGCCCTTTTAAGCCTTTTAGCAAACAGATGGTGTGCACAGCTTATTACTCATTCGTTCTAATAAAATTTAATCACATAGATCACATTATCAAGTAACTCCAGCCATATTCCCAACCTTATCTCTCCATGGATCCACCATGATCCTCAAATTCACAACAACCAAACACGTCCTCCCAAAATTAGTCCACATAGAAGAATAAAAACAGTAACTTAGCTAGTCTAGGAGGTTTATGTAAGAAAGTATGTTGAACCTATAAGTGTTAGCTTTGTATTTGATAAGAAGGCAAGATAATTGCTTCTCTATACATACTCTATACATTCGTTACTGCCATAATAACCTTACATTGGTTCCCAAACGTCCACTTACCAAATGATGACAGTGCCCAAATCGAAGAAACTCCACTTACCAAACGACGACAATGCCTGAAATCGATAAATGATGACAGTGCCAGAAATCAATAAACGATAACAGTTCCCAAATCGAAGAATCGATTGGGTTCTCTGTTTTCGATTCGTTCCAAATCGAAGTAGCAATCTGAGATGTAGGCCCTTTCCGGATGTTGGAGAGAGAAACGATTAGAATACGGCTAGATCTGTCCAAGAATGGAGTCCGAAATCGATAAACGGCAGTTCCAATTTGAAGATGTTGGCGATTTATGATTCGTATTGGAGAGTGAAGCTGCTTGCTTTGTTTTATTTCAGAGAAAGAGCTCCGCGTTTTGTGAAATCCGTTTAAATAGGTATGTCATATAAGGATGTAATGTTACTTAACAGGTATGTTGGAGAACCGCTCCGTGTGTATATATATATATATATATATATATATATATATATATATATGGCGTGATGGTATGCAGATAAAAGGATATAACAATTGTGAGTACTTTATTCGGCTGAAGATCAAATTCAACGGCGGGTAATTTCGACAAAAGTAATACTGTAGAACGGAACAAAAAATTAGGAGTTTTCATGAAGATTTATTCATGGGTTTTCATCATTTATTCGGATCAATTAATTAATTGCTTGAAAACTTTAACTAATTTGGAGGTTTTGGGTGGTGAGATAATTTAAGTTTTTACTCAAATTAATGTATTCTTGTATTCTCTCAATTTTGTGATATTTCAAGTTTTTAGTTATAAAACTTGGAAGGACTATTTGTACTCATAATTGATTATAGTGAAATTATTCGGAGCTCGACCCATGATTTTTACCTCTTAGTTTTAGAGGGTTTTTCACATAAGATTTGTTGTCTTGTGTTTGATAAATTTTTTTGTAATATTATTTTCTATGGTTGTTATTTATTTGGTGAAATTGCATTACTTGTTTGACGTGGTTTGTTATTTAATTTATCAGAGATAGTTCTAGTTGGAGGAGTTTTCCCAATAAAGTGGTATTAAGAGCAAGGTTCTTTGCGCAGTTGTTTTTTGATAAATTAAATGGAGAAATCAAGAAGTGCCATGATTAAATTGACCTTATCTAATTTTTTAATATGGAAGCCTAGAATGGAAGACATCCTTTACTGTAAGGATTTTTATAAACCATTGGAGCTTAAGGGAGTTAATCTAGAGGATAAAATTCAGGCAGATTGGAAAAAGATGAATAGGAAGACGATCGGTTAGATCCGATAGTAGATCGATCAGAGTGTGTTCCACCATGTTTCGTAGGAAATGGATGCCAATACTCTTTGGACTACATTAGAGTCCATGTACAAGAAGAATAATGCACAAAATAAGACCTTTGTGATTCGAAAGATCATGAACCTGAAGTACAAAGATGGTAGCAGTGTATCCGAGTATATGAGTGAGTTCCAGGGATTGGTGAACTAGTTGTCTACCATGAAGTTGAATCTTGAAGACGAGATTTAGACGTTGTTGCTTCTCCGTTCGTTGCCTAACACTTAGAAAACTTTGGTTGTGTCACTAAGCAATTTAGCTCCAGAACAAAAAATTACTATGCAAATGGTCAAGGACAACATACATAATGAGGAAACAAGATGAAAAGAGCAGGGTTTGAATTTTAAGACACATGCACTTGTGGTAGAAGTAATTTCAGGGGATATCACACCGGAAACATGAATCGCAACAAAAGCAAAAATTCCAGAAATCATAGGAGCAAATAAAGACCATAGAAGGCGTTACATACAAGTGCTACAATTGTAACAAGAAGGGTCACTTCAAAAGAAATTACAAGATCTAATTAGACAAGCAGAAAACTGGTGAGCAAGGGAAGGTTAAGGAAAAGAATACTGCAACTACATTTACCAATGATGTTGTGCTTCTTTCATTTGGGGAAGAAGGATCCTTACATGTTGTTGATCAGAAAATTAATTAGGTTATTAATACATGTGTTTCGTATCATGTAACTCCCATGAGAGAATTCTTCACGACGTACAAAGCTAGAGACTTTGGGTTTGTAAGGATGGGTAACACTGATCAATCCAAGATTATTGGAATTGGTGATGTTTACATACAGACAGATGTAGATTGCACTATTACTTTGAGGGATGTTAGACACGTCTAAAATTTGCGCCTCAACTTGATTTCTAGTATGGCCTTGGACAGGGAAGGCTATGAGAATCACTTCGGCAGAGAAAAGTGGAAGCTTACCAAAGGTTTGATGATAGTTATTAGAGGTACTATTTGTTGGTCGTTATACAAAACTCATGTGAAGGCGTGTTCTAGTGAGTTGAATGCAATTAAAGATGAATCATCACTGAATTTGTGGCATAAAAGGTACCGGGCACATTAGTGAGAAAGGGTTGTAATGTTAGCAAAGAGGTCCCTTATTCCTTTTGCTAAAGGTACTGTACTAAACCTTTGTGATTATTATTTTTTGGTAACCAAATAGAGTTTCTTTTAGTAGTTCCTTTGAAAGAAAATCTAAGTTACTTGAGAGAGTATATTCTGATGTATGTGGTCCCATTGAGGTTAAGTCCTTGGATGGTAATAGATATTTTGTTACTTTTATTGATGATGTTTCACGTAAGGTGTGGGTGATTTTGTTGAAGACAAAAGACCAGGTATTCTAGTATTTTCAGAATTTTTATGCTATAGTTGAAAGGGAGACTGGAAAATTATTGAAGTGCCTTTGCATTTACAATGGAGGAGAATACACATCAAAGGAGTTTGCGACATATTGTGATAAACACAGTATTCGACATGAGCAGATAGTTCCTGGCACCCCACAACATAATGGTATGGTTGAGAGAATGAACCATACTATTATTGAGTGATTCTGATGCTTGTGAGAATGGCTAAGCTGCCTAAGTCATTCTGGAGTGAAGCTGTCTGTACCGCTTGTTACTTAATTAATAGATCTCCATCAGCACTGTTGGATTTTCAGATTCCAAAGAAGATTTGGAGCGGTAAGGATGTGTCGTATTCATATTTGAGGCTATTTGGGTGCAAGGCTTTTGCACATATCTTTAAGGAACAAAGATCGAAGCTTGATAACAAATCTACTCCATGTGTGTTTGTTGGCTATGGAGATGTAGAGTTTAGGTATAGGTTATAAGATCGAGTTCCGAGAAAATTATTTAGAAGTAGAGATGTGGTGTTTATGAGCACCAAAATTATGAGAATTTTGATAATGTTACACAGCCCAAAGATAATAGAGTTCCAGACCTCAGGGGAGTTCCTTCTCTATTATAGAATGCCACAGTTAGAGAAGGAGGCTAGAATGAAAATGTAATTGACATAAATTTGCACAATGGTGATGGGTCAGATGTAGAGAGTATTGAGCAGGGGGAGCAACCCCCTCATCTTGATATTAAAGAACTTCAGCTAAGGAGATCCACGAGAGAACGTGTGTTGTGACACCCCCTAAATCTAGGTTCTCTAACACCGGATATGGTGCTCATAATACCACACATCCATCACATCTGTTTATATTCTTAATGCGGAATAACATAAATAATTATATAGTCTAATATTACATAAGTGAATAACATCCCAGGTTCTTCAAACCTTTATTGATACTACACATAACTTCTAGTAATTAATACATTAACAGTTAAATAACCTCGTGCGTTCGATACTAGTAATCGATCTTTCCTTTACCCTTATCTTTTCTCGATCCTGCGAAACCTTCGACCTTAGCTGAAAAAACATTTTAAAATAGTAAGGGTGAGTAACTAATTTGCTCAGCAAGTATTAAGTATACGATGAACAGTAATCATGAACAAGGTATAATATTTACGTAATCTTCAACAATCATACAAAAATTATGAAGAAGCTTGAATAAATAGGATTAAACCATTTTCTTTAATTTAAAAATTCATTTTTCTTTCATATTGAGTGGTCACTATGGATCGTGAACTTTTGTAATTCGACAATTGTATATACTACGAATTCTGCGTGTGTTCCTTAGTCATTCAGGCTGGAACTTTTCCAATGAGCATCAATAGATGATTAGTGCATGAACACTCTATGTTATGCATAACACGGAAACTAACACCCACCTGTGTCTTGTCAGCTACCTCTGACTTGTCAACCACCTTTAACTTTAATATCCCCTATATTGGGGTTGTTAATCTCAACCTTATCGTAAGGGTTCGTATCAACACATCTTAGTTTGAATTATATTTCAAAGAATTATATCCATTCAATAAATTTTTTCAACATTTGTCCAACCGAATCAAATGACATCAACATACTTCTTGAAACAGTTCATGAAATAATAGAACTTTAAAAGCTCAAATGGTTCAATAATTGAACGAATCCTTTCAAAGCTCATAAGTGTGAATATGGCATTCAAATGCAATTTTAAAGAATTTCAAGAATAAGTTCGAACAGAACACTTGCACAATATTATATTTGAGTAAGTTCAGAAAACTTGCAATATCGATAATTTAATATCTGATTAAAACTTTTGGAAGCATGTGAATGCGAGCAATTATATTCCAGTTCAATATGAAACATTTTTTAAATATAGCATTTAACATACTTGTACGGAATAATAAATGTGTACAGGTGAAGGAAACTTGCACAGGATAATAGATTTGCACAAGTTAGGGAACTTGCCTGATTCGTCGTCTAAAAGTAACTTTAATTTACTCTTTCTCATACGACCTACATATTTAATAGATCGATCTACCAATTAGTTGCTTGTGGACCTCATATAATAATCTAATTAAACGTTCATCCTTCGCACAAATTTATTTTTCGAAATCTTTAGCATTTACACATCATAATCAGAACCCACAATTCAATTGTTTATTTATTACTTATCATTTATTATTATTTATATTATTTTTTTGAAAATCCGACTCGACCTGATTTGAACCGACCCAACCTGGTTTGACCCGGATTCGGACCAATAAATTTTTAAAAGCAGCGCCCTGGCGCTACAAAATAGCCTAGAGACAATGCCCCGTCGCTGGCCTTCAGAATGTCTAACTTGAATTTTTTAGCTTTTCCAATTTTTGTCGGTTTTGTTTCTTCTTGTTTTAAGACTTTATAATTTGATCATATTACATCTAAATGAGTTCAAATTTAGACCACAACTACTTGATTACATATACTTTACAAATCAAAAAGCCTTTATTATTTTCAAATACATTTGTTAGCCAAAATATTGACCCAAAATTTTAGGGTTTACATCAACACATGTGTCACTAATAAAATCATAATTTTATTTTAACTCATTTTTCTTCCGTTTCACTTGGATTATCTTCGTATTTCATAGATCTATAATATACAAGTCATAGATCTTTAAAATAACATGCACATCTTAAGCTCTATCACTTAAAGAATTATTTTCACTTAAGGTTTTCAAAAATCATGTTTTTCACTTTAATCAATTTAACTTTTCATTCTCTAATATACATAATAAACATATTCCTCCATCAATAACCACCTTTATATCTTTAGAACCCACCATGGTCCTCCACACATAATATTTCCACAACCAAGTATGTATATCACTATTTAAACCTTTTAGTAGCTTGATCTTCTTTCTCCTTGCTAGGATCTTACTATGGACTTTAGCTAGAGCTCCTCCTCTTCCTTGCTCCACCAAGAATAGCTGCCACACTTAGTGTTTCTCTCAAGCTCTCTTTTCTCTCTAACTTTGCTCTTTAGCTTGGTAAAAATGACTAAAGTGTTGGAAAATTAAGTATGTTAGGTATTTATAAGAGAACTTTGAAATAATTATAAGTTGACCCCTCCTTCTTAGTCTTCTTTAGTCAAGCTCCTCCAATTTCTCTTATTCTTGCTAGGCCCCACATGCTTAATACTAAACACTTACTTAATTAAGCTAAACAATAATTTAGGCTAATTAACCATGTTTATTATTGGACAGATATGATGTGAAGTTGTTGGGGGAAGTGGTTAGGAGTGGGTGAGAGTTGGTAAGAGTTGTTGAACCACCTTTTACACACACACACACACACACAAATATATATATATATATATATATATATATATATATATCCCCCCACCATACTTTCTTTCTTCATTGGGCCACCACATGGATAAATTCTTTGGGCCTTCCTTACTAATATTTGGGCTCATTCCTTTGGGTCTCCATTAACTCGTTAATTCTAGTCTTGGACCTCTTGCCTATTAGTTTGTAATATTCATGAACATATACAATCAAATTGCATATAAATAGCAGAAGCATGGTAAAATCAGAATTTAAAATTTTACAAACTATAACCAAGATCATACTTTATGCGCAATTATCAATTAACAAAGGAAGATAAAGAATTATACCCTTGTAGAACAAAACTTCCTCAGGTATAAATTCAACTCTAATTCCTTTGCTTTCTCCTTGAATTCACCGATTAGATTCCTTCCTTTGATAAACGTTAGACACTCAAGTGTTTGATCTCTAGAGGTGATCCACCAAGAAATAATATGTATTCAAGAAAATGGGTGTTGGCAAAATCCTAGTTTCTATCTCTATAAAATTTGTAAGTACTCTCCCAAATCTTATGGACGAGTATGTAACCTCAATCCATAATAAGACTCCTCTTATTTATAGATATAGGCAACCCTCCTAAACTATTTAGGAATAAAGTTTTATTTTAATTAAACTCTTTTAATTAATCAAACTCCTAATCCAATTAGAAATTTATGAGAGTATTTTTATTAATTAATTCTCAAACCCTTTTAGGAATTAAATAATAATAATAGTAATAATAATAATAATAAGACTCCTCTTATTAATTTATATTTAATATTTCTAAAATATTAAATAATAAATATTAAGCTATTTAATTTATTTTATCACCATAGATTAAATTAAATATACTTGATTTATTATTACGATTATGCCATTTATTTCTTAAATAAATATTTTTCTTTTACGGTGTGACCCTTTAAGTTCTCCATATTAAACCAGTTGTGAATAAATCAATTAGAACAATTCAAATCTTATTTAAATAAATAAATTAAACTATTTAATTCATTTAATTAAATAATATTTATTCTACAATAAGGGTAAGCCTCCTTAGCGATCAACAACTTTCCAGATAATATTGTTAGGTTTGTATAACGCGAACATGCAATCAAATTACATAAATAAAGCGGAAGCGCGATAAAATCAGATTTTAAAATTTTATACAAACCATCACTATGATCTTTCTTTATGCACAATTATTAATTAAACGAAAGAGATGGAGAATAAGAATTATACCCTTGTAGAATTCTAGCTTCCTCAAGTACAAGTTCACCTCCAATTCCTTCGCGTTCTCCTTGAATTCCACCGATTAAATTCCTTCCTTTGATCAACGTTAGCCACCCAAGTGTTTGGCTTCTAGAGGTGATCCACCAAGGAATAATACTTGTTCAAGAAGATGGGTGTTGGCAAAACCCTAATTTCTATCTCTATAGAAATTGTAAGTACTCTCCACAATTCTTATGCAAGAGTGTGTAACCCTAATCTATGATAAGACTTCTCTTATTTATAGATGTAGGAAAACCCTTCCCTAAACTATTTAGGATTAGAGTTTCTATTCTAATTAAATTCCTTTAATTAAATTAAACTCCTAATCCAATTAGGAATTCATGTGAGAGTACTTCTATTAATTAATTCCCAATCCCTATTAGGAATTAAATAATAGTAATAGTAATAATAATAATAAGACTCCTCTTATTAATTTATATTTAATATTTCTAAAATATTAAATAATAAATATTAAGCTATTTAATTTATTCTATCTCCATAGACTAAATTAAATACACTTAACTCATTATTACAATTATGTCATTTACTTCTTAAATTAATATTTTCCTTTTGCGGTGTGACCCTTTAGGTTCTCCATATTAAACCGGTTGTGAATAAATCAATTAGAACAATTCTAATCTTATTTAAATAAATAAATTAAACTATTTAATTCATTTAAATAAATAATATTTATTCTACAATAATGGTAAGCCCCTTTAGCGATCAACGACTTTCCAGATAATATAGATTTCAACATTAATCATAAAAGAACCTTTCAGTGCATAGTTACCGTATAATTCAATCCTTCTACCATACAATGTCCCAATTAAATATAAGACATGGAATTACTGTCAAGTCTTATTTTATTTAATTATATGTATTTCGATTCTCAAATGCACAACTCTAAATAATGCAAATTAGAAACTCTTTTCTAATTTCATTCTGCCTTGGCCAAGGACTACTGAGTTGTCATTTATCGACTCACATAGGATATTCACATCTTTTACTAGATGTGGTAGATTCTTTGTTGATCATTCACCTATCTCCATGTACAACTTATTATACCCAATCATACCCTTTATTATACCCTAAAGGTCTTAAGGGACATGTCAAAGTATAACTCATCATACACAAGATACTATGATGATCTCAAGTCCAAGGATCACTTGTACTACTATCACTAGAGGAATTCCTATTGACAGGCGAGTAAAACTCCATTAGGTATTCCTTAGCGAGCCACGTTCAGTGAACTTATTCTCCGATAAGCACCTACATACTTGCTTTAGTGTCTCCACACAAATGATTATGAGATCAATCATCCTCTTCTTAAGAGCAAGCAACATATGTACTAATCTATCCGGATTCACTAATCCCCTTTTTAGTAATCCAACGATTAGGAACGATTTTAGTTTGTGAGCTATCTAGAATTTAGATCTCATTAGCATGATCACCATCATGATTCTAAAAGCATTGCTCAAAACTATGGGTTTATCACATTTAATATAATAACACTATGTAGATAATATAAAATGCCTTTAATAACCGAATAAGATTACAAAGTATATGCTACATCATATCAAATATGATTGGCTTGTGTGCATACTACTTTCAATCTCCCACTTGCACTAAAGCCAATCGTCATGGTATCTAATACCCTTCGTCTCTAAGTGACGATCATCCTGTCGTTTGGATAAAGCTTCAGTAAATGGATATGCAATGTTGTTCTTGAGAGTCCACTATCTCTATAGTGACTTTTCTTCTTTCAATGATTCCTCTAATCAAATGAAAGTGCCGCAATACATGTTTGAATCCAAGATGAGACTTAGGAACTATTTCTAGTTCTGTGATGAACTTTTCATCCAAACAATCAACTTGCAGCTTCACTTACAACTATATACTTTGTCTTTGTCACTAAATCAGCAACTCTTTGCTATTTTGGAACCTTTCCAATTCACTGCACCACCATTCAAGGTAACAATTTACCCTAAAGTGGATTTGTTATCGTCTTGGTCAGTCTGAAAAACTTGAGTCTGTTTAGCCCTCTAGTTTTAATTCAGACCTACCATGAATCATGATCACATCTTCAATACCGGTTAAGTACTTAAGATGTTTATCACTTTCTTATAGTGATCTTCTCCAGAATATAACTGATCAACATCAGGCCTTGTATATTCATTATATACATGATAGTAACTCATGCGATCTCTCTTTAAATTGGAGACAATTTTATAGAGATTCACTCCATGGCTCATCATCATGAGACCTCTCTTAGAGTTTTCCATGCTAAACGCCTTTAGCATCGAATGAATATACGTTCATTGGGTCAAGCCGAACATCCTTTTAAATCTATCTATATAGATTTATATCCCCAATTTATAGGATGCTCCTCCCAAGTTATTCATAGAGGAATGTTTAGACAATTTTATCTTTACTGATTGTAGCATTAGTGTGTCATTCCTTATCAGTAATATATCAACATATAATACTAGGAATGTCACAGTGCTCCCACTGACATTTTTGTACACACTAGGTTCATTCTCGTTTTTGATAAAATCAAACTCTTTTGATTATCTCATCAAAATGAATGTTCCATCTTTGAGAAGCTTGCTTCAATCCATAAATGGATCATTGTATCTTAAAACACGATTTGCTTCAACCTTTGAAACAAATTCCTCTGGCTGTATCATACATACATTCTCCTCAAGTCTTCATTGAGGAAGGATGTCTCCACATCCATTTTGCCAGATTTCATAATAAGCTGCAATCACAAGCAAAATCCAAATGGACTTGAGCATTACCCGGTAATAAGGTTTTATCACAGTCAACTCCTTGACTTGAAAAACCTTTTAAACAGGTCTGGTCTTATAGGTCTCCACCTTGCCATTTGCCTCAGTTTTTCTCTTAAAGACCCATATTCACACTCTAGGCACTATGCCCTTTTGTGGAGTAACCAGAGTCTATACTTGGTTCTCATACATGGAGTCCATTTCAGATTTCATGGCCATCTGCCATTTCTTAGAGTGTCTTCTACTCATAGCCTCATCGTATATAACTGGATCATCATCCTCTATGATGCGTACCTCATCATCATCCTCTATGATGAATCCATGCCTCCCAGGTATCTTCGGTACTCTTCCAGATTTACGATTCGGTTGTGGTACAATAGGTCTATCTACAGGTTCCTCGGTTCGACTTAAAGTGCTTTGTGGTTCTTGAACTCCTTCAAGATCTATTACCCTCCCACTAGCTCCTTTAATGATAAACACCTTTATCTAAGAAGGCAGCGTGTAAGATTATAGTAATAATACCCTAAACTTTCTTTAGGATATCCCACAAGTCTGCACTTGTCAGATTTTGTCCCAAACTTATCTTTGAAACCTTTTCACATAAGCTGGACAATCCCTTATCTTAATATACTTAAGAGTATGAATCCTTCCTATCCATAACTTTTATGGAGTCTTGGCTCGGATTTTTGTGGTTACCTTAATTTTTGTAGATATGTAGCCGTTTCTAGGGCATAACCCCAGATGGATACTAGAATGTCGGTAAAAATCATTATGGACTGCACCATGTCCAATAAGGTACAATTTCTCCTTTTAGATACACCAATCTTTTATTGCGTATCAGGAGGTGTCCATTATGAGAAAATACCATTTTGAGATGATCTAGAAACTCATTGCACAAGTATTCTTTCCTCGATCTGATCAAAGAATCTTAATACTTTGTCAATATGTTTCACTTCTGAATTCTTTGAACATTTCAAATGATTCAGACTTGTATTTTATCAAATACACACATTCAACTCTTTGAATGACCATCTCCTTTTCTTTTATTAGTTTATTCAATTTGCAAAGTGTTTTTCATGTAAGTCAAGTATACAAAGTCTATCAAGTAATCTTCCAGTTTCAAACAAAACATTATCATTATAAATAAAACAACCATTGTTCTTAAATATAATACCAGAACTTTCCTTGTCCAACAACGGAAAGAAATAATGTTTCTAATGAGAACTAGAACATAATAACAACTTATTAACTTAATAGGCTTGCCCGTAGGCATTGCTAAACTATAAGTTCCTATGGTTAATGTAGCAACCTTTGCTCCATTCCTACACATAAGATTACTTACTCTTTGTTTAGCTTTCTACTTCTGCTTAGTCTCTGCATTGGATTGCATATGTGAGAACTACAGCCGGTATCCAATACCTAAGTAGAACCTTGACTTACAGAAAAATTTATTTCAATCATGAACAAACCTATATCTGTAACCGAAGCTTCACTAAGCTTCTTCTGGTTAGCCTCTGTAAGATTCTCCTTACAGTTTCCTTTCTAGTATCTAGGCTTATTGCAATGGAAGCAAACTCCTTTGCTATCTGCATCAGTCTTGTTCTTATTGTCCTTTGTTTTTGCCTTTCTATTTACCTTCTTTGAATTGTTCTTCTTTTAAGAAGATCCTTTGGCCCTCTTCCGCTTCCTGGAAGAATCATCTACCAGTAAGACTTGGTCTTTCTTGGTTGAAAAGTGATTCTTTACAGTTTTCAACATGTTTAAGCAACTCAGGCAGGCTGACATATAGCTTGTTCATGTGAAAATTCACAATAATTTTTGAGAAAGAATCTGGAAGTGATTGCAAGATCAAATCTTGGATCAACTCTCCATCCATTAAAACCTAGTTGTCCCAATTGTTCAATCAGATTGATCATTTTAGGATATAAGTCTGTACTGTATTGCCATCGGTCATTCTAGATTGGAAGAGCTCCTTAGATATCTGATATCTAATAGTCCTACTTTCCTCACCATTCAACTCCTTGAAGGTGCAGGAGTACAGTAAGAGCATCCATAGTTTCATGCTGACGCTGAAGCTCGTTACTCAGGGATGCGAGCATGATGCATTGAGCCAACTGTTCATCATCTTGCCACTTTCTAAAAGTAGCAATCTCTTCCTCAGAGGCATTGTCTGCAACTATTGCAGGGATAGGCATATTAAGGATATAAGATAGCTTTTCAGCCTTGAGAACTATTCTCAGATTCCTTAACCAGTCCGTGTAATTCGGTCCGGTTAATTAGCATCTAATATGCTACGCAGTGATAGTGAATTAGACATTGTAAAATTCTGTAAAATGAATTTGTAATTTAACAACATTTTAGCATAGATTCATTTAATTAATTACCAAAATAAATTAGGTCTTTATTTTAAATTGGTATCTCCCACTATTTTCATCAAACTATATTACCCTCAATATATAGTTCGGCAAATCTAATTAAAGGTCTGCTAGTGAGAATAAGGATCTCATTTCAAATGTATATAGCCTTGTGGTGCCACAACAAACGATATATAAATAAATAGGTAGACAACTATTGTCAATTACATCTCTATGTAATTCCTTGTATTTTGCCTCTTAGATTATTTTGATCAAGTGGTGACACATCCGAATCAAAATTATCCAAGTTAAGTCCATCCTAGCACTTCCATATATTCGAAAGAAAAACACTGTCCTTGTGGTGACACAACAAAACAGCATCGTTCAGTCTATTTATAAGCATCAAATGTGGTAAGACAACATCTTAAATATTTAATACTTACCTTGTGGTGACACAACAAACTCATATTAAATATTTAATACTCTATTTGTTTTACCATGCTAGAAGGCGACGTTCGATATTCCAAATATCTTTGAACGCTTAGGACTTAATATGATTTCTTGAGGGATTTATTATTATTAGTCTCATCTTGTTTAGCGCGCATGCACATATATATATAAAATACGCGTCATATTATTTTACATGCGAAGCATGTTGGATAATATATAATATATATATATAGTAAGCATGCACATATAGAATACTATATTCTACTCGGATTGATTATGGACTTTTATTCTAGTTTGGTTCACTAGAGCCACCAAGTGAACCAAAAGGTCAAACCTAGGGTGCAAGAATTAAATTTAAATATAACTATTACATTTAAACCCGGACTCCATTACAAATGGGTCTTCAAGCTCTCCTTGCTCCTTTGTCTCCAATTCTTCAAAATTAATTCTAACTATTCCTATTACAAAAACTATTTACAATAAATAGAAACCTTGATCAGCAGTCAAGGGGAAGTACATAGGAGGGAGATAGAATTTACATTAAGAAAAAATTAGAGAAGACGAGGTACGCAGACCCCATTTATAAAAACCCATACATTCAAGCATCCACTAAAATAAATCCAATTACACATTGGTCAATAGTCCATAATCAATCCCTATTTATTATCATACATATCTCTATATGTATCAATAAATAACATTCATCCCATGAATAATAAAACCATTCCATATATGCATTGATATCATTTAATGGGCAATATTAGTTAGTATAAAATCTAATTTCAACTCCAATTAGTTATCATGGAATCCAATTCCAACTCTAATTAGTTATCATGAAATCCAATTTCAATTAAAATAAACTTCTTTATTTTAATCATATTCCAAATCAAAATAAACTCTTTTATTTTAATTTATCCAATTTTGAATAAAATAAACTCCTTTATTTTTAATCAAATTCCAAATCAAAATAAACTTCTTTATTTTAATTTATCCAATTTTTTGAATAAAAATAAACTCCTTTATTTTTAATCAAATTCCAAATCAAAATAAACTTCTTTATTTTAATTTATCCAATTTTTTTTTGAATAAAAATAAACTCCTTTATTTTTAATCAAATTCCAAATCAAAATAAACTTCTTTATTTTAATTTATCCAATTTTTTTTTGAATAAAAATAAACTCCTTTATTTTTAATCAAATTCCAAATCAAAATAAACTCCTTTATTTTAATTTACAAAAAAAAATAAAAAAAATAAAATAATTTTACACAAACAATTATGCCCAAAACAATTAATAATTCGCATAAAGTTTGGCTCTTGATACCACTGTTAGGTTTGTATAACGCGAACATGCAATCAAATTACATAAATAAAGCGGAAGCGCGATAAAATCAGATTTTAAAATTTTATACAAACCATCACCATGATCTTTCTTTATGCACAATTATTAATTAAACGAAAGAGATGGAGAATAAGAATTATACCCTTGTAGAATTCTAGCTTCCTCAGGTACAAGTTCACCTCCAATTCCTTCGCGTTCTCCTTGAATTCCACCGATTAAATTCCTTCCTTTGATCAACGTTAGCCACCCAAGTGTTTGGCCTCTAGAGGTGATCCACCAAGGAATAATACTTGTTCAAGAAGATGGGTGCTGGAAAAACCCTAATTTCTATCTCTATAGAAATTGCAAGTACTCTCCACAATTCTTATGCAAGAGTGTGTAACCCTAATCTATGATAAGACTTCTCTTATTTATAGATGTAGGAAAACCCTTCCCTAAACTATTTAGGATTAGGGTTTCTATTCTAATTAAACTCCTTTAATTAAATTAAACTCTTAATCCAATTAGGAATTCATGTGAGAGTACTTCTATTAATTACTTCACAATCCCTATTAGGAATTAAATAATAGTAATAGTAATAATAATAATAAGACTCCTCTTATTAATTTATATTTAATAGTTCTAAAATATTAAATAATAAATATTAAGCTATTTAATTTATTCTATCTCCATAGACTAAATTAAATACACTTAACTCATTATTACAATTATGCCATTTACTTCTTAAATAAATATTTTTCTTTTGCGGTGTGACCCTTTAGGTTCTCCATATTAAACCGGTTGTGAATAAATCAATTAGAACAATTCTAATCTTATTTAAATAAATAAATTAAACTATTTAATTCATTTAAATAAATAATACTTATTCTACAATAAGGGTAAACCCCCTTAGCGATCAACGACTTTCCAGATAATATAGATTTCAACATTAGTCATAAAAGAACCTTTCAGTGCGTAGTTACCGTACAATTCAATCCTTCTACCATACAATGTCCCAATTAAATATAAGACATGGAATTACTGTCAAGTCTTATTTTATTTAATTATATGTATTTCGATTCTCAAATGCACAACTCTAAATAATGCAAATTAGAAACTCTTTTCTAATTTCATTCTGCCTTGGCCAAGGACTACTGAGTTGTCATTTATCGAATCACATAGGACATTCACATCTTTTACTAGATGTGGTAGATTCTTTGTTGATCATTCACCTATCTCCATGTACAACTTATTATACCCAATCATACCCTTTGTTATACCCTAAAGGTGTTAAGGGACATGTCAAAGTATAACTCATCATACACAAGATACTATGATGATCTCAAGTCCAAGGATCACTTGTACTACTATCACTAGAGGAATTCCTATTGACAGGCGAGTAAAACTCCATTAGGTATTCCTTAGCGAGCCACGTTCAGTGAACTTATTCTCCGATAAGCACCTACATACTTGCTTTAGTGTCTCCACACAAATGATTATGAGATCAATCATCCTCTTCTTAAGAGCAAGCAACGTATGTACTAATCTATCCGGATTCACTAATCCCCTTTTTAGTAATCCAACGATTAGGAACGATTTTAGTTTGTGAGCTATCTAGAATTTAGATCTCATTAGCATGATCACCATCATGATTCTAAAAGCATTGCTCAAAACTATGAGTTTATCACATTTAATATAATAGCACTATGTAGATAATATAAAATGCCTTTAATAACCGAATAAGATTACAAATTATATGCTACATCATATCAAATATGATTGGCTTGTGTGCATACTACTTTCAAATATAGATTTCAATATTAATCACAAAAGAACCTTTCAGTGAATAGTTACCATACAATTCAATCCTTCTACCAAACAATGTCCCAATTAAATATAAGACATGAAATTACCGTTAAGTCTTATTTTATTTAATTATATGTATTTCGATTCTCAAATGCGCAACTCTAAATAATGCAAATTAGAAACTACTTTCTAATTTCATTCTGCCTTGTTGTCATTTATCAAATCACATAGGACATTCTCTCCTTTTAATAGAAGTGGTAGATTCTTTGTTGACCATTCATTATCTTCATGTACAACTTATTATACCCAAGCATACCCTTTGAATACCGTAAGAGTTAAAGGAGCATATCAAAGTATAACTACCATACACAAGATACTATGATGATCTCAAGTCCAAGGATTACTTACACTACTATCATTGTAATATTCTGAACCCTAATAAGATTTGTATATGTAAATTATGTGTTTATTAAATGAAATTTCTTATTCCGACTCTCTGTTATGTGATGATATATTCTGATGAACGGCTGTTCAGGTAATCTTTGAAAACCTAATACGATTCGAAAACATTATCGTACATGTTTAGAATTAGAACGTATAACGTAAAACTAGATATCGAGAAGTTTAAAACCTTAAACTCTAATGAGATTTAAAGTTTGTAACATATATTCTTAATAAAGATTGAAATGATATTTCGAAGCAGGTGTTTTGTGATTATATTATGTAAACGATGAATTAGGTCAAATAAAATATTTTTGTCAAGCTGCTTAGTCGTGCTTACATTGACAAAATGATTTGTCGTGCTTTCCACGATTTCACCAAGAAGCATCCTGACAAATTATTTTTGACAAGTTATTGTGTCGTGCTTGAGAATGACAAAGTGATTTGTCGTGCTTAAGGTAACAAGCTGCATTGTCGAGCTTGTAAGATATTTTTATTGAGGAGCTTAGAAGATAGGTTCAATTGCAAGCTGCATTGTCGAGCTTAGAAGATATTTTCATTGAGGAGCTTAGATTGCAAGCTGCATTGTCGAGCTTAAAGATATTTTCATTGAGGAGCTTAGAAGATAGGTTCAATTGCAAGCTGCATTATCTAGCTTGGAAGATATTTCCATTGAGGAGCTTAGAAGAATATTCTAAGAATATGCTAGGGTGCAAAGTGTAATAGGCCGAGCCCCTAACGTGCAATTAGTGAAACTTAGTTTTTCTATAAATAGCAAGCTCAGTTCATTCATTCCTTAAGAGCAAAAACACTCTATATTTATATTCTGAGAGATATTGTGAGATAAAAATTACTTTCTAAGCATCGAAGCGCTGCGCGATTGGAAGTAAAGCTAGCAACAACAAGAGGTATTACTCTAGTGGTTATTAGTTTTATTTTTCTTTATATATATTTAGTAAAAATATACTTTTATAAGCAGTTATAATGCCCAAATTATTTTAAGTATATAGTACAAAAGTCCTATTTACAAGCAGTTATAATGTCCGATTTATTTCTCTTATATATTAGAAAATATACTTTTATAAGCAGTTACTATGTCCGAATTTCTTCAACTATTTAGTAAAAATATTCATTTTATAAGCAGTTATAATGCTGAAATTTTCTCAAATATAATAGTCGAATATTTATTTTATAAGCAGTTATAATGCTGAAATTTTCTCAAATATAATAGCCGAATATTCATTTTATAAGCAGCTATAATGCCCGATTTATTTCAACCATAGTAACCGAATATTCATTTTTGAAGCAGTTATAATGCTCAATTTATTTTAAATATTCATTCTGTAAACAGTTATAATGCTAAAATTATTTCGTATATTATAGAAGAAGTCTTATTTATATGCGGTTATGATACCCGAAATAAAACTTAAAAGATTTAATCGTTAAACGCTTATTTGTCTACATAAACTTATAATCGTGTAGGATTTACGACGAACGTTTAGACCGTTATATTAACTGTAAAAAATATACAAGGCAAGTCTTCTAACCTTGTTACATTTAAGCAAGTCTATTACATCTTGCTATCAATTATTGTGAAGTTATTGCTTCTTGTTCAGCATAACTTAAGAAATGAATCATTATTCATATATTGTTTATTCGAGCGTAAAATATTGTGTCAAACCAAATTATTTTGGTACGACATCTTATACTGAGAAATGTGGGAGCTGTCGTTTTACACTCCAAAATTAATACCTTACTAACACTCTACTAGCACAAAACTTAGTATAATGACAAGCAAGGATCGATCCCACAGAGAAATGAATTAATCTTTTACTTATTCTAATATTCCTATTATTTCTATTAATGGGGGGTTTTGAGTTTGATTCAATAAACTAACAAAAGTAATTAAGAGTGATCAATACATAAAAAGCTTCAGTTCTTCAGTTCAGTATCATCTCATCACAATCATGGAAAAGTCAAGTTTGATAATATTTACCCTTCAATGAGATTAATAACCCTAGATAACCGCAATCGTTAATTATCCGAAATTCTCCTTATGTGTAAATCTAATGTGACAATCGCCTCAAGAGACCCTAACTATCATATAACCTAGAACTATCAGTCTAGATTTAATATAACAGCAGCATGAATAATTAGAGAATTAGGTTATTCCAAGCAACAATTACACAATTAGGAATTATTTAACTTGCCTTCTAATAATCTTAATAATATCCAAAAGCTTGTCCACAATCAAATACTATTAATCGCTACCCATGATCAGATATAATATCGTTTGCTTAATACTATATCTTAATCTAGCAGATGATATTAATCAAATTAATTCAATTGGCCAAATCAAATCAAAAGATTAAATAACATATAATCAGTTAAAACAGATTATCAGAATAAATCTCATACAAGAAGGAATAAATAAATAAAACCTGATTAAACCATTAATTATGAAAAAGGTTCAACATCCCTTAGAACTAAAAGTAAGAGTTTAGCCTAACATGCCTTCAATCTCCTCCAATTAGGGTTACAATTGTAGTTGTCAAGAACTCTCTCATGATAAATTAAAAACATCTATTTATAGTCCTAAGATAATATCCTAAATCCCTAAGAATTAAGAATCCAATCTGAATTAGAAATCCTCAAAAATTACAAAAAGTCAAAGCTGGTCAAACTTGGTCAACGCCGCCTTTCTCGCCGGGGCGAGAATTTTATGCCTAGATTTCTCGCCGGGGCGAGAACGAGCAGAAAGTTTTGGGCCGGGGCGAGCTCTGGATCAGCTGGGGCGAAAACGGGCAGCAGGTTTCTCGCCGGGGCGAGAAACTCCAGTACAAAGTTCTCGCCGGGGCGAGAACCACAATTTTCCAATTTTTCAACTTTTCTCGTTTTGGCTCCGATTTTCCATCTTTTTCTACTTTTGACTCTGAATCCTCCTGACATCAATAAACAACCTAATAAGTGTATATACACAATAAAACATGCAATAAACTAAATATAAAGGAATGAAAATAAACGAATATTATGCACTTATCAAATTCCCCCACACTTAGTCTTTACACGTCCTCGTGTAAACTAAAACAAAAGTTATATTGAAGTCATTAGAATTCTATTCAACCAAACTTCCAAAGGTTCAAATTCAATTAGCATCCATGAATACTAACACCAATCAACATAAATTTGATCAATACCTCATCAATCAACTCATAACAATAATCCCATCATTCCCCACTGAACATCTCTAAATCAAATTGAAACTACATATGCATCTCCTATGATTAACACATATACTCAACTCAGGTCATATGGAACAACAACCGTGCACACTGACTCAAAACCAGAACATGTTTTTTTTTCTTTTTTCTTTCTGCTATCCATTTTTTTCATTCAGGTGAATGCATTTTATGCTCCATTTCACCTCTTCTCATTCTTTTCTTAAGTGAGTGCATTTTATGCTCCATCTCACTTTTTTTCTCACCAACGAGTGCGTTTTACGCTTCATCTCGTTGCATGTGTTTATGGGTGAGTGCGTTTTACGCTCCATCTCAACCCACCACATGTTTTTCTTTTGAGACAAAATTTTTCAATTTTTACTCTCAATTCTTTTTCAAATTTCCAATTTTTTCACATGGTCCTGCAAATAAGATAAGCAGTTACACAGTTCTAAATCATGAAATCAGTGCACAAAGTCAACTCCACAGATAACTTAGTCAAGTAAACATGTATCTCATACTCAAGTACTCATGCAATACCAATTCAATCTAAATCAGTCAACTATGGGTCCTAACTTCATTATCATCATTTATCAATTAATTCAGCATCAGACAAATTCAATCAATGGCATCAATCTTCATTCTAAAACCAAAAACCTTTGAAAACTTGACCAAACACAAAAAAAATTTCACAAAACAACTCTTTCACATTTAAAGCAAACCTACCCTATACTATCCTAAACCTAAACCCCTCCCCCACACTCAAACCTTACATTGTCCCCAATGTAAGACAATCATGCAAAGACGAGATAAATAAAAAAAACAAATAAATAAATAAATAAAAAGGGATAGAAAAGCAAATCTGATGTCTTGGGTTGCCTCCCAAGCAGCGCATTTGGTTAACGTCGTTAGCCCGACATCGATTCTCCTCAATCACTCATAACTCGGATCCACTAGGTCTATCATCTCCACACTCTCCATCGAAAATCCTTCACGGAAAGGTTTCAGCCTATGTCCATTGACCTTGAATACTTTTCCTGACTTTGGATTCTGTATATCTATAGCACCATGAGAGAACACAGTAGTAATAACAAATGGACCTTCCCAACGAGAGCGCAACTTACCTGGAAATAACTTCAGCCTCGAATTGAATAGGAGAACTTGTTGTCCAACGGTGAAATCTTTCCTCAAAATCTGCTTGTCATGGAAGGCCTTTGTCTTATTCTTGTAAAGTCTAGAACTCTCATATGCTTCATTCCTCATCTCTTCGAGTTCTTGTAGCTGGAACTTCCTATGCATTCCCGCGTCATCCAAACTCATATTACATTGCTTGATCGCCCAAAAAGCTCTATGTTCTAATTTCACGGGTAAATGACATGGCTTCCCAAAAACCAATCTGTACGGAGACATACCAATAGGGGTTTTGTACGCAGTTCTATATGCCCACAATGCATCTTCTAACCACAGACTCCAATCTTTTCTGCTTGGCTTGACGACCTTTTCCAAAATGGATTTCACTTCACGGTTGGATACTTCAGCCTGACCATTGCTTTGCGGATGATAAGATGTAGAAATCTTATGCAAAACATTGTATTTCCTGAAAAGTGCTGCTAGCATCCTGTTGCAAAAGTGAGTTCCTCTATCGCTGATGATAGCTCTAGGAGTTCCAAATCTGACAAATATGTTAGTTTTGACAAAATCTGCAACCACTTTAGAATCATCAGTCCTGGTGGCTTTAGCTTCCACCCATTTAGAAACATAGTCGACAACCAAGAGAATGTAGATATTACCATGAGAAATAGAAAAAGGTCCCATAAAATCAATACCCCAAACATCAAAAATCTCAACAATTAAAATGGGAGTTTGTGGTATTTGATTTCTATGTGATATGTTACCTGTTCGTTGACAATTATCGCATGATTTACAAAATAGATATGAGTCTTTAAAAATTGTTGGCCAATAAAAACCACTTTCTAAAACCTTATAAGCCGTCCGTTTTGGTCCAAAATGACCTCCACAAGCATAGGAATGACAAAAAGTTAGAATAGACAATATTTCAGTATTAGGCACACATCTACGGATTATTTGATCAGCATAAAATTTCCACAGATATGGATCATCCCAAACATAATGTCTAGCATCACTCCTAAGTTTATCCTTTTGGTTTTTAGAAAATTCATTGGGAATATACGCACTTGCTAAATAATTAACAATATTAGCATACCAAGGCAATTCCTCCTGAATAGAAAAGAGATGCTCATCCGGAAAGAAATCATATAATGGTAGTGCCTCCTCATCTCTCACCAGTCTACTCAAGTGATCTGCTACCAAGTTATCCGCTCCCTTCTTATCCTTGATTTCCAAGTCAAATTCCTGCAACAGCAGAATCCATTTGATAATCCTGGGTTTAGAGTCCTTCTTGGTTAAAAAATACCTGAGAGCTGCATGGTCAGAATAAACTACAACTTTAGTGCCAAGTAAATAAGATCGAAATTTATCTAAAGCAAAAACAACAGATAAAAGTTCTTTTTCTGTTGTCGAGTAGTTAATCTGAGCTACATTCAATGTTCTAGAGGCATAATAGATGGCATGGACAACTTTGTCAACTCTTTGGCCCAAAACAGCTCCGACTGCATAATTGCTTGCATCACACATTATTTCAAAGGGAAGATTCCAATTTGGCGGTTATATCACAGGTGCGGAGGTCAATAGGCTCTTCAACATGTCAAATGCCTCCTTGCACGCATCATCGAACTGGAATTCCACATCTTTTTGTAGCAACTTACATAATGGCAGAGCTATTTTGGAAAAGTCTTTGATAAATCTCCGATAGAAACCTGCATGTCCAAGAAAAGAACGAATCTCCCGCACATTGGCGGGGTAAGGCAAAGCAGACACACAATATCTATCTTAGCTTTATCAACCTCTAAACCTTTAGCTGACACAACATGACCAAGTACTATACCCTGTTCTACCATAAAATGACACTTTTCCCAATTAAGAACAAAGTTAGTTTCCAAGCATCTATCTAGCACACTAGTTAGATTGTCCAAGCACAAATCCAAAGAATCACCATGTACTGTGAAATTATCCATAAAGACCTCGATGCAATTTTCTAAAAGATCAGAAAAAATGCTTACCATGCATCGCTGGAAAGTACCTGGTGCATTGCAAAGTCTAAACGACATCCTCCGGTATTCAAAAGTACCAAATGGACACGTGAATGTGGTCTTTTCCTGGTCTTCGGGTGCAATCACGATCTGATTATAACCTGAAAAACCATCTAGAAAGCAATAATAAGTATGCCCCGCTAATCTTTCTAGCATTTGATCAATAAAGGGAAGAGGAAAGTGGTCTTTTCTGGTTACAACATTTAGTTTCCTGTAGTCAATACACACTCTCCATCCTGTTTGTATCCGTGTGGGCACCAACTCATTATTGTCATTCGTGATGACAGTTATCCCAGACTTCTTCGGAACTACCTGTACCGGACTCACCCACTGACTGTCGGAGATGGGGTAGATTATGCCTGCATCAAGTAATTTAATCACCTCTTTCTTGACTACCTCCATCATGGGTGGATTTAATCTTCGCTGTGCTTCTCTCGTGGGCTTTGCTCCATCATCCAAAAGAATCTTATGCATGCACATCGCGGGGCTTATACCTTTGATATCTGCTATCGTCCAACCAAACACTGTGACATGGTCCCTTAGAACTCTCAACAATTTCTCTTCCTGCACTTTGGTTAGATTACTAGCAATAATCACAGGTAAAGTTTCATTAGTCCCTAAATATGCATATTTCAAGTGAGCAGGTAAAGGTTTCAATTCTAAGATTGGAGCTTGCTCCACAGATGGTAACAGTTTTTTATGAGAAACAGGCAATTGAGTTGATTGAACTGCATATTTATCTGTGAATTTTGATAAAGAGTGCAATGCAGCCACAACTTCCTTCAATTCCTGATTCTGGTCAAATTCTTCCTCTTTATCCATGTCCAAGTTGTTAGCAATAGCCATTTCCAAGCTTTCCCTGTGGTCTTGTTCAAAAGATCCCTGCACTATAGAATCAATGATGTCAATGGCAAAAACATGATCACCATCACTAGGGTACCTCATGGCGTCATATATATTGAACTGAATTTTCTCTCCATCAAATTACATGGTCAAGGTCCCATTGTGCACATCGATCATTGTCCTTGCTGTTTTCAAGAATGGCCTTCCTAGCAAGATGTGCGAGGGATTTGGAGATCTGTCATCTTCCATATCCACAATATAAAAATCTGCAGGAAATATTAACTGATTCACCTGCACTAAGACATCTTCAATTACCCCTTGAGGGTAAGTGTTAGTACGATCAACAAGTTGAATGATAACACCAGTTTGTTTCAAAGGTCCTAGATTTAAAGAAGCAAATACAGATAATGGCATGACATTTATTGACGCTCCTAAATCTAGCATGGCTTTCTCAAATCTGGTATTACCTATTCTGCATGGGATTGTAAACATTCCTGGATCTTTACATTTAGGAGGCATTTTTCTTTGAAGCACTGCTGACACATTCTCTCCTACAGTGACTTTTTCATCATCTTTCAATTTTCTTTTGTTAGTGCACAATTCTTTCAAAAACTTTGCATACATGGGCACTTGTTTGATGGCCTCCAAAAGAGGAACATTGACTTCTACCTTCCTGAAGGTTTCCAAGATTTCCTTATCCTTTTCGTCCTTCTTTGAAGTCTTGTGTGTTCTAGGTGGAAACGACAATGGTGGGGTCTTAACTGGAGTAGATGGGGTAACAGCTTCCCTCGGTGTCTTTATCTCATCACTAACCTTCTCCTTTTCAATTTTCGTCACTGTTTTGGGTACTTCTAACTCTTTTCCATTCCTTAGTGTAATCGCACTAGCATTCTCCCTTGGATTGACAACTGTTTGGGAGGGCAACTTTCTTGAACCCTGAGCATCCAACCTCCCCACTGTGGTGGCAAGTTGACCTATCTGATTTCTCAAGTCTTGAACAAAATTTTTCGTTTCCTGCTGGAACTGCTGTGTCTGACTCATGAATGCCTTGAACATGTCTTCCAAAGATGTTCCAGAATTTGCAGGAGCTGCCTGTCTAGGTTGATATTGATGTGGAGCTGGTTGTGGGAACCCTTGTTGTCTAACCGGATACATGCTTTGCGCTGGTGGCCTATTTCCTCCATAACTAAGGTTAGGGTGATCCCTCCATCCTGGATTGTAAGTATTTGAATATGGGTCATACTTCCGTTGAGGTTGTGCTTGATAATTTCCCACTGCATTAGCTTGCTGTGCGGTTTCATCCTCTTGCAATGTCGGACAAGAATCAGTACTATGACCATCCATTAAACAAATCCCACAAACTTTTGCTGCTGGTGTATTTCCTATAGCCAATTGTCTAACCATCGCAGTCAAATCAAAAATTTGTTGTTCAAGATTGCTCGTGGTAATCTCATTCACTTTTACAGGTGCACGGTCATTCCTTGTCCCATACTACTGAGAATTAGCAGCCATATTTGCAATTAAAGTCCTTACAGCCTCCAGTGTCTTATCCACTAGTGCTCCTCCACTTGCAGCATCGATCATACTCCGATCCATTGGTAATAATCCCTCATAAAAGTACTGAATCAGGTGTTGATCGTCTATTTGATGGGGAGGACAACTGGAACACAGTTTTTTAAATCTTTCCCAATACTCATACAGTGTCTCTCCGTTGAACTGTCGAATGCCGCATATCTCCTTTCTGATGTTGGTAACTCTTGAAGCAGGAAAGTACTTCTCCAAGAACAGCCTTTTCATGTCATTCCATGACTGTATTGACCCTGAAGGAAGATAGTACAACCAGTCCTTTGCTAGATCTCCCAATGAGAATGGAAATGCCCTTAGCTTGATTTGATCCTCTGTTATTCCATGTGGCTTCATGGTGGAACACACCACATGGAATTCCTTCAAGTGCTTGTACGGATCTTCACCTGTGAGACCACAAAAAGTAGGCAAAAGATGAATTAGTCCCGATTTAAGTTCAAAAGCAGCAGTTAATGTAGGATATTCAATGCATAAGGGTTGTTGATTGAGATTAGGAGTGGCTAATTCTTTTTTAAGTGTTCTATTGTTATTTGGCACCGCCATTTCTTCTTCTTCCTCTGAATCGGTGGATGATGTATTTGACAGTAATTCAAGTGCTATGTTGAGTCCCGGTGATGGAATTTCGTCTGACTCTGCAGTGATGCCTCGAGCTTGACGAGCTTCTTTCCTTAGCCTGCGTACAGTTTTCTCAATTTCTGGATCAAAATTCAAATCACCGGATTGAGAGGATCGTGTCATAAACTACAATAATAAACAAAAATAAAATAAAATGAAGAATAAATAAAGATAAATAACACTTCCCCGGCAACGACGCCAAAATTTGGGAGCTGTCGTTTTACACTCCAAAATTAATACCTTACTAACATTCTACTAGCACAAAACTTAGTATAATGACAAGCAAGGATCGATCCCACAGAGAAATGAATTAATCTTTTACTTATTCTAATATTCCTATTATTTCTATTAATGGGGGGTTTTGAGTTTGATTCAATAAACTAACAAAAGTAATTAAGAGTGATCAATAAATAAAAAGCTTCAGTTCTTCAGTTCAGTATCATCTCATCACAATCATGGAAAAGTCAAGTTTGATAATATTTACCCTTCAATGAGATTAATAACCCTAGATAACCGCAATCGCTAATTATCCGAAATTCTCCTTATGTGTAAATCTAATGTGACAATCGCCTCAAGAGACCCTAACTATCATATAACCTAGAACTATCAGTCTAGACTTAATATAACAGCAGCATGAATAATTAGAGAATTAGGTTATTCCAAGCAACAATTACACAATCAGGAATTATTTAACTTGCCTTCTAATAATCTTAATATCCAAAAGCTTGTCCACAATCAAATACTATTAATCGCTACCCATGATCAGATATAATATCGTTTGCTTAATACTATATCTTAATCTAGCAGATTATATTAATCAAATTAATTCAATTGGCCAAATCAAATCAAAAGATTAAATAACATATAATCAGTTAAAACAGATTATCAGAATAAATCTCATGCAAGAAGGAATAAATAAATAAAACCTGATTAAACCATTAATTATGAAAAAGGTTCAACATCCTTTAGAACTGAAAGTAAGAGTTTAGCCTAACATGCCTTCAATCTCCTCCAATTAGGGTTACAATTGTTGTTGTCAAGAACTCTCTCATGATAAATTAAAAACATCTATTTATAGTCCTAAGATAATATCCTAAATCCCTAAGAATTAAGAATCCAATCTGAATTAGAAATCCTCAAAAATTACAAAAAGTCAAAGCTGGTCAAACTTGGTCAACGCCGCCTTTCTCGCCGGGGCGAGAATTTTATGCCTAGGTTTCTCGCCGGGGCGAGAACGAGTAGAAAGTTTTGGGCCGGGGCGAGCTCTGGATCAGCTGGGGCGAAAACGGGCAGAAGGTTTCTCGCCGGGGCGAGAAACTCCAGTACAAAGTTCTCGCCGGGGCGAGAACCACAATTTTCCAAAATTTCAACTTTTCTCGTTTTGGCTCCGATTTTCCATCTTTTTTCTACTTTTGACTCTGAATCCTCCTGAAATCAATAAACAGCCTAATAAGTGCATATACACAATAAAACATGCAATAAACTAAATATAAAGGAATGAAAATAAACGAATATTATGCACTTATCAAAATGAAACACCTTGATGTAAGGTGAACTGAAACACCTTGATACAAGGTGGTGGTAAATGTTGATTATATATCGACACAAAATTGTAGGATGATATGCATACTCCTAGGATATTGGTTAGGCTGATCCCCTGCCAGATATCCGAAATCAAACGGTTATAAGTCATTGAAGACTGATAGAACTAATTGAAATATATGGTTCATGTATAGAACCCTCAGTTATACATCATTGACATCTTTCAAATTAAATACATTGTGTTTACGTTTTCAAATGAACTTGTTGAGCATTTGTAGCTCATTCTTGCATATATCTGTTTTTGCAGTTTTAAATGATAATCCCAGCACTTCTTGGACAGACAAAGGAAAAGGACATGTTAATTAGTTTTAATTACTGTTTTGAATAATTCAAGTCTTTTATAAGGCTTTGTTGTAATAACTTAGTACTGAGAACGATGTAACCGAACTTAATGATATGAAATATATTATCATCCTTCATTATATCGAATGCGTTATACTCTGATCTTTACTTTGTTTAGCATAGTTGTACTAAGGAAATACAGTATCTATACGAACTATACATCTGAATGAGGGTATTTGAATGATATTGAAAGTCCTATAAGCTCTGAGGTTACACTTAATGAGCGCCGGTAAGGTGCCATCTTTACCAGAATGCGCCCCTCAGTTCTATGGACAATCTTATCGTTAATACTGTGAATGTCAGATAGATAGGGAATATCGATATGAAAGAGGTATTCATGAGATATGAATCTATACATCCAAATGAGGGTATCCAAACACAGATAATGTTCTGGCAAGAATTATCATCTGTTATGGGATACTATAAAATACTAGATGCTGAGGAGGCTGAACATCCTATAGATGGACAGCTAGTAGATCCTGATCCTAATGAGGAGATTGGAGCGAGTCAGATGATGAGTGTCGATAGACACGAGGAGATAGTTGTAGGGTTAGTACAACAGTCCACCGAAAACCTAGAGGCTGCTAACTTTCGAACATATGTAGCTGAAGATTTGTTAGAGAGTGAGAGGGATAACACTCGCCGTCTTAGGACACTCCTCCAGAGTGCTCAGAAGGAAAGGCAAGATGCACAGATGCATTTATACCGAGCTGAGAAGGGATGTCGAGATACATTCGAAGGCTTAGAGCGTCGAGTGCTTAGGTATCCCGTAGAGGAGAGGAAGGTAGATTATATGATAGATAGATCAGTGGTCTGTCATATGGTCCAGGATGCTTATATGGAGATACGTGATCATTCAGTCTAGTTTAGTACTTAAGTTTATTTTCTGTAGTTTGTATTATAAAGATTTTGGGTTGTAAAATAGGGAATCTTTTGTACTAACTAGTGGTAACATAAACCACTAGTCGAATATGTAATCGTTCTGCATGTGATATACAAATTGTGTTTGTACAAATCAAATTATTAATTCTATGTGTAGTATATACCTGTATTTATACTTGTCTTTTCTTTATTTTTAGAATCATGGCATTAGGACGAAGAAACCATACCAGAAATGAGACTAATGAATCAAAGTACACCCAACAACTAGTAGACTTACTATTAGGAACCTTACAGGGTCATCCACCACACCAGCCCAACACAAATAATCTACATAGGTCAGCATTTAAAGACTTTAAAATAGTCGGGCCACCTGAGTTCCAGGGAACTGTGGATCCAGTTGAAGCCCAAACTTGGGTAACTGAAATGGAAAAGTTCTTCACTGTAACAAAAGTAAGTGAGGAAAAAAAGAAAATCTTTGCTACCTTTTTCCTAAAAGGTGAGGCAAACTTCTGGTGGGAAATAACAAAAACTAGGGCCGATGAAGGGATAATTCCTTGGGTAAGATTCAAAGAACTATTCTTTGAAAATTACTTTCCACAAACCATGCAAGACCGAATGGAGGTTAAATGTTTAGAACTAAAACAAGGAGAAATGACTGTATCTCAGTATACAACCAAGTTAACGAATTGTCTCATTTTACCCCACATCAAGTAAACTCTGAGACAAGAAATACTAGGAGATTTGAGGAAGGGTTGAAACCTCAGATAAGGAGTAGGATATCAATTTTCCAGTTGAAGACGTTTTCAAAAATTCTTGAGAAGGCTATCATAGCCGAGACCGAGAATGAAAATCTTCTCAAATTTCATAAGGAGAAGAGGAGTCAGAATGAAGAGGGAAAATTCAAAGGAGAAGTCAGTACAGGGGGTAATAATAACAACAAGAGGAAGTGGGATACCACTTTTTTTACTAACTTTAGGAAAAGAGGGAATAATTACAATAACAACACTACCAACAGAAACCAGAATAACAAGATGGAACGTTGTGTCACATGTGGAAAGAACCATCTGGGAGTATGTCGTAGCAAGGTGCTTACCTATTACAGCTATGGTCAGGAGGGACATTATTCCAATGATTGTCCCAAGAAGAGCACTAATAACATCAATCAGGGCAATCAGAATTATAAGTGTTATAATTGTGGCGCAACAGGTCACATATCTAGAAATTGTCCAAAGAATAGGAACCAAACCGGGGGAGGAAATCAAACCACAAAAAACACCCTCAATCCAACAGTAGCAGGAGCTGGAGGTCAGAGTCGTCCAACAGCCAGAACATTTAATATGACGATGAGGGATGTTGTTGCTTCACAAGACGTGGTGACATGTATCATCCCTATCGACACTTTAAATGCATATGTGTTATTCGACTCTGGTGCTACTTGTTCATTCGTGTCTAATAGCTTTGCTAAAAACTTGAATATGCCATGCGAAGACTTAGACATACCTTTCAATGTAGAAATTTCAAATCGAGAGATAATTCCCGTTAAAACTGTATATAAAGATTGTAACGTAGAGATTAAGGGACACAAGTTTTTTGTGGACCTCTTTCCTATACAGCTCGGGAATTCGATATAATCTTAGGCATGGATTGGTTGGTTAATCATAATGCAATGATTGACTGCCATCGGAAGCGTGTAAACCTAGTGACTGGGTCTAAGTCAAAGGTAGTGTTTAACGGTGGTTGCTCACCTAAACGATCTCGATGTCTAACAGTAATGCAAGCGGAGAGATTGCTTAGGAAGGGTTGTACAAGTTATTTGGCATATATAGTAGATACTCGAAAGGAAGGAGCAAAGCTAGATCAAATACCTGTAGTTAGGGAATTTCAAGATGTATTTCCCGATGACTTACCAGGTCTTCCTCTAGATAGGGAGATCGAGTTTGCTATTGATCTTGCACCTGGTACGACACCAGGGTCGAAGGCACCGTACAGGATGGCACCAGTGGTGTTGAAGGAGTTACTTGTGCAGTTACAAGAACTCTTAGACAAGAAGTAAATACAACCTAGTGTTTCACCTCGGGGAGCACCGGTGTTGTTTGTCAAGAAGAAGGATGGAACTTTCAGGTTATGTGTTGACTATAGAGAATTAAATAAATTAACCGTAAAGATTAAATATCCTTTACCAAGAATTGATGATCTGTTTGACCAGTTGAAAGGGGTCGAACACTTTTCGAAGATCGACCTACGATCAGGTTATCATCAATTAGAGGTAAGAAAAGAAGATGTGCCGAAGACATCGTTTAGGACACGTTACGGACATTATGAGTTTCTTGTGATGTCTTTTGGATTAACGAATGCACCGACAGCATTCATGGTCTTGATGAACCGAGTGTTTAAACCATGCTTAGACAAATTTGTCGTAGTGTTCATCGATGATATTTTAGTATACTCGAGAATAAAGGAGGAGCATGCTGAACACTTAAGAAGCGTACTCGAGATATTACGAAAGGAACAACTTTATGCAAAGTTTTCTAAGTGTGAGTTCTGGTTGGAACGAGTTCAGTTCTTGGGTCATGTAATTGACAAGAATGGAATAGCGGTGGTTCCAGCAAAGATAGAGACAGTGGTGAATTGGGAACAACCAACCACTCCCACAAAAGTAAGAAGTTTTCTCAGTTTAGCAGGGTACTATCAGCGTTTTATACAAGATTTTTCAAAAATAGCAACCCCGCTAACCAATTTAACTCAAAGACGGTAAAGTATGTCTGGACAGATAAATGTGAAGAAAGCTTCCGAGAGTTGAAGAAGCGATTGAGCATGGCACCAGTGTTATCTTTACCAGATGATACAGGAGGTCTTGTCGTTTATAGTGATGCATCACACAAGGGATTGGGTTATGTGTTAATGCAACATGGGAAGTAATTGCATATGCATCGCGATAACTCAAAGACTATGAGAAGAAGTATCCTACGCATGATCTTGAGTTAGCCGCTGTAGTATTTAGCTTGAATATCTGGAGGCATTACTTGTATGGGGAGAAGTGTGAGATATATACAGATCACAAAAGTCTGAAGTATATTTTCATGCAGAAGGAATTAAACATGAGGAAGAGGAGATGGCTAGAGTTGATAAAGGATTTCGACTGTGAAATTTTTTATCACCTTGGGAAAGCCAACGTCGTAGCAGACGCGTTAAGTAGGAATAACCAAGAAAAGTTGAATATAATAACCAACAACGAGGTACTGATAAAAGAGTTTGATAAACATGAGATTGAGGTAAGAGTTCCAGTTAATTCTACCCAGAAGTTATTCGTTGTGGAAAATGGTTCAACTTTGTTAGAGAGAGTCAAGGGACTACAGGAGACTAATGCAAAGTGTCAAAAGTGTAAGACTGAAATAACTCATAAGAAGAATGACAAATTCAGAGTGGATAAGGATAGGGTACTAAGGTACGAAGATAGAATTTGGGTACCCTCAGTACAAGAATTAAAAGATGAAATACTGAATGAAGCCCATAGTTCTGAGTTCGCCGTGCATCCAGGTAGTACAAAAATGTACAAAGATTTAAGCCGACACTTTTGGTGGTCTAACATGAAAAGAGAAATAGCAGAGTGGGTAAGTAAATGTTTAACGTGTCAAAGAGTTAAAGCTGAACATCAGAAACCGAATGAATTACTACAGCCCTTAGAAATTCCTGAGTGGAAATGGGAACATATTACTATGGATTTTGTAGTAGGTCTTCCAAACACCCAGAAAGATCACAATGCCATTTGGGTAATTGTAGATTGTCTTACCAAGTCAGCTCATTTTCTACCTATAAAAGTTAACTTTAGTCTTGACCAGTTAGCCAAAGTTTATATCAATGAAGTTATTTCTAGACATGGAGTCCCTGTTTCTATAGTATCAGACCGAGATCCCCGATTTACTTCACATTTTTGGACAAGTCTCCAGAAACATTTAAGAACTCAGTTAAAATTAAGCACAACTTATCACCCGCAAACCGACGGTCAGAGTGAGAGAACAATTCAAACATTGGAGGACATGTTGCGAACTTGCATCATGGACTTCAAGGGGAGTTGGGAAGATCAGTTACCTTTGGTAGAGTTTGCCTACAATAATAGCTATCATGTCAGCATGGGAATGCCACCATTCGAAGCTTTGTATGGAAGGAAATGTAGGACGCCATTATGTTAGGATGAGGTTGGTGAGCGACAAATGTTAGGACCAGAAATAGTTCAACAAACCGCCGAGGTAGTTCGAATTATACGAGAAAGATTGCAAGCGTCTCAAGATCGACAGAAGAAGTATGCGGATCAACACAAGAAACTACAAGATTTTGATGTCGGTAGTCACGTGTTTTTAAAAGTATCTCCGTGGAAAGGCAAAATCCGTTTCAGTAAAAAAGGAAAATTGAGTCCAAGATTCATTGGACCATTCCAGATCTTAAGGAGGATAGGTGAGGTAGCTTATGAGGTACCCCTACCTCCTGAGTTAGAATATATTCATAACGTGTTTCATGTGTCCGTATTACGACCATACAAACCCGATTATAAACATGTTATTGATTACGAGCCTATTCAGATCGAGAAAGATTTATCATATGAAGAAGTTTCTATTGAAATCATAGATAGGAAAGAACAAAATCTACGGAATAAAGTGATACCTTCAGTCAAGGTTATTTGGAGAAATCAAAACATAGAGGAAGCTACATGGGAGCTCGAGAGTAAAATGCGAGACAACTACCCACATTTATTTTTGTAACATATACTGTAATTTCGAGAACGAAATTCTTATTAGTAGGGGTAAATGTAATATTCTGAACCCTAATAAGATTTGTATATGTAAATTATGTGTTTATTAAATGAAATTTCTTATTCCGACTCTCTATTATGTGATGATATATTCTGATGAACGGCTGTTCAGGTAATCTTTGAAAACCTAATACGATTCGAAAACATTATCGTATACGTTTAGAATTAGTGTTAGGTTTGTATAGCGCGAACATGCAATCAAATTACATAAATAAAGCGGAAGCGCGATAAAATCAGATTTTAAAATTTTATACAAACCATCACCATGATCTTTCTTTATGCATAATTATTAATTAAACGAAAGAGATGGAGAATAAGAATTATACCCTTGTAGAATCCTAGCTTCCTCAGGTACAAGTTCACCTCCAATTCCTTCGCGTTCTCCTTGAATTCCACCGATTAAATTCCTTCCTTTGATCAACGTTAGCCACCCAAGTGTTTGGCCTCTAGAGGTGATCCACCAAGGAATAATACTTGTTCAAGAAGATGGGTGCTGGCAAAACCCTAATTTCTATCTCTATAGAAATTGCAAGTACTCTCCACAATTCTTATGCAAGAGTGTGTAACCCTAATCTATGATAAGACTTCTCTTATTTATAGATGTAGGAAAACCCTTCCCTAAACTATTTAGGATTAGGGTTTCAATTCTAATTAAACTCCTTTAATTAAATTAAACTCTTAATCCAATTAGGAATTCATGTGAGAGTACTTCTATTAATTAATTCCCAATCCCTATTAGGAATTAAATAATAGTAATAGTAATAATAATAATAAGACTCCTCTTATTAATTTATATTTAATATTTCTAAAATATTAAATAATAAATATTAAGTTATTTAATTTATTCTATCTCCATAGATTAAATTAAATACACACAACTTATTATTACAATTATGCCGTTTACTTCTTAAATAAATATTTTCCTTTTGCAGTGTGACCCTTTAGGTTCTCCATATTAAACCGGTTGTGAATAAATCAATTAGAACAATTCTAATCTTATTTAAATAAATAAATTAAACTATTTAATTCATTTAAATAAATAATATTTATTCTATAATAAGGGTAAGCCCCCTTAGCGATCAACGACTTTCCAGATAATATAGATTTCAACATTAATCACAAAAGAACCTTTCAGTGAATAGTTATCGTACAATTCAATCATTCTACCATACAATGTCCCAATTAAATATAAGACATGGATTTACTGTCAAGTCTTATTTTATTTAATTATATGTATTTCGATTCCTAAATGCACAACTCTAAATAATGCAAATTAGAAACTCCTTTCTAATTTCATTCTGCCTTGGCCAAGGACTACTGAGCTGTCATTTATCGAATCACATAGGACATTCACATCTTTTACTAGACGTGGTAGATTCTTTGTTGATCATTCACCTATCTCCATGCACAACTTATTATACCCAATCATACCCTTTGATATACCCTAAAGGTCTTAAGGGACATGTCAAAGTATAACTCATCATACACAAGATACTATGATGATCTCAAGTCCAAGGATCACTTGTACTACTATCACTATAGGAATTCCTATTGACAGGCGAGTAAAACTCCATTAGGTATTCCTTAGCGAGCCACGTTCAGTGAACTTATTCTCCAATAAGCACCTACATACTTGCTTTAGTGTCTCCACACAAATGATTATGAGATCAATCATCCTCTTCCTAAGAGCAAGCAACGTATGTACTAATCTATCCGGATTCACTAATCCCCTTTTTAGTAATCCAACGATTAGGAACAATTTTAGTTTGTGAGCTATCTTGAATTTAGATCTCATTAGCATGATCACCATCATGATTCTAAAAGCATTGCTCAAAACTATGGGTTTATCACATTTAATATAACAGCACTATGTAGATAATATAAAATGCCTTTTAAGAACCGAATAAGATTACAAAGTATATGCTACATCATATCAAATATGATCGGCTTGTGTGCATACTACTTTCAATTAGAACGTATAATGTAAAACTAGATATCGAGAAGTTTAAAACCTTAAACCATAATGAGATTTGAAGTTTGTAACATATATGCTTAATAAAGATTGAAATGATATTTCGAAGCAGGTGTTTTGTGATTATATTATGTAAACGATGAATTAGGTCAAATAAAATTTTTTTGTCAAGCTGCTTAGTTGTGCTTACATTGACAAAATGATTTGTCGTGCTTTCCATGATTTCACCAAGAAGCATCCTGACAAATTATTTTTGACAAGTTGTTGTGTCGTGCTTGAGAATGACAAAGTGATTTGTCGTGCTTAAGGTAACAAGCTGCATTGTCGAGCTTGTAAGATATTTTCATTGAGGAGCTTAGAAGATAGGTTCAATTGCAAGCTGCATTGTCGAGCTTGGAAGATATTTTCATTGAGGAGCTTAGATTGCAAGCTGCATTGTCAAGCTTAAAGATATTTTTATTGAGGAGCTTAGAAGATAGGTTCAATTGCAAGCTGCATTGTCGAGCTTGGAAGATATTTTTATTGAGGAGCTTAGAACAATATTCTAAGAATATGCTAGGGTTCAAAGTGTAATAAGCCGAGCCCTTAATGTGCAATTAGTAAAACTTGGTTTTTCTATAAATAGCAAGCTCAATTTATTCATTCCTTACTATTTTTCAAGAGCAGTTCAAGAGCAAAAACACTCTATATTTATACTCTGAGAGATATTGTGAGATAAAAATTACTTTCTAAGTATCGAAGCGCTGCACGATTGGAAGTAAAGCTAGCAACTACAAGAGGTATTACTCTAGTGGTTATTATTTTTATTTTTCTTTATATATATTTAGTAAAAATATACTTTTATAAGCAGTTATAATGCCCAAATTATTTTAAGTATATAGTACAAAAGTCCTATTTACAAGCAGTTATAATGTCCGATTAATTTCTCTTATAAATTAGAAAATATACTGTTATAAGCAGTTACTATGTCCGAATTTCTTTAACTATTTAGTCAAAATATTCATTTTATAAGCAGTTATATTGCTAAAAAAATTTCAAATATAATAGCCGAATATTCATTTTATAAGCAGTTATAATGCTGAAATTTTCTAAAATATAATAGTCGAATATTCATTTTATAAGCAGTTATAATGCTGAAATTTTCTCAAATATAATAGCCGAATATTCATTTGATAAGCAGCTATAATGCCCGATTTATTTCAACCATAGTAACCAAATATTCATTTTTTAAGCAGTTATAATGCTCAATTTATTTTAAATATAGTTAAAAAATATTCATTCTGTAAACAGTTATAATGCTAAAATTATTTCATATATTGTAGAATATGTCTAATTTATATGCGGTTATGATACCTGAAATAAAACTTAAAAGATTTAATCGTTAAACGCTTATTTGTGTACATAAACTTATAATCGTGTAGGATTTACGACGAACGTTTATACCGTTATATTAACTGTAAAAGATATACGAGACAAGTCTTCTAACCTTGTTACATTTAAGCAAGTCTATTACATCTTGCTATCAATTATTGCGAAGTTATTGCTTCTTGTTCAGCATAAGTTAAGAAATGAATCATTATTCATATATTGTTTATTCGAGCATAAAATGTTGTGTCAAACGAAATTATTTTGGTACGACATCTTATACTGAGAAATGAAACACCTTGATGTAAGGTGAACTGAAACACCTTGATATAAGGTAGTGGTAAATGTTGATTATATATCGACACAAAATTGTAGGATGATATGCATACTCCTAGGATATTGGTTAGGCTGATCCCCTACTAGATATCCGAAATCAAGCGGTTCTAGGTCATTGAAGACTGATAGAACTAATTGAAATATATGGTTCATGTATAGAACCCTCAGTTATACATCATTGACATCTTTCAAATCAAATACATTGTGTTTACGTTTTCAAATGAACTTCCTGAGCATTTGAAGTTCATTCTTGCATATATGTTCTTTTGCAGTTTTAAATGATAATCCCAGCACTTCTAGGACAGACAAAGGAAAAGGACATGTTAATTAGTTTTAATTACTGTTTTGAATAATTCAAGTCTTTTATAAGGCTTTGTTGTAATAACTTAGTACTGAGAACGATGTAACCGAACTTAATGATATGAAATATATTATCATCCTTCATTATATCGAATGCGTTATACTCTGATCTTTACTTTGTTTAACATAGTTGTACTAAGTAAATACAGTATCTATACGAACTATACATCTGAATGAGGGTATTTAAATGATATTGAAAGTCCTATAAGCTCTGAGGTTACACTTAATGAGCGCTGGTAATGTGCCATCTTTACTGGAATGCGCCCCTCAGTTCTATGGACAATCTTATCGTTAATACTGTGAATGTCAGATAGATAGGGAATATCGATATGAAAGAGTATTCATGAGATATGAATCTATACATCCAAGTGAGGGTATCCAAACACAGATAATGTTCTGGCAAGAATTATCATCTGTTATGGGATACTATGAATCTTGGATAAATAGAAGTCATATATTATTGAATATTTATAGTTGTATAGTTTCACATGAGCACCATATCTGCTACAGGGAGTGTAGAGAATTTGGGAGCGTCACAAGTTGGTATCAGAGCTATAGATTATAGCTCTAAGGTAGTTAGGAAATACCTTAGGGGTATAGTCTTTGAGTCCATAAAATACTTAATTATACATAAAATAATCTTAAAAACTTTATATTATGTGTAAATTTGTTTCGTTATAATACTAAACAACTAAAATTCTTTTGTAGGATGTTAGAGACAAATTGGAATGACCTCCCAGTTATAGATCAACCCATGGTAGGGTGGCTGTCAGAGAGTGAGTCAGAAGAAGATCTAGAAGAGATATATTCCGTGCTAGGGACACCAGAGGAGGAGGACCCAGAGGAAGAAGAACTCATACATGACTAGGAGATACTAGATGCTGAGGAGGCTGAAGATCCTATAGATGGACAGCTAGTAGATCCCGATCCTGATGAGGAGATTGGAGTGAGTCAGATGATGAGTGTCGATAGACACGAGGAGATAGTTGCAGGGTTAGTACAACAATCCATCGAAGACCTAGAGGCTGCCAACTTTCGAACATATGTAGTTGAAGGTTTGTTGGAGAATGAGAGGGATAACACTCGCCGTCTTAGGACACTCCTCCAGAGTGCTCAGAAGGTAAGGCAAGATGCACAGATGCATTTATACCGAGCTGACAAGGGATGTCGGGATACATTCGAAGGCTTAGAGCGTCGGGTGCTTAGGTATCCCATAGAGGAGAGGAAGGTATATTATATGATAGATAGATCAGTGGTCTGCCATATGGTCTAGGATGCTTATAAAGAGACACGTGATCGTTCAGTCTATTTTAGTCCTTAAGTTTATTTTCTGTAGTTTGTATTATAAAGATTTTGGGTTGTAAAATAGGGAATCTTCTGTACTAACTAGTGGTAGTATAAACTACTAGTCGAATATGTAACTGTTCTACATGTGATATACAAATTGTGTTTGTACAAATCAAATTGTTAATTCTATATGTAGTATATACCTGTATTTGTACTTGTCTTTTCTTTATTTTTAGAATCATGGCATCAGGACGAAGAAACCAGACCAGAAATGAGACTAATGAATCAAACCCCACCCAACAACTAGTAGACTTACTATTAGGAGCCTTACAGGGTCATCCATCACACCAGCCCAACACAAATAATCTACATAGGTCAGCATTTAAAGACTTTAAAACAGTCGGGCCACCTGAGTTCAAGGGAACTGTGGATCCAGTTGAAGCCCAAACTTGGGTAACTGAAATGGAAAAGTTCTTCACTGTAACAAACGTAAGTGAGGAACAAAAGACAATCTTTGTTACCTTTTTCCTAAAAGGTGAGGCAAACTTCTGGTGGGAAATAACAAAAACTAGGGCCTATGAAGGGATAATTCCTTGGGTAAGATTCAAAGAACTATTCTTTGAAAATTACTTTCCACAAACCATGCAAGACCGAATGGAGGTTAAATGTTTAGAACTAAAACAAGGGAAAATGACTGTATCTCAGTATACAGCCAAGTTTAACGAATTGTCTCGTTTTGCCCCACATCAAGTAAACTTTGAGACAAGAAAAACTAGGAGATTTGAGGAAGGGTTGAAACCTCAGATAAGGAGTAGGATATCAATTTTCCAGTTGAACACGTTTTCAAAAATTCTTGAAAAGGCTATCATAGCCGAGACCGAGAATGAAAATCTTCTCAAATTCCATAAGGAAAAGAGGAGTCAGAATGAAGAGGGGAAATTCAAAGGAGAAGTCTGTACAGGGGGTAATAATAACAACAAGAGTAAGTGGGATACCACTTTTTCTACTAACTTTGGGAAAAAGGGGAATAATTACAATAACAACAACACTACCAACATAAACCAAAATAACAATATGGAACGTTGTGTCACATGTGGAAAGAACCATCTGGGAGTATGTCGTAGGAAGGTGGTTACCTGTTGCAGTTGTGGTCAGGAGGGACATTATTCCAATGATTATCCCAAGAAGAGTATTAATAACACCAATAAGGGCAATCAGAATTATAAGTGTTATAATTGTAGCGCAACAGGTCACATATCTAGAAAATGTCCAAAGAATAGGAACCAAACCGGGGGAGGAAATCAAACCACAAACAACACCCTCAAACTAATAGTAGCATCCCTATCATCCAACCACCAGAACATTTAATATGACGATGAGGGATGATGTTGCTTCACAGGACGTGGTGACAGGTATCATCCCTATTGATACTTTAAATTCATATGTGTTATTCGACTCTGGTGCTACTTGTTCATTTGTGTCTAATAGCTTTTCTAAAAACTTGAAAATGCCATACGAAGACTTAGACATACCTTTCAATGTAGAAATTGCAAATCGAGAGATAAATCCCGTTAAAACTGTATATAAAGATTGTTACGTAAAGATTAAGGGACACAAGTTTCTTGTGGACCTCTTTCCTATACAGCTAGGGGAATTCGATATAATCTTAGGCACGGATTGGTTGGTTAATCATAATGCAATGATTGACTACCATCGAAAGTGTGTAAACCTAGTGACTGCGTCAAAGTCAAAGGTAGTGTTCAACGGTGGTTACTCACCTAAACGATCTCGATGTGTGACAGTAATGCAAACGGAGAGATTGCTTAGGAAGGGTTGTACACGTTATTTGGCATATATAGTAGATACTCGAAAGGAAGGAGCAAAGCTAGATCAAATACCTGTAGTTAGGGAATTTCAAGATATATTTCCCGATGACTTACCAGGTCTTCCTCTAGATAGGGAGATCGAGTTTGCTATTGATCTTGCACCTGGTACGACACTAGTGTCGAAAGCACCGTACAGGATGGCACCAGTAGAGTTGAAGGAGTTACTTGTGCAGTTACAAGAACTCTTAGACAAGAAGTAAATACAACCTAGTGTTTCACCTTGGGGAGCACCAGTGTTGTTTGTCAAGAAGAAGGATAGAACTTTAAGGTTATGTGTTGACTATAGAGAATTAAATAAATTAACCATAAAGAACAAATATCCTTTACCAAGAATTGATGATCTATTTGACCAGTTGAAAGGGGCCGAACACTTTTTGAAGATCGACCTACGATCAGGTTATCATCAATTTGAGGTAAGAAAAGAAGATGTGCCGAAGACAGCGTTTAGGACACGCTATGGATATTATGAGTTTCTTGTGATGTCTTTTGGATTAACGAATGCACCGACAACATTCGTGTACTTGATGAACCGAGTGTTTAAACCATGCTTAGACAAATTTGTCGTAGTATTCATCGATGATATTTTAGTATACTCGAGAACAAAGGAGGAGCATGTTGAACACTTAAGAAGCGTACTGGAGATATTACGAAAGGAACAACTTTATACAAAGTTTTCCAAATGTGAGTTCTGGTTGGAACGAGTCCAGTTCTTGGGTCATGTAATTGACAAGAATGGAATAGCGGTGGATCCAGCAAAGATAGAGACGGTGGTGAATTGGGAACAACCAACCACTCCCACAAAAGTAAGAAGTTTTCTCGGTTTAGCAGGGTACTATCGGCGTTTTATACAATATTTTTCAAAAATAGCAACCCCACTAACCAATTTAACTCGAAAAACGGTAAAGTACGTCTGGATAGATAAATGTGAAGAAAGCTTCCGAGAGTTGAAGAAGTGATTGAGCATGGCACCAGTGTTATCTTTACCAGATGATACAGGAGGTCTTATCGTTTATATATTTTCACGCAGAAGGAATTAAACATGAGAGTTGATAAAGGATTTCGACTGTGAAATTTTATATCACCCTGGGAAGCCAACGTCGTAGCAGACGCGTTAAGTAGGAAGAACCAAGAAAAGTTGAATATAATAACCAACAACGAGGTACTGATAAAAGAGTTTGATAAACTTGAGATTGAGGTAAGAGTTCCAATTAATTCTACCCAGAAGTTATTCGTTGTGAAAAATGGTTCAACTTTGTTGGAGAGAGTCAAGGGACTACAGGAGACTAATGCAGAGTGTCAAAAGTGTAAGACTGAAATAACTCATAAGAAGAATGACAAATTTAGAGTGGATAAGGATGTGGTACTGAGGTACGAAGATAGAATTTGGGTACCCTCAGTACAAGAATTAAAAGATGAAATACTGAATGAAGCCCATAGTTCTAAGTTCGTCGTGCATCCAGGTAGTACAAAAATGTACAAAGATTTAAGCCGACACTTTTGGTGGTCTAACATGAAAAGAGAAATAGCAGAGTGGGTCAGTAAATGTTTAACGTGTCAAAGAGTTAAAGCTGAATATCAAAAACCGAGTGGATTACTACAACCCTTAGAAATTCCTGAGTGGAAATGGGAACATATTACTATAGATTTTGTAGTAGGTCTTCCAAACACCCAGAAAGATCACAATGCCATTTGGATAATTGTAGATCGTCTTACCAAGTCAGCTCATTTTCTACCTATAAAAGTTAATTTTAGTCTTGACCAGTTAGCCAAAGTTTACATCAATGAAGTTATTTCTAGACATGGAGTCCTTGTTTCTATAGTATCAGACCGAGATCCCCGATTTACTTCACATTTTTGGACAAGTCTCTAGAAACATTTAGGAACTCAGTTGAAATTAAGCACAACCTATCACCCGCAAACCGACGGTCAGAGTGAGAGAACAATTCGAACATTGGAGGACATGTTGCGAACTTGCATCATGGACTTCAAGGGGAGTTGGGAAGATCAGTTACCTTTGGTAGAGTTTGCCTATAATAATAGCTATAATGTCAGCATAGGAATGCCACCATTCGAAGCTTTGTATAGAAGGAAATGTAGGACGCCATTATGTTGGGATGAGGTCGGTGAGCGACAAATGTTAGGAGCAGAAATAGTTCAACAAACCGCTGAGGTAGTTCGAATTATACGAGGAAGATTACAAGCGTCTCAAGATCGACAGAAGAAGTATGCGGATCAACACAATAAACTACAAGATTTCGATGTCGGTAGTCACGTGTTTTTAAAAGTATCTCCGTGGAAAGGCAAAATCCGTTTCGGCAAGAAAGGAAAATTGAGTCCGAGATTCATTGGACCATTTCAGATATTGAGGAGGATAGGTGAGGTAGGTTATGAGGTAGCCCTACCTCTTGAGTTAGAACATATTCATAACATGTTTCATGTGTCCGTATTATGACCATACAAACCCGATTATAAACACGTTATAGACTACGAGCCTATTCAGATCGAGAAAGATTTATCATATGAAGAAGTTCCTATTGAAATCATAGATAGGAAAGAACAAAATCTACGGAATAAAGTGATACCTTCAGTCAAGGTTATTTGGAGAAATCAAAACATAGAGGAAGCTACGTGGGAGCTCGAGAGTAAAATGCGAGACAACTACCCACATTTATTTTTGTAACATGTACTGTAATTTCGAGGACGAAATTCTTATTAGTGGGGATGAATGTAATATTCCGAACCTTAATAAGATTTTTATATGTAAATTATGTGTTTATTAAATAAAATTTCTTATTTCGACTCTCTTTTATGTGATGATATATTCTGATGAACGACTGTTCAGGTAATCATTGAAAACCTAATATGATTCGAAAACATTATCGTATATGTTTAGAATTAGAACGTATAACGTAAAACTAGATATCGAGAAGTTTAAAACCTTAAACCCTAATGAGATTTGAAGTTTATAACATATATGCTTAATAAAGATTGAAATGATATATTTCGAAGCAGGTGTTTTGTGATTATATTATGTAAACAATGAATTAGGTCAAATAAAATTTTTTTGTCAAGCTGCTTAGTCGTGCTTACATTGACAAACTGATTTGTCGTGCTTTCCACGATTTACCAAGAAGCATCCTAACAAATTATTTTTGACAAATTGTTGCGTCGTGCTTGAGAATGACAAAATGATTTGTCGTGCTTAAGGTAACAAGCTGCATTGTCGAGCTTGTAAGATATTTTCATTGAGGAGCTTAAAAGATAGGTTCAATTGCAACTTGCATTGTTGAGCTTGGAAGATATTTTCATTATGGAGCTTAGATTGCAAGCTGCATTGTCGAGCTTAAAGATATTTTCATTGAGGAGCTTAGAACAATATTCTAAGAATATACTAGGGTGTAAAGTGTAATAAGCCGAGCCCCTAACGTGCAATTAGTGAAACTTGGTTTTTCTATAAATAGCAAACTCAGTTCATTCATTCCTTACTATTTTCAAGAGCAGTTCAAGAGCAAAAACACTCTATATTTATATTCTGAGAGATATTGTGAGATAAAAATTACTTTCTAAGTATCGAAGCGCTGCACGATTGGAAGTAAAGCTAGCAACTACAAGAGGTATTACTCTAGTGGTTATTATTTTTATTTTTCTTTATATATATTTAGTAAAAATATACTTTTATAAGCAGTTATAATGCCCAAATTATTTTAAGTATATAGTACAAAAGTCCTATTTACAAGCAGTTATAATGTCCGATTTATTTCTCTTATATATTAGAAAATATACTTTTATAAGCAGTTACTATGTCCGAATTTCTTCAACTATTTAGTAAAAATATTCATTTTATAAGTAGTTATAATGCTGAAATTTTTTCAAATATAATAGCCGAATATTCATTTTATAAGCAGTTATAATGCTGAAATTTTCCCAAATATAATAGCCGAAAATTCATTTTATAAGCAGTTATAATGCTGAAATTTTCTCAAATATAATAGCCGAATATTCATTTTATAAGCAGCTATAATGCCCGATTTATTTCAACCATAGTAACCGAATATTCATTTTTCAAGCAGTTATAATGCTCAATTTATTTTAAATATAGTTAAAAAATATTCATTCTGTAAGCAGTTATAATGCTAAAATTATTTTATATATTGTAGAAGAAGTCTTGTTTATATGCGGTTATGATACCCGAAATAAAACTTAAAAGATTTAATCGTTTAAACGCTTATTTGTCTACAGAAACTTATAATCGTGTAGGATTAACGACGAACGTTTAGACCGTTATATTAACTGTAAAAGATATACGAGGCAAGTCTTCTAACCTTGTTACATTTAAGCAAGTCTATTACATCTTGCTATCAATTATTGTGAACTTATTGCTTCTTGTTTAGCATAACTTAATAAATGAATCATTATTCATATATTGTTTATTCGAGCGTAAAATGTTGTGTCAAACTAAATTGTTTTGGTACGACATCTTATACTGAGAAATGAAACACATTGATGTAAGGTGAACTGAAACACCTTGATTTAAGGTGGTGGTAAATGTTGATTATATATCGACACAAAATTGTAGGATGATATGCATACTCCTAGGATATTGGTTAGGCTGATCCCCTACCAGATATCCGAAATCAAGCGGTTTTAAGTCATTGAAGACTGATAAAACTAATTGAAATATATGGTTCATATACAGAACCCTCAGTTATACATCATTGACATCTTTCAAATCAAACACATTGTGTTTACGTTTTCAAATGAACTTACTGAGCATTTGTAGCTCATTCTTGCATATATCTTCTTTTGCAGTTTTAAATGATAATCCCGACACTTCTGGGATAGACAAAGGAAAAGAACATGTTAATTAGTTTTAATTACTGTTTTGAATAATTCAAGTCTTTTATAAGGCTTTGTTGTAATAACTTAGTACTGAGAACGATGTAATCGAACTTAATGATATGAAATATATTATCATCCTTTATTATATCGAATGCGTTATACTCTGATCTTTACTTTGTTTAGCATAATTATACTAAGTAAATACAGTATCTATACGAACTATATATCTGAATGAGGGTATTTGAATATTACACTTAATGAGCGCCGGTAAGGTGCCATCTTTACCAGAATGCGCCCCTCAGTTCTATGGAAAATCTTATCGTTAATAATGTGAATGTCAGATAGAGAGGGAATATCGATATGAAAGAGGTATTCATGAGATTTGAATCTATACATCCAAGTGAGGGTATCCAAACATATAACGTTCTGGCAAGAATTATCATCTGTTATGGGATACTGTGAACCTTAGATAGATAGAAGTCATATATTATTGAATATTTATAGTTGTATAGTTTCACATGAGCACCATATCTGCTACAGGGAGTGTAGAGAATTTGGGAGCGTCACAATCACTAGAGGAATTCCTATTGACATGAAAGTAAAACTCCATTAGGTATTCCTTTAGTGAGTCACGTTCAGTGAACTTATTCTCCAATAAGCACCTATATACTTGCTTTAGTGTCTCCATACAAATGATTATGAGATCAATCATCCTTTTTCTAAGAGCAAGCAAAGTATGTACCAATCTATCCAGATTCACTAATTCCCTTTTAGCAATCCAACGATTAGGAACGATTTTAGTTTTAAGCTTTTTAAGGATTTAGATCTTATTAGCATGATTATCATCATGATTCTAAAAGCATTGCTCAAAACTATGGGTCTATCACATATAAAATAATAGCACCATGTAGATAAAGTAAAATGCCTTTAATATATTAATTCTTTTATTAATAAATGAATAAGATTACAAAGTATATGATACATCATATCAAATATGATTGACTTATGTGCATAGTATTTTCAATCTCCCACTTGCACTAAAGCCAATCGCCATGTTATCTAATACCCATCTTCTCTAAGTGACAATCAAACTACTATTGGGTTAAAGGTTTAGTAAATTGATCTTCAATGTTGTTCTGAGAGTCCACTCTCTCTAAGGTGACTTCTCCCTTTTCAATGATTTCTCTAATCATAAAAAAGTGCCGCAATACATGTTTGGATCCTAGATAAGACTTAGATTCCTTAGTTTGTACAACAACCTAGTGTTTTCACAATATACCAACTAGGAACCATTTCAAGTTCTGTAATGAACCTTTCATTTCTGTAATGAACTTTTCATCCAAACAACCAACTTGCAGCTTCATTTACAACTATTTGCTTTGTCTTTATCACTTAATCAGCAACTATTTGCTGAACTCCAATTTAGGCAATTCAAGAGGCTCCAAAAAGCTAAGAAGTAGCTCTACAACTTTCATTCTTTGAGTTTTAAGAGATATGGGCTGAAGTAGCTACTATGTAAATGGAAACTCCAAACTTTTATCTCTGTTAATATTAAGGCCATTACTTTTGATCCGTGAGGAGTTACAGGACGTACCACTTATCAAATTGAAGCTCTCGACGAGATCTACAATAAAATTCAAATCCCAAGCCATGAACATGCATCTAACTTGACATTAAAATCCCTTCAATCTTCTTTCCTTGTATTTGCTTACATATTTTACTCTAAAAGATGTTCGAATTGTATTTCCTTGCTTCTTCCTACAAAATAACATAAAAACATTATAAATACCTAATACTAACATAAAATACTTAAGAACTCACAAATTATCAAGCCAAACGTACTTAATTCGTAGGTATAAAACTCACTTATCAAACTTGTAGAAACACAGTACTAAGGATGTAATTAAGCATACCTAACTCATTTATTAACTTATTAAACCTAGATTCATCTAATGGCTTAGTAAACATATCTGCTAGCTGATTTTCAATTGAAATGTAATGCAATGATATATTATTATTTTGCACATGATCTCTAATAAAGAGATCTCTGATGTTTGAGTGATCTCTGATGTCTATATGTTTGGTCCTAGAATGCATGACGGGATTACGAGTAATTGAAATAACACTTGTATTTGATAAGTGCATAATATTCGATAATTTTGATTCCTTTATATTTAGTTTTATTACATATTTTATGGGTATATGAGCTTATTAAGGTATTTATTGATTTCAGGAGAATTGGAGCTAAAAAGAGAAAAAGAAGAAAAAGGGATCAAAATGTGCGCATAAGGAGAAAAAGAGAAAACAGACAGAACTTGTGGGCTGCGGCGCTGGACTCTAGGTCATGACACTCAAATGCTGAGATGCGGCGCATGAGGTTTTCCGCGGGCACGTGGGCGCGTGGCTTGCGACAGAATTTGTCAAGCTTTGTAATTTTTCAAGGAATTCTATTGCAATTTGGATTGTTATTTTCTTAGGGTTTTAGGACTTTGTTCTAGGGGCATAAATATATGTTCTTAGTCAAGTTTTAGAGGTCTTGGATGCTCACAATTGTAAACCCTAGATTTAGAGGCAAGGTTGGAGACGTGTCAAGCTAAGTTCTTTATTTTCAGTTCTAAGGGATGTTGAACATAATTTATAATTAATGGTTTGATTGAGTATTCATTATTTATCTCTTCTCATATGAAATTCATTCTTGATAATTTGATTGAATTGTTGCATGTTATTAGTTTAATTAATTTGATTTCTGCAGGATTAAATTAGTTAACTGATAATATCTGCTAATGAATTGTTGCATGGTATTAAGCAAATGATATTGTATCTAATCATAAGTAGCAATTAATAATACTTGATTGTAGACAAGCTTTTGGTTGTTATTATGATTATTAAAAGGCAAATTAAATAATCCATGATAGTGTGATTGTTACTTCGAATAGTCTAATTCTATAATCCTTAATGCTGCTGTTATATTAAATCTAGACTGATAGTTCTGGGTTGTATGATAGTTAAGGTCTAGTGGGGGCGACTATCACATTAGATTTAAAACCTAAGGAGAATTTCGGGTAATTAGCGACTGCAGTTATCTAGGACTATTAATTTCATTGAAGGATAAATAGTGTTACGCTTGATTAATCTGTTATTGTGAAATGGTGATACTGAACTTATGAACTGGAACTTTTAATTTATTGGTTATTTTTATTTATTTACTTTTGTCAATTAGTTAATCAAACTCAAACCCCCCTCCCAAATCTTCATTTTCATAGGAAAATAAAAGAATAAATATAAAATAATTCACTCTCTGTGGGATCGACCCTTGCTTGTCATTATACTGATTTCTGTATTAGTAGAGTAGAAATAAGGATTTAATTTTGGGGTGTAAACGACATCTCCCAAATTTTGGCGCCGTTACCGGGGAGTGTTATTTGTTTTTATTTATTCTTTGTTTTCGTTTATTTATTTGTTTTTCTTTTATTTTTATTTCTAGTTTAGAACTCTATTCGCTCACTCTTTTGAACTGGATTTTGATCCTGAGTTAGAGAAAATTGCAGGAAAGGATGGCTGCCAACAACAGGACTTTCAAAGAATTAGCTTCGCCTAATCTTGATCAGCCATCATTGTGTATGAAATATCCTACTTTAGATGCTGCTTTTGAATTACAATCAGGATTAATCCGCCTTTTGCCTACTTTTCGTGGTCTTACAGGTGAAGATCCATATAAGCATATAGAGGAGTTTCATGTGGTGTATTCCACCATGAAGCCACAAGGATTAACAGAGGAACAAATCAAGCTTAGAACTTTTCCATTTTCACTAGCAAATTTGGTAAAGGAGTGGTTGTACTATCTTCCTTCAGGATCAATACGATCATGGAACGAAATGCAAAGGCTATTCTTGGAGTACTTTCCTACTTCAAGAGTTGTTACCATAAGGAAGGAGATATGTGGAAAGACTCTTTATAAGTATTAGAAAGATTTAAGAAATTATGTTCCAACTGTCAACCTCACCAGATCGATGATCAACACTTGATCTAATACTTTTATGAGGGATTGATGCAGCGAGTGGAGGAGCACTAGTTGACAAAACTCCAGAGGTTGCGAAGAACTTAATTACAAACATGGCAGCAAACTCACAACAGTATAGAACTAGGATTAATCATACACCTACAAGGGTGAACGGGGTAAACACATGTAATCTTGAGCAACAAATTTTTGATTTAACTGCTATAGTTTGACAAATGGTTGCAGGGAATATGCAAGTAGCAAAAGTATGTGAAATTTGTTCCATGTCAGGGCATACTACTAATGCTTGTCCAATATTGCATGAGGATGAAAGTGTTCAACAAGTCAATGTTGTAGGGACATTCTCAAGACAACATCAACATCGTTATGATCCCTACTCCAACATATCACCAATGCAAAGTGTTTTTCAGAATGAGCAGCAAGGTTTTCAAGGAATACCTCTTGAGGATATGTTCAAGGCCTTCATGAACCAAGCATAACAATTCCAACATGAGACAAAGGCATCCATCCATAATTTGGAACACCAAATGAGTCAGCTTGCTATCACAGTTGGAAGGTTGGATTCTCAACGTGCAAGGGAGTTACCTTTTCAAACTATTATCAACCCAAGAGAGAACGTATGTGCAATTACCTTAAGATGTGATAAAAAGGTATGGCAGCAAGATGAGTTCATGCTTACTTCAGGAATTGACAACAGAGTTGAATTTGATGAGGCAGAGTAAGAGGAGGCGGTAGTACCATCAAAGTTGAAGAAGGAGGAGAAAGACAAAGTGATACTGGAAACAGTTCACGGGGTTGAGGAGGTTCTAGAGCGAACAGACGAGGAGAATTTGCAGGTTACAGTTATCAATAGCGTGGAATTGGATAAAGAAGAAGAAATCGAGTGGAGTTCTAATCTGAAGGAGGCTACAACTGCATTATATTCTTTGCCACAACTTTCAAATAAGTATGTAGTCAACTTTATTCAGTTACCTGCTTCTCATAAGACGTTATTTTCTCCTATTGTGCAGGTACCTAATCTGGAATTGAGGCTATTGCTAGTCCACTTGAAGTACACAAGTTCGATTACGTAGATTGGGAGGATTGATGTCGGATACATAACATTAAACTAATGCGCTACTTGGGAGGCAATCCAAGATTTCAGATTTATTTTTCTATCCCTTTTACTTTTTAGTTGCATTTTATTTAGTTACTTCGTCTTTGCACAATTGTCTTACATTGGGGACAATGTAAGGTTTGAATGTGGGGGAGGGGTTTAGGTTATATTTAAGTTTACTCTAGGAGATTATGATCCGATTGTGGTTATTTTTGTAAAAAAAAGAATTAAAATTAAAAAATTTTGCTCTAAAGTTTTTTGTGTTTGGCTAAGTTTTTAAAGGTTTTTGGATATGGAATGAAAATTGATGCTAATTTAATAGAATTTTTTTGATACAAAATTAGTTGATGAATGATGATAACTAAGTCATGGTTCATAGTAACTAATTTGGATTGAATTTGTGTTACATGAGTTCTTGAATATGAGATACATGTTTACTTGGTTAAGTTATTTGTGAGATTTGACTATGTGAACTGATTTCATGATATTAGAACTGTCTATCTACATGTTTTGTTTACAGAACCATGTGAAAAGAAAAAAAAAATTTTGAGAAAATGAAAGAAAAAAGAAGTGTAAAAGAAAATCATATGGTGGGTTGAGATGGAGCGTAAAACACACTCACCCATAAACACATACAACGAGAAGGAGCATAAAACGCACTTGTTGGTGAGAAGATAAGTGAAATGGAGCATAAAATGCACTCACTTGTAAGGAAAATGATGAGAAATGTGAAATGGAGCATAGAATGCATTCACCTGAAAAAAAATGAAGTTCATGGTTCTGGTGAAAAAATAAATAGTAGAAAAAGACATGTTCTGAGTTTTGAGTCAGTGTGCACAGCTGTTGTTCCATGATAACTGAGTTGAGTATGTGTGTAGATCGTAGGAAAGATACTTATGTGGATATAGTTTGATTTAGGAAAAGTTCAATGGTGAAAGATGAAGTTGTTGTTATACATTGATTGATGATGTAACGACCGTGAATTCTAGATGCTCTTGTAATTTGAAATTATATATATTAATGAATATTATAAATTTTAGTAACATTGTTATGTGTTACATGTTTAAAGGCTGTGTGACAACCTGGATTATGTGAATGCATAAAGTTTACGTGTTATAGTTTTGTATAAGTGAATAAATTAATTTCGCAGAATGTCGCTAAATTATTATTCACGGACACTATTCATGCCATAATATTTTTACCTCTTTTTCGATTTCTATTATTTTCGTTAAAGCGTGTGTATGATAAGATAATTTTATCAAGCGTTGGAATATTTATTTGAGCTCGTTAGTGATTTAATTTATATCCGAATTGTTTTATATGGGTGTTCTGAATAAATGGGCAAATCCCGTATTTATTATTTTTATCCATCCCAATATTTTATGGGGTAACCTATTTTAATTTTGGGTAGAGTTATTAAGCAAATTGGGTACAAATAAGGAAGTATTCGGGTATGGGGGACGAAATAGGTGTACTAATTTGTGTGTGTTACTAAAATGGGGAACCAACTTAATGCATGGACCAATGAGGAGTGAACAAGAAGGGAACAGTCGGATGAAATGGCCTTGAGCCAAGTATTTTGCCTTGAAATCTTCTATTTCCCAACATTTTTCTCTATTCCAGTTCTAAGAGGGACTCGGGTACTACACTTGCATTCACCCGAAGCTCCATTCATTCTCCCATTCATTCCTTCTCTCCCCACTCAAACCATCGGCTCATTTTAGAAGCAAACCATCTGCAAAAGAGAGAATATAGAGAGAGAGAGAAAGAGAAGAAATAAGGAGGAAGAAAAAGTAGAAAGAGAAAGAGAGTTTCTAGAGAGAGAAAGAAGTGGGTTTGTTCGGGACAAAGCCAAGAAGAAGAAGAAGAAGAAGAAGAAGAAGAGAAAGCTTCATGCTCTAACCAAGTCTTTTAGCATCAAGGAGCAAGAATCAAGAGGTAAACATCAGCCATAACCCTTTTCTTTCAATATTTCAAGTTTTCATGGTTTTGAAGCTTATATGCTTGGTGGGTTTGATTTTTGTTGTTTATAATTGTCGTTAGTTGTGTATAAGTTGTTATGGAAGTTCTTAAGACCCTAAAAACCTTCCTAATAACAGTAAAGTGGAAAAATATAACGAGAAAATCCGAACCTATGTGTAAAGGATGAAGAACAATGAAGAACATGGACATTTTGGACAAACATGGACATTCAGACTGTTTTAGAGAACTTGTAGCTTTGATTCTGTGTTTGTTTGTTTTATTTGTTATTATGGTATTATAGTTCTATGGGTTATCTTCATATCCCAGTTGGAACGGAGTAAAAAGCTTTTAAAACGAATTTGTGGCGAATATTTTAGTAAACCATGTCAAGAACACGATTAGTTTATATGAATAGTGAACTTATAATTAATTCTAGTATTAATGTGCTGCTTGTAAAATTATGAGCTTCTGGAGTAGTATAGTACACTAAATTAAGAAGCCATGCGCTTTAGAATGAACGCATTTTGACCTCGGATGAGGGAGATATAGCAATTTTAAGAAAATGTGGCAAAGCTATCAAGAACACGAAAAATTGGTGCGACCAGGCTCCTTGGAGTCACTGTTTCGATTTGTTAATGAATCTGAAAAGTTATGATTTTTGGATATGTTGTATTTCAGGTTATAAGCTTTCCATAGCCTTAAGAACAGACTAATTCCGACTTAAAATGAAGAAGTTATGATGTTTGGAAGAAGGTGCTACGAACCTGTCAAGTAGGAGGTCGTAGAGTGCAAGTCGTGGGGTAATCTCTGACCATCGTAGAGTGCAAATGGTGGGGTGGACTCTAAGGGTCGTAGAGTGTACTCTGAGGGTAGTAGAGTGGCCTCTCGGAATCGTAGAGTGCCCCTCAAAATCGTAGAGTGCAAATTTAACTAACTGTAAACCGTCGAGTACAAATTTAGCTAAGTGTAAATCGTAGAGTGCAAATTTGGCTAAGTGTAAATCGTTGAGTGCAAATTTGGCTCAGTATAAATCGTAGAGTGCAAATTTGGCTAAGTATAAATCGTCGGGTGATTTTCAGCTTGAACATCACTTAGTAATTCGAGCATAACTTTCTCATACGAACTCGGATTGAGGTGATCCAAGATGATTCGGAAAGAGGAAGAGTAGACCTACAACTTTCATTTAATAAGCATGGAGAGTTAAGGTCGAGATGAGGCTCAAAATGGAGCATCTTTAGCACTGTTGGCGATTGTAGAGTGGAAGGATCGTAGAGTGCAAAAATGGCTAAGTGTAAATTGTAGAGTGGAAGAATCGTAGAGTGGAAAAATGACCAAGTATAAAATCGTAGAGTGATTTTCAGCTTGAACATCACTTAGTAATTCGAGCATAACTTTTTCATATGAACTCGAATTGAGATGATCCAGGATGATCCGAAAAGCTTAGAGATATACCTACAACTTCCATTAATAAGAATTGAGATTTCATGCCTGGATCAAATTCAAATTTGGACAGTTTGGTGTAGTTGTGCATGCCGCTTAAGCGTTTGAGTAGGCAAGTTGGACATATGGACGTGCAAGCGTCGTAACGTTGTAACAAGTGTGCTTATCCTTGTTTATTATTATGCTTCTAATAAGATTATAACCTTATGGAGTAGTGTAAGCCAATATTTGGTATTTATTATGTGACTAATTGTAGTATGTTTATGTACACATACGTGTGTAAGATAACTGAAGAGCGTGTGTTGTATTATTGTAGCAGACGCACGAGGAAAGTTTCCTTACCCTAACTCAATTTAATATTGGGCAGGTTTTCTCAACCGTGCAACTTTTATTTATTGTGCGAGTTATTTATTGATTGAACAAGTATTCTATATTATTGTAAGTTCCTTACTCAACTATTTTTATTTGAGCAAGTTTCCTATCTTATATAAATGTTATATATTGTTGCAAGTTTCATGACTCAAACCGAGTTATTACATTCAAATTATATCAGTGGATTAATTATTGTCAATTACTCCACCTCGAAGACAATTATTGATATTCGCACTTTGTGCATTTGAATTCATGATCTGTTGTTGAACTGTGGAACGTTTAAGTTCTTCATTCATGAACTGTTTAAGAAAATAGTCTACGCCATTTGTTTCGGCTAGAGATGTACAAGTTATTATTTTAAAAGCTATCCAAACTAGTAGTTGGTACGGATTCTTGGACTGAGAGAGCAACTCTTATTAGGGGATTATAATGTGTCGATTATTCGATACAGTCAGAGTTAAATGTTATGCATATACATAGGGTACGAGAGGTTGATCCCCTCAAGTACTACTGACGGGCCAATTTTTAAAAGAGTCAGTTAAATGATTGATTCTTGAGGCCAAAAAGTTCATGTTCTATTGGACCACTCAGCAGTAAATAATCAATATTCATTATTTTATTTGAATTTTGATTATATTATCAGCTATTTCTTCAATGTTCTTAAATTGTTGAATTGTGCGATTATTATTCTCATTCATTCATGATATATCCTCTTTATTCATTATAAACTTGTTGAGCAAAGTAGTTGCTCACCCTTGTTATATCATGAACCTATTGCAGTTAAGCCAAAAAGTTCCAAAGCGGACAAAGGCAAGGGAAAGCTTAAGGAATAGTTATATGTATTATCCCGTTATGTAATCGTGGAATCGTTTTGTATTATTAATATATTCCGTGATGTATTTATTTAAGGTTATAGACCTTGGGACCATAGTAAACCTTTTGTAATGAATAACATATGTTAATTTATTCCACATTAGTTGATTTATGTTGTTTAGAGGTGTATGGACGTACTTTATCGTGAGCACCAGATTCGAGGTATTGGTACCTGAATTTGGGGTGTCACAGGTTGGTATCAAAGCTGTAGGTTATAAACTTTAGGAATGCGAAACCTAGGTTATACCCTTAGAAAAAAACTCGTATAGAGTATGTTAAGAGATGAATCGACGAGATCCATCGAGTTGTATGTGTCGGAGGTGAATTGTGGAAATTCATCAAGCCAAGTTTGTACATAATGAAATATAAATTCATCCCATCAATGAATGTATTTTGTTATGATACTATCTGTGTTGATTATGTACGATGTCTTTGTCGTGGCTGGGGCAGGGAGCTCCTATCCAGTTAAGTACCCTCTTACATCACCTCTTGGCGAGAGATGTTGAGTGGAGTAGTAAACTAGAGCAGTAGGAGTAATAGGGAGTAAGTCTACAGGTAGAGGTGGAGGTTCAGCGAACCTAGTTAGAGAAGGATGAAGAGAATGGGCTATGCGTTTAGCATGCCGAGTAATAGGTGGATTGATGGTGTGCGTCATCGTCCAGTTGAGGAGGGATAGACTCGTCTCACCTTGGGTCGAGAGTTGATGACCCAGTTAGGGCAGGTGGAGTATGTTAGCGCTATGGAGCGCAATATGCTTGGTTAGACTATTTTGTTTGTGTGCCTAATAGTATGTGATTTGTGTTTGTAAACCCCAACCTTAGTATATGTTAGGGGTGGTTGTTAGTATTAAATCCCCACCTTTTTGTGGTGTGAAGGGATGGATGATGTCATTCATAGCGCATGCTATAGAGTAATCATGTGTGATGTTTTGACTGTTAGCACTGTTAGCAAAGTTTTCCAATGCGAATTTTGGCTACAAAGGGTGCAGGTTTTGGGGCACGTAATTGACAAGGATGGTGTATCAGTGGATCCTGCGAAGGTAGAAGCAGTAATAAACTGGGAGCAGCCAAAGACGCCGACAGAAGTCCGAAGTTTCTTAGGATTATCGGGTTACTATCGAAGATTTATTCAGAATGTTTTGAAGATAGCGACGCCGTTGACAAATTTGACAAGGAAGATTGTGAAGTTTGTATGGACGGATAAATGCAAAGAGAGTTTCTTGGAGTTGAAGAAGAAACTTAGTGAAGCACCTGTGTTATCACTACCAGATAATACAGGGGGATTTGTGGTGTACATTGATGTGTCACACAAAGGCCTTGGGTGTGTGTTGATGCAGCATGGGAAGGTTATTGCGTACGCATCACGGTAGCTGAAGGACTATGAGAAGGGGTATCCAACTCATGACCTGGAACTAGTGGCAGTGGTGTTTGCTTTGAAGATTTGGAGGCATTATCTGTATGGGGAGAAGTGTGAGATATACATAGAAAACAAAAGTCTGAAGTATATCTTCACTCAAAAAGAACTAAACATGAGGCAGCGGTGATGGTTGGAGTTAATCAAGGACTACGATTGTGAGATTTTATACCATCCCAGTAAGGCCAATGTAGTAGTTGATGCTCAAAATAGAAAGGGCAGAGATAAGTTGATGATGCTAACAACTCAGGAGGAACAATTAAGGAAATGGAAAGACTGGAGTTAGAAGTCAAGTATCCGACAAATGTAGACGAGAAGCTATTCGCAGTGGAGACGAGTCCGACTTTCTTAGATAAGAGAAAGGAGGCTCAAGTGTGTTGCCATAAAGGAGCGATTCTCAGGAAGAGAGGAGTTAAAATACAAAATTGATAGCACATGATTGTTAAGGTTTGAAGGGAGGATCTGGATACATATGGTTCCGGAGTTGAGAGAAGAGATTCTGCACGAAGCTCATTCTACAAAGTATTCAATACACCCTGGTAGTACCAAGGTGTATCAGGATTTGCGTCAGCACTTCTGGTGGCCGAACATGAAGAGGGAGGTCGCGGAATGTGTTGGGCGATGTTTGACATGTCAAAGGGTAAAAGCAAAACATCAAAAATCGGGTGGACTGCTACAACCGCTAGAGATTCCAGAGTGGAAGTGGGATCATATCACGATGGACTTTGTGACAGGGCTTCCACCAACTCAGAAGGGTTACGACGCGATCTGGGTGATCGTTGATCGTTTAACTAAATCTGCACATTTTATACCGATCAAGATAAGATACAATCTAGAGCAGTTAGCAAAGTTATAAGTGAAAGAGATTGTGTCGCGACATGGAGTGTCGGTATCTATTATATCTGGCAGAGATCCGCGTTTTACGTCGAATTTCTGGAAAAGCTTGCAAGAAAGGATGGGAACCCAGTTGAGGTTGAGTATGGCATATCATCCCCAAACGGATGGGCAAAGTGAACGAACGATTCAGACACTTGAAAACATGCTTAGAACATGTATGATGGATTTTAAGGGTAGCTGGGATAATCATCTACCATTGGTGGAGTTCGCCTATAACAATATTTATCATACGAGTATTGGCATGCCGCCATATGAAGCATTATACGGGAGGAAGTGTCAAACACCTTTGTGTTGGGACGAAGTCAGTGAACGGAGGCTGTTGGGACCTGAATTGGTGCAACAGACCGTGGATGTCATCAAAGTGATAAGAGCTCGATTGGTAGCGGCTCAGGACCGACAGAAAAAATATGCTGATTTGCATCGTCAGAAACGAGACTTTGAAGTTGGCAGTTTTGTATTTTTGAAGGTATCTCCTTGGAAAGGGAAAATTAGATTTGGGAAGAAGGGGAAATTGAGTCCCATGTTTGTAGGACCATTTGAAGTGTTAAAGAGGGTAGGTGATGTGGCATACGAGGTAGTTCTACCTCCTAAATTTGAGCACATTCACAATGTGTTTCACGTTTCTGTGTTGCGGCCATATAAACCCGACTACAAGCATGTGATATCCTATGAACTGATTCAAGTTGAGAGAGACTTATCATATGAAGAGATTCCTGTCCAAATATTAGATAGGAAAGAGCAGACGTTAAGAAACAAGGTTATTCATTTGGTCAAAGTCCTTTGGAGAAATCACACGGCTAAAGAAGCTACGTGGGAACTGGAAAAGAAGATGCGAAAGAATTATTCGCATCTTTTTGAGTGAACCCATGTTAAGTTTCTGTACCTAGGTTGTAATTCTGGTGACAGAATTCTTATAAGGAGGGGAGGATGTAACGACCGTGAATTCTAGATAGCCTTGTAATTTGAATTTATATATATTAATGAATATTATAAATTTTAGTAACATTGTTATGTGTTACGTGTTTAAAGGTTGTGTGACAACTTGGATTATGTGAATGCATAAAGTTTACGTGTTATAGTTTTATATAAGTGAATAAATTAATTTCGCAGAATGTCGCTAAATTACTATTCACGAATACTATTCACGCCATAATATTTTTACGTCTTTTTCTATTTCTATTATTTTCGTTAAAGAGTGTATGTGATAAGATAATTTTTCCAAATGTTGGAATATTTATTTGTGCTCGTTAGTGATTTAATTTGTATCCGAATTGTTTTATATGGGTGTTCTGAATAAATGGACAAATCCCGTATTTATTATTTTTATCCATCCCAATATTTTATGGGGTAACCCATTTTAATTTTGGGTAGAGTTATTAAGTAAATTGGGTACAAATAAGGAAGTATTCGGGTATGGGGGACCAAATGGGTGTACTAATTTGTGTGTGGTGCTAATATGGGGAACCAACTTAATGCATGGACCAATGAGGAGTGAACAAGAAGGGAGTGGTCGGATGAAGTGGCCTTGAGCCAAGTATTTTGCCTTGAAATCTTCTATTTCCCAACATTTTTCTCTATTCCATTTCTAAGAGGGACTCGGGTACTACACTTGCATTCACCTGAAGCTTCATTCATTCTCCCATTCATTCCTTCTCTCCCTACTCAAACCATCAGCTCATTTTGGAAGCAACCCATCTGCAGAAGAGAGAATATAGAAAGAGAAAGAGAAGAAATAAGGAAGAAAAAGAATAAGTAGAGAGAGAAAGAGAGTTTCTAGAGAGAAAGAAGTGGGTTTGTTCGGGTGAAAGCCAAGAAGAAGAAGAGAAAGCTTCATGCTCTAACCAAGTCTTTTAGCATCAAGGAGCAAGAATCAAGAGGTAAACATCAACCATAACCCTTTTCTTTCAATATTTCAAGTTTTCATGGTTTTGAAGCTTATATGCTTGGTGGGTTTGATTTTTGTTGTTTATAAGTATCGTTAGTTTTATGTAAGTTGTTATGGAAGTTCTTAAGACCCTAAAAACCTTCCTAATAACAGTAAAGTGGAACAATATAACGAGAAAATCCGAACCCATGGGTAAAGGATGAAGAACAATGAAGAACATGGATATTTTGGACAAACATGGACATTCAGATTGTTTTAGAGAACTTATAACTTTGATTCTGTGTTTGATTGTAGTTCCATGGGTTATCTTCATAACCTAGTTAGAACGGAGTAAAAAGCTTTTAAAATGAATTTGTGGCGAAGATTTTAGTAAACCATGTCAGAACACGATTAGTTTATATAAACAGTGACCTTATAATCAATTCTAGTATTAATGTGTTGAGTGTTAAATTATGAGCTTCTGGAGTAGTATAGTACACTAAATTAGGAAGCCATGAGCTTTAGAATGAACGCTTTTTGACCTCGGATAAGGGAGATATAGCGATTTTTAGAAAATGTGTCAAAGCTATCAAGAACACAAAAAATTGGTGCGACCAGGCTCCTTGGAGCCGCTGTTTCGATCTGTTAATGAATCTAAAAAGTTATGATTTTTGGATATGTTGTAGTTCAAGTTACAAGCTTTCCATAGCCTTAAGAACGAACTAATTCCGACTTAAAATGAAGAAGTTATGATGTTTGGAAGAAGGTGCTACGAACCTGTCAAGTAGGAGGTCGTAGAGTGCAAGTCATGGGGTATTCTCTGACCATCGTAGAGTGGAAATGGTGGGGTGGACTCTGAGGGTCGTAGAGTGGCCTCTCGGAATCGTAGAGTGACCCTGAGAATCGTAGAGTCCAAATTTGACTAAGTGTAAATCGTAGAGTGCAAATTTGGCTAAGTGTAAATCGTAGAGTGCAAATTTGGCTAAGTATAAATCGTAGGGTGATTTTCAGCTTAAACATCACTTAGTAATTCGAGCATAACTTTCACATACGAACTCGGATTGAGGTGATCCAGGATGATTCCGAAAGAAGAAGAGTAAATCTACACCTTTTATTTAATAAGAAATGAGAGTTAAGGTCGAGATGAGGCTCAAAATGGAGCATCTTTAGCACTGTTGGCGATCGTAGAGTGGAAGGATCGTAGAGTGCAAAAATGGCTAAGTGTAAATCGTAGAGTGGAAGAATCGTAGAGTGGAAAAATGGCTAAGTATAAAATCGTAGAGTGACTTTCAGCTTGAACATCACTTAGTAATTCGAGCATAACTTTTTCATACGAACTCGGATTGTGCGACTTTTATTTATTGTGCGAGTTATTTATTAATTAAGCAAGTATTCTACATTATTGTAAGTTCCTTACTCAACTATTTTTATTTGAACAAGTTTCTTATCTTAAACAAATGTTGTATATTATTGCAAGTTTCATGACTCAAATCGAGTTATTACTTTCAAATTATATCAGTGGATTAATTATTGTCAATTACTCCACCTCAAAGACAATTATTGATATTCGCACTTTGTGCATTTGAATTCATGATCTGTTGTTGGAATGTGGAACGTTTAAGTTCTTTATTCATGAACTGTTTAAGGAAATAGTCTACGCCATTTGCTTCGGCTAGACATGTACATGTTATTATTTTAAAAGCTATCTAAACCAGTAGTTGGTACGGATTCTTGGGCTGAGAGAGCAACCCTTAATAGGAGATTATAATGTGTTGGTTATTCGATGCAGTCAGAGTTAAATATTATGCATATACATAGGGTACGAGAGGTTAATCCCCTCAAGTACTGTGACACCCCCAAATCTGGGTACTCAATTTTCCCCTGATTTGGTGTTCACTATCCCATTCATTCACATCTAACTACCCATAATTAAGCAATTAAAATAAACTTAATTAATCATCTCCCAAACCGGGTTACATCAATAATTAAAATCCCAGGTCACCACAACCTTAATACATCAAATGCGGAATAAAAAATATAGTCTAAAACAAGTCTGGTACAAATGTTCATCAATTAAATAATAAATCTAGAACTATTTCTGCATCTTGCCTTTGCCCTTACTGGTGGACGGCTCGTCCTGCTTCTCGGGCTTAGCTGAAATATTTAGTGCAAGAGTGAGCAAACAATTGCCCACAAGAATGATAACAATAACTTTTAATTGACATAGAGTTCAAATGAGAAGCAATGATTTTCTGAAGTTAATCAATAAGTAATCAAATTGTGAATATATCTGAGGGTCTCAAGACCTCGAACTATGTCCTAGGTTAACAAGTATTTTTTTTTACCGTAACCTTTAACAGTCTTAAAGACTATAAATGGACCTTCATCTCGTACTCAGGGGGATCAGCCCTTTGTACAATGTATTGTGCACAACCATTTTAACGCTAAGCGTAATAATCCCCTATGTTAGGGTTGTTCATCTCAGTTTTATTATAAGAGTCCTTACCAAAAGGAACTTGGCTTGGAACAAGTTTAGATAATCTAAGTTTTCTTTAAACGCTCATCAACTAAGGACTAGCTGAATCAATAATGGTTTGCTAGTCTAGTTCTTCAATAAAGTTTATATTCGAAGTTTGAATGATAATCAATAACTGAATAAATAATATCTGGAACAAAATATAATTACTCAACATGATATCAGCCTTGCTTGAACAACAATAAGCTAAGGTTAATTAATTCACTCAAAGGAAGTAAACTTGTTGAAATAATAACAAGCTTAAGAAATAAATAACTTGCTGTAATAATTTAACAAGTTTAAAGAAAGAAAACTTGCTCAACGTAAAAGTAATAAGTTGAGATAAGGAAACTTGCCTCAAGCGTTGATTACAAATTAACTATCTCACGATCCTTAAACAACCTATACATTTAATTATAAAATGGTAACATAATTAGTTACAAAATAATATACACTTTAAGCTTGCTTTTATCCTTTTTATTAAAACATCTCATTTAGCAAACCATAATCAACAAGTTTCAATTATCTAGGAATTTCATTAATCACTTAATACTTTAATATAAAATTAATTATACATCATAACTTCCAAGAAAGGAAAATAAAATAATAAAAATTTTCCAGCAGTGATTCTCGCCGGGGCGAGAATTCCCTTTTACATTTTCTCGCCGGGGCGAGCTTCTCGCCGGGGCGAGGATTCCCTTTGTAAATTTCTCGCCGGGGCGAGACTTCGCCGGGGCGAAGATTAACAGCTCATTTTTCTCGCCGGGGCGAGAAACCTGGCTGTCGTCTCCTACAGTTCGCGAACAGTGAAAACTTAGGTCAATTTTGGACAAATTTTCCGAATTCTACCATCCAGTACACAAACTAAATATACCCAGACATCATATATGCTAGAAAACAATTACCCAACATGTTTCTAACTAATCTAAGCATTATGAAACACATAATCAATCAATTTAAAACCAAAAATTCACTGTTTTATAAAGTAACCATGTTTTTGCCATTTTCATAAAACAAAGCTCTGTAAATTCATTTTTCAATCAATTAAACCCATTCTTCTTGCATTATTCATGTTTTTCATCAAATAATCATAAACAATTATCAATTTACCGATTAATAACCAATTAGAGCATCAATTTTCATACATATATACAATTCATAAAGTAAATTCTGTAAAAACTAAAAACTCAATTCTAAAGCATGTTTTCATGGATTAATACCTCTAAATTAATTGTTAATCATCATATAATCATCTAACACATGATTACTACCAATTACAACAACTATAATCAAATAGTTCATATATTCTAACAATTGAATTTACATACAGTAACTAAAACTATATACAGAAGAATAAAACCAAAAGGAAAAAGAAATTATACCTTCAATTACTTTAAGAACTTGATGAATTCTTTTAAAATTACAAGTTCTTTCTCAATTCTTTCTTCTCAATTCTCAAATTCTCAAACTCTGCTCTCTCTTTTCTCTCAAACTCTGATGTTCTTCTTTCTTTTCTTTTTCTCTCTGTTCTTCTCTTTTCTTTTACAACAGACGCAACTTAAAAAAAACTGATAAAAATAAAAACTGACAATTAAATCAAATAATAACGTAAAAATCTAATTTAATTCATCAGTTATAAAATTCAAAAGCCATAAGGCTATGTTTGGCAATTACAATTAAGGATAACCTATTATTCTTATGTCTTGTTTGGTAAAACACAATTAAAATAACCCATTATTTCCAAACAAAGATCATAGGACCTTGTTTGGTAAAACTAAATTAAAACTCCTTTCATTTATTTTAATAAACCAATATAACATATAGTTTAAAATGTCACACATTTAATTCAATTGAACTTATTATTAAATAAATTCAATTAAATATAATTAACTCAAATAATAATTTTATTTAACAAATAACAATAATACCAAATAAATTCTCTTATTCAAATAAATTATTTATTCAAATAAACCTTTTCATCATCTAATTTAATCATTAAATTAAATTAGAATACACATAACAAATCACATTTAAATAATATTTAACATTATTAAACTCAACAAATACCCACATTTAACTCAATAAATTAATAAAAATATTTATATAACTCAATAAATATTTTTATTCAATCATAAAAATTGCATTCGTTACATCTTTCCCTCCTTAAAAGGATTCTGTCCCCAGAATCACAACGCAATTAAATCGTCCGTTACATTCTCCCCTCCTTACAAAGATTCTGTCCCCAGAATCGCAATATATAATTAAACAAATAATTGAGGGTAATTCTGCATCATTTGCTCTTCGAGTTCCCACGTTGCTTCTTCAGCATTGTGGTTCCTCCATATTACCTTTACAGAAGGTATCACTTTATTTCTAAGGACTTGTTCTTTCCTGTCCACTATTTGTACAGGAACCTCTTCATAAGACAAATCTTGCTCAAACTGTATCGGTTCATACTCTATGACATGTTTATAATCAGACTTATACGGTCGTAGCACCGATATGTGGAAGACATTGTGAATGTGGCCTAACTCAGGAGGTAAAGCTACCTCATAAGCTACCTCACCCACCCGTTTCAGCACTTCAAAGGGTCCAATGAATCGCGGACTTAGTTTACCCTTCTTTCCAAATCTGATTTTCCCTTTCCAGGGAGATACTTTGAGAAACACGAAGCTGCCGACCTCAAATTCGCGATTTTGTCGGTGTTGGTCAGCATACTTTTTCTGCCTGTCTTGAGCGGCTATCAGTCTGGCTCTTATTACTTGAACAATCTCAGCAGTTTGTTGCACCAGCTCGGGTCCTAATAGTCGACGTTCACCAACCTCATCCCAACATAACGGAGTTCTGCATTTCCTTCCGTACAACGCTTCGTAGGGTGGCATGCCGATACTGGCGTGATGACTGTTGTTGTAAGCAAATTCGACCAAAGGTAAATGATCATCCCAGTTGCCCTTGAAATCCATGACACACGCTCTCAGCATGTCCTCCAACGTTTGAATTGTTCTTTCACTCTGGCCATCGGTTTGAGGATGATAGGCTGTACTCATTCGCAACTGTGTCCCCAAACAAGTTTGCAGACTCCCCCTCCAAAAACTTTGATGTAAACCGCGGATCCCTGTCTGACACTATTGATACTGGAACACCGTGCCTCGAGATAATTTCTTTGACATATAACTTCGCCAGCTGATCTAAAGTGAATCTGACTTTGATTGGTAAAAAGTGCGCTGATTTCGTTAGTCGATCCACTATGACCCATATCGCGTCATATCCCTTCTGAGTAGCTGGAAGACCTACCACGAAATCCATCGTGATATGCTCCCATTTCCATTCTGGTATCTCCAAAGGCTGTAGCAAACCACTTGGTCGTTGATGTTCTGCTTTTACTCTCTGACAGGTTAGGCACTTCGCAACACACTCAGCAACCTCTCTTTTCATGTTTGGCCACCAGAAATGTTGGCGAAGATCTTGGTACATCTTCGTACTTCCTGGGTGAACCGAAAATCTTGAACTATGGGCTTAGGTAAAAATCTCTTCTCTGATCTTTAGTTCTGCCGGAACCCAAATTCGGCCTTCGAATCTAAGCAGTCCTTCAGTGTCAATTTTGTATTTAAACTTTTCTCCCTCAAGCAATCTTTTCCGTATCTCAGCACATTCCTCATCTTTGAGTTGCGCTTCCTTCACTTTTTCCACCAGAGTTGGTTGGGTTTCTATCTGAAATAATTTTTCGGTCGACTCCATCTGATTCTTTACTTCTAGTTCCAACTTAGCCATTTCCTCCACGAGCTTCTCCTGAGCGGTTAACAAAAACAATTTCTCCCGACCCTTTCTGCTCAAAGCGTCTGCAACCACATTGGCTTTTCCCGGATGGTATAGAATTTCACAATCATAGTCCTTGATTAACTCTATCCATCTCCTTTGCCGCATATTCAAATCCTTCTGTGTAAAAATATACTTCAGACTTTTATGGTCTGTGTATATTTCACACTTCTCCCCATAGAGATAGTGTCGCCAGATTTTCAGAGCAAACACCACAGCTGCTAACTCTAAGTCATGGGTCGGATACCCTTTTTCATAGTCTTTTAGTTGGCGCGATGCATATGCAATAACCTTTCCATTCTGCATCAACACACAACCAAGTCCCTTATGCGATGCGTCGCTATACACCACAAAATTTCCTGTATCATCTGGCAAAGACAATACAGGTGCCGAACTTAGTCTCTTCTTGAGTTCTTGGAAACTCTCTTCGCACTTCTCCGTCCAAACAAACTTCACTGATTTTCTTGTTAAATTTGTTAACGGAGTGGCGATTCTCGAGAAATCTTGAATGAAACGCCTGTAATATCCTGCCAAACCTAGGAAACTCCTCACTTCTGACGGTGTTTTCGGCTGATCCCAGTTTATCACAGCTTCGACTTTGGATGGGTCTACCGATATTCCGTCCTTATCAATCACATGCCCAAGAAATTGTACACGTTCCAACCAAAATTCGCACTTCGAAAATTTTGCATACAATTTCTCTTTCCTTAACGCCTCTAATGTCACCCTCAAATGCTCGACGTGTTCTTCCTGAGTTTTGGAATATACGAGGATGTCGTCTATAAACACCACTACGAATTTATCCAGAAATGGTTTGAACACCCTATTCATTAAGTCCATGAATGCTGCAGGCGCATTCGTTAAACCAAATGACATAACCAAAAACTCATAGTGACCATATCTAGTCCGAAATGCCGTCTTTGGTATATCTTCCTGTCTCACCTTCAACTGATGGTACCCACTTCATAAATCTATCTTTGAAAAGTACCTTGCCCCCTTCAGTTGGTCAAACAGGTCATCGATCCTTGGCAACGGATACTTGTTTTTGATCGTGACCTTGTTCAATTCTCTATAATCAATGCAAAGACGCATTGATCCATCCTTCTTCTTAACAAACAATACCGACGCTCCCCACGGCGAAACGCTCGGTTGAATATACTTTTTATCTAGCAACTCCTGTAGCTGCGCCATCAACTCCTTTAATTCCACTGGAGCCATTCGATACGGGGCCTTCGATATAGGGGTCGTTCCCGGTGCTAAATCAATCACAAACTCGATTTCCCTATCTGGCGATAATCCTGGTAAATCTTCAGGAAACACGTCCACGAAATCTCTAACCACTGGTATCTCTTCCAACTTTGCACCTTCCTTTCGTGTATCAACTATGTAGGCTAGATACCCTACACAGCCTTGCCTCAACATCTTTCTGGCCTGCATCATCGTCAGACAACTCGCTTGTCTAGGCGATTTGCTACCATAAAACACAACCTTTGACGGAGTCATAAGGTTTATACACTTCTTTTGACAGTCAATAACTGCCCCATGATTAGTCAACCAATCCATACCCAATATAACGTCAAACTCCCCAAGTCGAATTGGGATCAAGTTTACCGTCATTATCTGACCCTTAATATCTATTTGACAGTTCTTGTGGATAAGTTTAACAGGAATTATTTCCCTATTCGCAATTTCTATGTTCATAGGGTAATCTAATTCTTCCTGAGGTAACTCTAATTTCTTAGCAAAATCATCGGATATAAATGAGCAAGTAGCACCCGAGTCAAACAATACATAAGCATTAATATTATTGACTGGAATGATACCTGACACCACATTCTTTGACTGCACAGCGTCCTGCACTGTCATGTTGAATGTCCGAGCAGTAGATCGGCTGGGCTGCGTCGGTCCTGTTATGGTCAGATTGCCACCACCTCCGTTGTTCCCTTTTCCAGCACTAGATCCACCTGTTGCAGTTTTCTTAGGGCAATCCCGTGCAAAATGATCCTTCAGTCCACAAATGAAGCATGCACCCTTCTTCGGATTAGGGCAGTTCGGTGCGACATGACCCTCCTGTCCACAGTTGTAGCACACCCTTTTTCCCTTTAAACAACCACCCATATGGGTCTTACCACAGGTGCTACATACTTCCATCTTCTTCTTCAGACTACCCTGCTGACTTCCCGCAGAGTTACCTTCAGTCCACTTCCTCTTCTGGCTATTTCCCCCATGGTTACCACTAGTCTTATAATCATTCTCACTCTTCTTCTTTCTCTGCTCCTGATTATATTTGGTCAGAGCATCGCTGCCTCCTTCAGCGATGATTGCCTTCTCCAGAATCGCTGCAAAAGAATTCAGCTGAAACATCGAGACTCGACTGTACAACCAGGGCTTCAATCCCTGCTCGAACCTCCTGGCCTTGCGCTCATCTGTACTTACCTGATACGGCGCAAACCTTGCCAATTCATTGAACTTAGCAGCGTATTCAGGTACCGTCATAGTACCTTGCTTCAGCTCTATGAACTGCACCTCCATCTGGTTCTGCGCGCTTACTGGGAAGTATGTCTCGAAAAATATTTCTTTAAACCGCTCCCATGGTATTATACCCTGACCACCACGAGTTTTGTTCGCCTGCCACCAGTAGCTGGCTTCTGATTTCAGCATGAATGTCGCAAATGCCGTTTTCTGGTCTTCACCGACTCTGGCGACATCGAACACTTTCTCCATCTCCATGATCCATGTTTGAGCTTCAATCGGATTCATGGAGCCCTGAAATTCTGGAAGTCCGACAGCCTTGAAGTCTTTGAAGGTCGTGGCATGCGCTTGGGGTTGGTTCGCGAATGCTCCAGTTAATAGATTCACCAACTGCTGCATTGGATTAGCGGTGGTTTCATCATTGTTGTTTGTAGATCCCTCAGGGGTCTGTTGACGGGTTGGTTGTCTTCTTGGCGGCATCGTACTGTTAAGAATTCTCGTTATTAGATTATTACTCAATTACCTAAACATTTAAGTCTTAACTTAAACATTTATGAACAACACTTAAATACATAACACATCTGATAAACTTTCACATTTTATTCATTAACTGCTTTCAGAACATAATAGAGATAACATCGTAGTTATTTACACCATCTATCCTGAAGTCACAAAGTTTCAGGATTACATCATTATTCTATCCCATTATAGAAACTGGGATTACAATTTATTCACTTCATAGTTTCTAATAACATAACTAATCACAATCTATGATGACATCCCACGACGCACAGCTTCCTGGCGTTCCTGCTCCATAATGCGTGTCATCATCCTACGATCCATCACATCTGGATGACGATTAGCTCGATCTTGAGCTCTGTCTATGGTAGTATGAAAAATATACTCCATCTCATCAATCTTGGCCTTCTTTGACCGCACCTCACACTCAACACGATCTGCGCGATCAGCCTCCCTCAGCCAAGCTGTCTCCGCTCTCGCCCGCTTAGCTGACTCCTCTTTCAACTCATCTCGTACAATCTCATTCCTGGCTATCAACTGTCCGCGTCGATACTCAGACTGTGCTAGCCTCTGCTCAGCCTCTGCAAGACGTGATGAAAGGTCTTGAATCTCAGCATCCTTCTGCTCTAGAGTGGTTTGACGTTCTGTAGCCTGTTCCTCTAACTCCTCCTTTTCACTCTCTACATGAACCAGCTTCCACTCCACATCCCCAAGACGTATGTCTAGCTCCACGATCTCACTGCTCTTCTGCTCCAAAGCAGACTGTCGCTCCGCCAGCTGCCTCTCTAACTCCTCCACTCTGTCCTGCAACTCTATGTTGCGATCATACACCTGCTCGTACATCTGAACACCCAAAGTAGATAGTGATATCCCCTCAGGGTCTTCCTCCTCCTCCTCAACCTCTTCAGGGTCCTCCTCAGGATCCTCCTCAGGTCCTCCTCAGGATCAGTCTCAGGCTCATACTCGTGACCTGTAACTGTAACCAATGGAAATAGCTCCCTCTGCACTAGCTGCTCATAAACCACGTGAATATCTCGGGGCTCCTCCTCCCTAGTCTGGCTGGGCTCTCCTCTATCAGTCATCCTGACAACAAAGTTTTAAGTTTTAATTACTAATCGATAATACTCGATAATACTCGCGAGCACATAAGTTTATTATCAAATAAGCACATAGCACATAATCATTTTGTTGTCTTTTATGAATTTCCGTAATTCATTCCTTAGAACTCGATAAGAGTTTATCACAACTATATTCTCTATCTTCTAAAAGGCTACTACCCTAAGGTTTTCCCCACCTAAAGGTTCATAACCTACAGCTCTGATACCAACCTGTGACACCCCCAAATCTGGGTACTCAATTTTCTCCTGATTTGGTGTTCACTATCCCATTCATTCACATCTAACTACCTATAATTAAGCAATTAAAATAAATTTAATTAATCATCTCCCAAACCGGGTTACATCAATAATTAAAATCCCAGGTCACCACAACCTTAATACATCAAATGCGGAATAAAAATATAGTCTAAAACAAGTCTGGTACAAATGTTCATCAATTAAATAATAAATCTAGAACTATTTCTGCATCTTGCCTTTGCCCTTACTGGTGGACGGCTCGTCCTGCTTCTCGGGCTTAGCTGAAATATTTAGTGCAAGAGTGAGCAAACAATTGCCCACAAGAATGATAACAATAACTTTTAATTGAAATAGAGTTCAAATGAGAAGCAATGATTTTCTGAAGTTAATCAATAAGTAATCAAAGTTTGAATATATCTGAGGGTCTCAAGACCTCGAACTATGTCCTAGGTTAACAAGTATTTTTTTTTTACCGTAACCTTTAACAGTCTTAAAGACTATAAATGGACCTTCATCTCGTACTCAGGGGGATCAGCCTTTTGTACAATGTATTGTGCACAACCATTTTAACGCTAAGCGTAATAATCCCCTATGTTAGGGTTGTTCATCTCAGTTTATTATAAGAGTCCTTACCAAAAGGAACTTGGCTTGGAACAAGTTTAGATAATCTAAGTTTTTTTTTAAACGCTCATCAACTAAGGACTAGCTGAATCAATAATGGTTTGCTAGTCTAGTTCTTCAATAAAGTTTATATTCGAAGTTTGAATGATAATCAATAACTGAATAAATAATATCTGGAACAAAATATAATTACTCAACATGATATCAGCCTTGCTTGAACAACAATAAGCTAAGGTTAATTAATTCACTCAAAGGAAGTAAACTTGTTGAAATAATAACAAGCTTAAGAAATAAATAACTTGCTGTAATAATTTAACAAGTTTAAAGAAAGAAAACTTGCTCAACGTAAAAGTAATAAGTTGAGATAAGGAAACTTGCCTCAAGCGTTGATTACAAATTAACTATCTCACGATCCTTAAACAACCTATACATTTAATTATAAAATGGTAACATAATTAGTTACAAAATAATATACACTTTAAGCTTGCTTTTATCCTTTTTATTAAAACATCTCATTTAGCAAACCATAATCAACAAGTTTCAATTATCTAGGAATTTCATTAATCACTTAATACTTTAATATAAAATTAATTATACATCATAACTTCCAAGAAAGGAAAATAAAATAATAAAAATTTTCCAGCAGTGATTCTCGCCGGGGCGAGAATTCCCTTTTACATTTTCTCGCCGGGGCGAGCTTCTCGCCGGGGCGAGGATTCCCTTTGTAAATTTCTCGCCGGGGCGAGACTTCGCCGGGGCGAAGATTAACAGCTCATTTTTCTCGTCGGGGCGAGAAACCTGGCTGTCGTCTCCTACAGTTCGCGAACAGTGAAAACTTAGGCCAATTTTGGCCAAATTTTCCGAATTCTACCATCCAGTACACAAACTAAATATACCCAGACATCATATATGCTAGAAAACAATTACCCAACATGTTTCTAACTAATCTAAGCATTATGAAACACATAATCAATCAATTTAAAACCAAAAATTCACTGTTTTATAAAGTAACCATGTTTTTGCCATTTTCATAAAACAAAGCTCTGTAAATTCATTTTTCAATCAATTAAACCCATTCTTCTTGCATTATTCATGTTTTTCATCAAATAATCATAAACAATTATCAATTTACCGATTAATAACCAATTAGAGCATCAATTTTCATACATATATACAATTCATAAAGTAAATTCTGTAAAAACTAAAAACTCAATTCTAAAGCATGTTTTCATGGATTAATACCTCTAAATTAATTGTTAATCATCATATAATCATCTAACACATGATTACTACCAATTACAACAACTATAATCAAATAGTTCATATATTCTAACAATTGAATTTACATACAGTAACTAAAACTATATACAGAAGAATAAAACCAAAAGGAAAAAGAAATTATACCTTCAATTACTTTAAGAACTTGATGAATTCTTTTAAAATTACAAGTTCTTTCTCAATTCTTTCTTCTCAATTCTCAAATTCTCAAACTCTGCTCTCTCTTTTCTCTCAAACTCTGATGTTCTTCTTTCTTTTCTTTTTCTCTCTGTTCTTCTCTTTTCTTTTACAACAGACGCAACTTAAAAAAAAACTGATAAAAATAAAAACTGACAATTAAATCAAATAATAACGTAAAAATCTAATTTAATTCATCAGTTATAAAATTCAAAAGCCATAAGGCTATGTTTGGCAATTACAATTAAGGATAACCTATTATTCTTATGTCTTGTTTGGTAAAACACAATTAAAATAACCCATTATTTCCAAACAAAGATCATAGGACCTTGTTTGGTAAAACTAAATTAAAACTCCTTTCATTTACTTTAATAAACCAATATAACATATAGTTTAAAATGTCACACATTTAATTCAATTGAACTTATTATTAAATAAATTCAATTAAATATAATTAACTCAAATAATAATTTCATTTAACAAATAACAATAATACCAAATAAATTCTCTTATTCAAATAAATTATTTATTCAAATAAACCTTTTCATCATCTAATTTAATTATTAAATTAAATTAGAATACACATAACAAATCACATTTAAATAATATTTAACATTATTAAACTCAACAAATACCCACATTTAACTCAATAAATTAATAAAAATATTTATATAACTCAATAAATATTTTTATTCAATCATAAAAATTGCATTCGTTACAAGTACTACTGACGGGCCAATTTTTAAACGAGTCAATTGAATGATTGATTCTTGGGGCCAAAACGTTCATGGTCTATTGAACCACTCAGCATTAAATAATCAATATTCATTATTTCATTTGAACTTTGATTATATTGTCAGTTATTTCTTCAATGTTCTTAAATTGTTGAACTATGCGATTATTATTCCCATTTATTCATGATATATCCTCTTTATTCATTTTAAATTTACTGAGCAAAGTAGTTGCTCACCTTTGTTATATCATGAACCTATTGCAGTTAAGCCGGAGAGTTCCAAAGCGGACAAAGGCAAAGGAAAGTTTAAGGAATAGTTATATGTACTATCCCGTTATTTAATCGTGGAATCGTTTTGTATTATTAATGTATTCCGTGATGTATTTATTTAAGGATATAGACCTTGGGACCGTAGTAAACCTTTTGGAATGAACAACATATGCTTATTTATTTCGCATTAGTTGATTTATGTTATTTAGAGGTGTGTGGATGTACTTTATCGTGAGCAACAGATTCGAGGTATTAGTACCTGAATTTAGGGTGTCATTGATGAAGTGTTGACCAAATTTCTATTAGTTAGTATTGATATTAAACCTTTGGAAATTTTGGTTTAATAAATTTCAGATGAAGTTAATATGCATTTGTTTTGGTTTACACGAGGACGTGTAAAGGCTAAGTGTGGGGGAATTTGATAAATACATAATATTCGATAATTTTGACTCCTTTATATTTAGTTTTATTACATATTTTATGTGTATATGAGCTTATTAAGGTATTTATTGATTTCAGGAGGAATTGGAGCTAAAAAGAGAAAAAAAAAGGAAAAAGGGATCAAAATGGGCGCGCAAGGAGAAAAAGAGAAAACGGACAGAACTTGTGGGTCGCAGCACTCCAAATAATGGGTCGCAGTGCTCAACTGCTGAGACGCGGAGCGCATGGTTTTCCGCTGGCGCGTGGGTGCGTGGCTTGTGGCAGAATTTGTCAGGCTTTGTAATTTTTCAAGGAATTCTATTGCAATTTGGATTATTATTTTTTAAGGCTTTAGGAGTTTGTTCTAGGGGTATAAATATATGTTCTTAGTTAAGTTTTAGAGGTCTTGGATGCTCACAATTGTAAACCCTAGATTTAGGGGCAAGGTTGAAGACATATCAAGCTAAGTTCTTTATTTTCAATTCTAAGAGATGTTGAACCTTATTTATAATTAATAGTTTGATTGAGTATTCACTATTTATCTCTTCTCATATGAAATTCATTCTTGATAATCTGATTGAACTGTTGAATGTTATTAGTTTAATTGATTTGATTTATGCAGGATTAAATTAGTTAACCGCTAATATCTACTAAATTAAGGTATGATATTAAGCAAACGATAATATATCTGATCATAAATAGCAATTAATAATACTTGATTGTGGACAAGCTTTTGGGTGTTATTATGATATCAGAAGACAAGTCAAATAATCCCTGATAGTATGATTGTTGCTTGGAATAGTCTAATTCTCTAATCGTTAATGTTGTTGTTATATTAAATCTAGATTGATAGTTCTGGGTTGTATGATAGTTAGGGTCTAGTGGGAGAAATTGTTACATTAGATTTAAAACCTAAGGAGAATTTCGGATAATTGGCGACTACTGTGACACCCCCAAATCCAGGTACTTAATTCCCACAGATTTGGTGTTCACTATCTCATTCATTCACATCTAACTACCCATAAATAAGAACAATTAAATAAACCTAAAGAAACATCTTCCCAAAATGGGTTACATCACTAAGCTATTAAACAATCAAATCCCAGGTTATCTTAACCTTAATACATCAAATGCGGAATAAAACATAATTTAAATAAGTCTTATTACAATCAAACATCAAGTAAATAGCAGGTCTTTAGCTATTTATGCATCTTGCCCTTGGTCGTGGACGGCTCGTCCGACTTCTCAGCCTTAACTGCAATGATTAGTGCAAGAGTGAGCAAACAATTGCTCACAAGTACGATAACAATAATATTTAAATGAAATGGATTTCAACTGAGGATAATAGTTTTCTGAATCACATTCAATAAATGATCGAAGTCTAAAAGCTCGTTAGAATGCTTGATTCTAAGGAAAATGGATTTCAAAATTTAGAAATTATATCTGAGGGTCACAAGACCTCGAGCTATGTCCTAGGTTAACAAGTATTTCTACTGTAACCTTTAACAGTCATATAGACTATGGACCAACATCTCGTACTCAGGGGGATCAGCCCTTTGTACAATGTATTGTGCACAAACATTTTAACGTTGTCGCGTAAGTAATCCCCTATATTAGGGTTGTTCATCTCAGTTTATCGTCTGAATCCATACCAAAAGGAAATTGGCTTGGAACAAGTATAGAAAACATTCTAAGTCTTTGAAACGCTCATCAACTAAGGACTAGCTGAATCAATAAGGGTTTGCTAGTCTAATTCATCAATATAGTTTGTTCAATAGAAACTATACTCGAAGTTTGAATAACAAACAATGATTGGAATAAAGCTTAAGTATATAATCATGATAGTAACCTTGCTTGAATATCAATAAGCTAAGGTTAATAAACTTGCTCAATATAAATAAACTTGTTTTGAATAAATTAACAAGTTAAAAGAGAAAAACAACTTGCTATAAATTATTTTCAAGTTTAAGGAAGGAAAACGTGCTCAACATAAAAGTAATAAGTTGAGATAAGGAACTTGCCTCAAGCGTAGATTACAAATTAAATATCTCACGATCCTTAAACAACCTATACATTTAATTATAAAATGGTAACATAATTAGTCACATAATTATAATCTCTTTAGGTTTGCTCTTATCCTTTTTATTATAACATCTCATTTAGCATACCATAGTCAACAAGTACTAGTTTAGCAACCATCTTGGCAATTCTTTAGTCACTTAATACATTAATATAAGTTTTAAACTTGTTTATAGCATCATAGTAAAAACACAAAGAAATAAAAATTTAAAAAAAAAAATTCAGTACTGTTCCCTCGCCGAGGCGAGGATTTACTGAACAAATATCTCGCCGGGGCGAGACCTCGCCGGGGCGAGCTTTTCCTTAACAAAATTTCTCGCCGGGGCGAAGATTCCTTTGCATTTTTCTCGCCGGGGCGAGAGACTCGGCAGTCCTCTTCCCCAGCTCGCGAACCAGTGAAAACTTAGGCCAATTTTGGCCAAATTTTCCGAATTCTACCATCCAGTACACAAACTAGATATACCCAGACATCAAATATGCTAGAAAACAAATACCCAACATGTTTCTAACTAATTTAACCATTATAAAACACATAATCAACTAATTTAAAATCAAAAATTCACTGTTAAACAATTTATTCATGCTTTGACCATTTTCATGAAATCAAGCTCTGTAAATTCATTTTTCAACCAATTAAAACCATTCTTCTTGCATTATTCATGTTTTTCATCATACAATCATAAACAATTATTAATTTACCGATTAATAACCAAATTGAATCATCAATTTTCATACAAATATGCCATACATGAAATAAAGCTCTGTAAAACTAAGAACTCAATTCTAAAGCATGTCTTCATGAATTAATACCTCTAAATTAATTATTAATCATCATATAATCATCTAACACATGATTACTATCAAATACACCAAGTAATTCATGTTTTAAGCAAGTAAATTTTATACAGAGAACTAAAATAATGAAATACAGGAAAGAACTTAAAAAGGATTATACCTTCAATTGTTGTAAGAACTTGGTGAATTCTTTTAAAATTACAAGCTCTTTCTCAATTCACAAACCTCTCAATTCTCTCTTTTCTCTCAACTCTCAAATTCACAGAGTTCTCTCTTGTTTTCTCTGTATTTCTCTTTTCTCTTTGAACTCTGTTCTTTCTCTTCTTTCTTTTCTTTTTTTTACAACTGACGTAATTTGAAAATAAAACTGATGAAATAAAAATAAAAACTGATGATTTAATAAAATAATAACGTATGATATTAATCTATCAGTTAAAAATTTCAAAAGCCTCTAGGGCTTGTTTGGTTAAATTAAAATAGAATAATCCATTATTTCCAACCAAAGGTCATAAGGCCTTGTTTGGTAAAACACAAATAAAATAACCCATTATTTCCAAACAAAGATCATAGGGTCCTGTTTGGTAAAACTGAATTAAACACTTTCTCATTTATTTTAATAAATCATTATAACATATAGTTTTAAATGTCACACTTCTAATTTAATTGAACTTATTATTAAATAAATTCAATTAAACCTTACTAACTAAATTAATAATTTATTTAACCAATAACAATAACACCAAATGAATTATATTATTCAAATAAATCATTTATTCAAATAAACCTTTTCATCATCTAATTTAATCATTAAATTAAATTAGAATAAACATAACAAATCTCATTCAAATAATATTTAACATTATTAAACTTAATATATACCCATTTCACAAAAACTTAATAAATTATTTATTTAGCTCAATAAATTAATAAAAATATTTATATAATTCAATAAATATTTTTATTCAATCACAAAAATTACATTCGTTACAACTACAGTTATCTAGAACTATTAATTTCATTAAACGATAAATAATGTTACGCTTGATTAATCCGTTATTGTGAAAAGGTGATACTGAACTGGAACTTTTAATTCATTGGTTATTTTTATTTATTTACTTTTGTTAATTAGTTAATCAAACTCAAGCCCCCCCCCCCCCAATCTTTATTTTCATTGTTTAATTAGATTTTGGAAAATAAAGGAATAAATATAAAATAATTCACTCTTTGTGGGATCGACCCTTGCTTGTTACTATACTGATTTCTGTATTAGTAGAGTAGAAGTAAACAACAGCTCCCGGTATTATCACAGAAAATGGGAATAGACTTGAAATCAAACTCATAGTCAGCCAGCTGGTTCTTTATCCATAAGATTTGAGCACAACAGCTACCAGCAATAATATACTCAATTTCTATAGTTGAAGTTGATATTGAGTTCTGTTTTTTGTTGAACCATGATACAAGTCTGTTGCCAAGAAATTGACAAGTCCTACTAGTGCTTTCCTGTCAATCTTGCATCCTGCAAAATTTACATCTGAATATCCTATTAGATCAAAAGGAGACTCCTTGGGATACCATAGTCCCAAATATGGAGTGCCTTTAAGATATCTGAAAATTCTTTTAACAACTACAAGATGTGACTCCTTAGGGTTAGCCTAAAATCTAGTACAAATACAAGTAGAGTACATAATATCTGGTCTACTAGCAGTCAAATATAGGAGAGATCCAATCATTCCTCGGTATTGAGTATACCTGGCAAAATATGGGTTTGGTTTGGTTTTGGTTTACATAAAATGGTTATGAGTCCAAATAAGAACTAAAACCATATTATCCATTTTAAATATGGTTTGTATGGTTTGAACCCAAATGGTTATAGTTTTAATATAGGTCGACCCATATTTTATTTTTTTGAGATTTATGTACTTTCACTCTTTCCATTTTCCTTTAATTTATTATCTCTCTAATTTTTCTCATACATTATCTTTCTAAAATAGATTAATATATTTTCTCTCTCTAAATTTTTGTATGTCTCTCTCTAGAAATTTTGTACACTTTTTATCTCTCTCTAAATTCTTTTATACACTTTCTCTCTTAATTCTCTAGTTCAATATTAGTAGTAATAAGACAAAATAAATACTATGGTTTCAATAAATTATTTTTTTTACTGGTGGCGCACCATAGAGCATATTTTTAATTTTTGACTGAGATTCACAAATAGTATAAATAAAAATAGATAGAATTAAAACTGTTGTTGATTGAATGATATGTAATGAGTGCAAAATAAGCAAAATAATAATATGATTTAACATATTTATTTAGAAAAATCCCTTCGTCCCAAAATAACATTTTCTTTTCTTTTTTCTTTTTTCTTTTCTTTAATTACCAAATATTATATATAAGTATTTATATAGTTGCATTCTACCTTGTACTCTTAAAAAGAGTCCAATTTGTATTTTTTTTTCCAGAAAAAAGTACTGCATTCGTTCCAAAATTAGAGATACATTTTGATTTTTTAAAGTCAATTCGTGAAATCCTAAAACTCCAAATTGATATAATTTCGTTTAAGTTTTGAAAACAACAAATATGATAATTAATAGTATTTTATAGTTAGTTTACAATTGTTATATTTGTTTGTATTAAAACTAAATAATTTCATATTAATTTTGAATTTTAGAATTTCGCGAATTGACTCAAAAAAGGTTAAAATGTATATCTAATTTTGAAATGGAGGGGGTAATATTTTTATTGATCTTGATATATAATGACATAATGTCATAATAATTTTATTATTATATTATTATTTTTAAATTAACTAATTTTTTAATTGAATATAAAATAAGTATAAAATCCGTTGAATCAAAGTAGTCATTCCCCGGATGGTACAGAGCAAGCAGGGCCCTTTTGAGCTTCAAAGTATCAAAACTAGTTAAACTATTATAGACTAATATGGACCAAAACTATTATAGACTAATATGGGTCAAAACTAGTTAAACTAGTTCCAACCCATATTTGTAACTAATAATATGGGTTCAAAACTGAACCAATCCATAACATAAAAATTAGTTAACCAACCCAATAGATCCAAATGGTTTTGGTTAACTATATGGTTTTCAACCTAAATTGCCAGGTCTACTTGGGAGTAAGATTCCTGTTAGATATTGGTGAGGCTGCAGAGATTTATTTTCTTTTCAGCGTTGTGTGAACGTATACAAGACATTAACACATATGTTTGAAACCCAACCTGACCCAAAAACTTAAGTCATTAGGTCTTAGACCCATTCATGTATATATTAATCATTTACTTTTTATTATTTTTCGGATGTGACTCCAACTAACTTGTGATATCATAACAATTTCCTCTCACAAGTGAGTTCATCGAATCAAAAACTTCAAGAATTGAATATTTTCTCTTCAACATCACACCATCAATTCTCGGCTAAAACCCATCGAGAATTCAACATCACACCATCAAGAGACTTTTGGAGAAGCATAAACCCTTCATCAAAAATTCAACATCATCGCGTGTCTTTTGAAGAGGCTGTTCGAGATTAATTTTCGAACCTACCATCGCGTCTATTGAAGAGGTTCACCAACCCAGATCAATATTCCGTAACTCTAATACCAGTTGTTGGGAAAAAATTAGGGAGCTCGCACGTTGCGCACACGTACACAAGGCATTAACATACATGTTTGGAACCCAAACAGACTCAAAAGCTAGGTCGTGGGCCCATTCATATATATTAATCCTTCACTTTTTTATTATTTCTTCGATATGAGACTCCAACTCACTTGTGATATCCTAACAAAGGGTAGTTGAGACTTTGAGCTTGTCTTTCCGGTGAGGATTGAAAGTGTTCTGATGTGGGTTTAACCCCTCTTGAATTGTTATGTTAGATTCTATGATGAATGATTTGATGATGCAAAAAGTGATTAATGTATATTTGTTCAAGTGAGTTTTGTAAAGTCCTTAAATGAGAAATATTGTACAAGGACTTAGAATAGAATGATCAAACTTGTAAACCTGATCCTTTGAGCTGATCTGATGTATAGTTGATAGGATCAAATCGATCGTATAGTATTGTTAAACGATCGTAGAGTTACTCTGCCTATTTGTAAAGAAAATTATGTTCGCAGAGTAAGTCTTGAGTTTGTAGTTCAACAGTCAGATGATTGTAGAGCAAGAATGAAGTTCAAATCACAATTGTCGAGCAGATAGTAGAGTTGTATGTGCAATCGTCAAGCAGATCATGAAGTTATATATGCAATTGTGAAGCAGATCGTAAAGTGACCCTGCCTGTTTATAATGTGAAAGATGTTAACAAAGTACTCTATGTGGTCATTAAGCATCAGAAGAAAGATTGTTGAAACTGCAACGATATCTCAGAATTGAAGATCATAAAGTTGCCTTTAGAATCGTAAAGTGAAAGCTGAGATCGTAGTAAAGAAAGAGAAGTTCGCAAAGTCTGCTACAACATTATAAAGAAATATTCGTAGAGCAGATAGTCGAAGTACTTTTGAAATTAGTAGAATAGATCATAGAGCTAACAAGGCTATCGTAGAGCAGATCATTGAGCTATCTCGACCACCGTAGAGTAGATCGTAGAACTGCCTCATCAATCGTAGAGTAGAACGTCGAGTAAAGCTAGTCAAGACTCTACGTACTTTAGCAAACTCAACGATCAAGTCAAGCTTGAAGAGAATGTCAGAACTGTCATATGACTAACAATCTCAGAGCAAAGCAAAGCAAAGATTTCAAGAACATTTCTCACCATCTTCAAATTCAGAGAAGAGGATCAATATGAAGTTGAGTCTTATCGACTAGAATGAAGATGTGACATAACTAAAGTGTGGTAGAAGAGTTTACAGTTTGATGGGACGTTTGCAGAGCCGAAAGTAATATGTCTACCTACTCTTAAATCAAGTGTTATAAAATATCAGAGAGCAGAATATTAAATGCACCAACGGGAACTCTCCAACGAGACAATTTCTAAAGGTCTATAAAAGGCGTACTAGGATTCAAATCCAAGTACGAATCACCAAGAACAAAAAGCCGAACCTCTGCAAATTTATAAAGCTCTACTCTACGACTCAGTACAAGTTCAAAGCTGCAAAGTACCAGAAGAAGTCAAGCATCATTGCAAAGCTTAGTAGCAACTTAAACGCAATCAACATTCAGTTATGATTCACTTGGTCTTACTGACCATTATATCAAGTTGAAGAAACTTGAAGAGGTCTAAGTGTCCGAATACCAAGTTGAAGAGACTTGAAAAGGGCTAAGAGTCCTGGACTGAGAGTCCGAATTCCAAGTTAAAGAAACTTGAAGAGGTCTAAGTGTCTGAATCCTAAGTCGAAGAGACTTGAAGGAATCTTAATGATTCAGTTGTAAATGGTCAAAGCCTAGCCTTGTCAATCCTTGGACCGGTCAGGCCTAGCCTAGTCAATGCCTAGCCTGATCAATGTCTGGACCGGTCAGGCCCAGTCTAAAAGGCTAGGAAAAGGCCGTTATCTGAAAGTGAAAGTTCGACCTGGCCAAAAACCCGACTTAGACTGACCAGGGCCTTGACCTAGCCTGGTCCGTGATATAAATAATTTAAGTGAGAGTGGACTGGGTTAGGGTGGCATAAACTTTAATTATTATTTTTTTGGTACAACACTGGGCTTGGGCATGTCGTATATCATCATGTAAATTAGCACATGCACATTTCCTTACTATTCTGCCATTGAAAGTGTTTTATTTCACTTGCTACACACAATGAGTATTGTATTTTCCATCAAAACTACACTAAATCAAATTATTGTTACTCTTTTTGTTTTATAATAAGAGCCTCATTTACTATTGTTTTATTTCAATTTATTATTTTATTTATTTTGATGATAATATGAAATGAGACAATGTTACCAAATTTATCATCAAAATTATGTTATCACGACATCTTTCCTAAACTAAATACTCAATAATTAAGGTAAGTATGAAACAAAAATATTCAAATTTGTAAATAACATTATTATTGTGCAACAAAAATATTATATATCTTGTCAACTCTACAAATATCACAAAATGCCCATGTAATGATTATAAGTTCAACTACGATAGTAAATATTTAGGGGATGACTGAAAAATAATGAAAAGTCACTTAGATAAGTCTAGCAGACTAGCACCATATGCATTCATCTATTGGTAGTATGATACATTATCTCAAAGAAACAAAATGTTAAACTAGCACTTTGTTTCACTCACATGGCTCTGTGTAAGAGAATCATATATAGTAATACAATAGTTTTAACTAATACATCAATAAGTTTAAAATTTTAATTTTCATTCTTAATTTCATATAAATATATTTAATTAATATACATCTTTATTAAAATTTTCATTTTTATAAAATTTTATTAGTTTATATTTTATAGTTTTTATTTTTAATATTTAACATTAAAAATAAATTTAAATAAAAAAGGGTTGGATCGGATCCGTCTGGGCCTGGCCTAGCCTGGCTTGTAGGCCACATCAGTCCACACTTTCAAGCACCAAGCCTGGCCTAACATGTCAAGCCCAAAGTCAAGGCTTAGTTTAGCCTGGTCAAAAGCCAAGGCTTGACAAGTCCAGGTCGGACCAGACTAGACCGACTCATTGTACATGTTTATATGGGTGCAATAAAAAAGGGTCAAAATGATGGAAGCATATTATTGACACAATTTTAATTATAATGTAATTGGATGAGGGAAAAAAATAATGCAAGATGTCCATCATTGTAATGAGCAATCACATTACAAACACATTGCGTTAATATAATCCAAACCAAACATCCACAAAGTAATTACGTCAAAATTATAATGTAGAAAAAGACTTTGATACCTAATAGTCTAGTACTATAGTAATAATTACCCGATAGTTCACTTTTTTCATGATCTCTCTATGGAGAATGTTTGATTGGCATTAATCGGTGAAGACAGATCTATTCATATTTGGGTGTGGAGTTATCATGGCGACTTCCTTTTCGTTGCTCACATTGAAGAACTACGCAAATCTGTATATTTTTGTTTAAATTTTAGAAATATATATGTTCTCAAGTTTCGAGTTTCAATTTGAAACATGAGGAGATATTACCTCGACTCTAGTATTTTTGTAATTTAACTCACTTATCAATGAGAATTATTTTCTATTCTTATTTCAGGGTTTTGTCAAAAAAAATGTGAGTATTGTTGTTACAAGTAGTTGATTGTGCAGTAACCAAGCAAATGTTGGTTTACTCCTTGAATCCTATTTAGAAAATGATTGTTATTTTGAAAAGGAATTTATTTATAGTAGGAATTTTATTTTGAAAGTGTCATATTTTGAATAGGAAGAGGAGAATTGTGAGTTACTCTATAAATAGAGTATTATGTTGAGTTGTTGAAGTGTAGCACAACTATAAGTCATGTAGCATCCTAAGAGTTGAGAGATAGTGTGAGTGGATTTTGTGTTTGTGTGAGGGAGAGGGGTTTTGTAGCTTTTATATTTCATGGAAAAAAGTTGTATTGTGGGTGGAAGGGTTTTGCAGCTTTTAGTTCATGTAAAAAATTGTGTCGTGATATTATGGAACCTCAAGTTTTATGGCGTAAAACTTGAGAGGATTATTGTAAACCCATTATATTAATATAGTGGAGATTCGGAGTTTGGCCGGTAGTTTTTTTCACGTTAAATATCGTGTTGTTTTATTTCTCTTTATTTTATTATATGGTTTGCTTTGACTTAATTCCCAACAAGATTTTAGATAATGAAATTTTTAAGATTTGGAACGACTAACAATAAGATTATTATTAGAATTTTGTAGCTTGATTCATGTATTAACAATAATTTTGATTGAGTTTAGTAAAACAATATGTTTTTTAGATTAAAAGGATTTATATAATGTTAAAAATATACTAAGCCAGTATTTATTTTTATTTTTTAAAACTGTCAAAATGACAAAATTAAATATATCGAACTATAGTCTGTTACAATGATAAAAAGATTAGACATTTATTAAAACAAAATTAAAGATTCTTTCAAACCATACCTATTATCAAATCACCAATTGCAGCAATAGCTAGTAAAGACCAAAAATGCCTAAAATACATTTACATTCCATAAAAAAAATCAGCAGAATAAGCATATATGATTACTATTCAACACGAGTAACAAAATATCCCGCTAAAATAAACCCCACACTCAAATATAAAAATATCTATCGTTGATAATCAGCACAATGAAAAATACTTATTCCAACTAAGAAAAAAAAAGCCTCCATAATGGAGAAAACAAGGTTTCACAAGAGAAAATAATGAAATTCTTTAACGAAAAGAAGAAATCAATTATCTCATAAAGAAATAAAATCCCGAACAAAATAAAAAAATAATCTCCCATATTAACAGAAAATAAAATACTAGTTAAGAAAAAAGAGTACATAAAAGAAGATGGAGGGTGGGGAACTCTCTAAAATGTAAGCGAGCCCTCCCCACATCAAAAATGAATGCTAGGATTTTTTTGATTGGAGGGTGAAGAGATAGAAAGAAAAAAGAAACAGAGGGGCTCAAAATAATATATGTCATCACTTACTCAACTTAAATGAATGAAAAAATGAAATCAATTGAGTTGACTCAGCTTAAGGGAGCCGAAGCAACTCATTTATCCATAACTTATAGAATAATATTAGGAGTCTCAAATTTAAAATCTCAAATGTGTCTTAGATATAAGTGTAATCATTTCATTTTTATGTAATGAAAATGTTAAGAACTCACCATAATGTTGAACAATCAATGTACTAAATATATGTATTTGAAATGAAAAAAATTGAGACCTCTAGCATTACTTATAATTAATGCAACTCAGACCCATCATAATATTGAATAAAAAATATAATAATAAAATATGCATTTGAGACGCATTTGAGGTTCAAAAATTTGATACCCTAATATTACCACTAGTAGTCCCTTAATTCCCATATTACGTGTCTGTTTGGCTGAGTCATGCACTGTTTTGCGATAAGAGAAAACACTTTTGCATGTAGATTTTTTAACAAGAGTTTTTTTTATAAGAAAATTAAAATAGTTTCGTTACATAATTATAAAATATACTTTTGAAGGTATTACTTACAAATCTAAGATATTTGTGTCGTATGAGATTTTATTTAGTTTTAACAATCTAAGGATAGTTTTGTACTTTGCGCTTTTGCTAAAAGTGTTTCATCCAAAAGCACACATTTTTTGCTTTAACTAAAAGTGTTTTTGCACCAAATCTCCACAATTTAAAAGTATTTTTAGAGAGTTATCAAATATCAAAATATTTCTATTTTAAATCAAATGTTCTTTTAGTCCACCAAAAAATTCTCCCAAAAGAAATTTAAATGCGTCTATTCCCCACCTGAAATTGATATGTCCATAAATAAAAATAGTATTTTCACAGGTTGCTTCTCACATGAATAATAATTGAGTCACATATTTATATAAAAACAATTGTATGAAAATATCCATATTTACTTATAAAAATAATAATTCTTTGTCTATATAAAGTCAGTTCTCATGTTTGAAAGGCCATTGTTATTTATGTTAAAATCCAATGAGAGTGAGACAAGGGTGATTCCATTTGGAGGGGAAATTCCTCATAATATTGAAGACTCTCCAAAAGAGGCTAAAAGAGTTCTAGTTGTTGTAAGTGCCCATAAATCTTTTCTTTTTCCTTCTCTTTTTATTTTATTTTCTTCTATCGTTTTTAACTCTATTATTTTATTTTATTATTTATAATAGATTATTTGAATAGGAAAAGATGATTGGTTGATAGCGTATTGACTACAAAAATAAGGTAATATATTTAATCTATTTTTATTTATCAATTTATTCTAATTATATATGTTTCACACATTTTATCTCTACCCAAACTATTTCATACATTTGGAATAAAATCATAGTTATTCAATTCTCTAAAAATAGAAAAAGAAAATATAATTAATTGATAGATATTATGAAACTTTATAAGCATAAAATTATATATTTAGAATCATATAATATACTTAATAAAGAGTAAATAGAATAATAAGAACAATGTTGATTAGGGAAAAGGATATAGAACTCTTATTTCATGTAATCTTATTATTGTAGTTATATATGTGTACATCATTCTCTTGATAATGCTCCTATTTATAGGCACATGTACATAAATACTTGTAAGCTCAAAGGTCATAGGAAGGTGTATATTCAAATGAACTTGGAGAGATTCAAATGAACTTGAGAATGATGAATGAACATAATAATGAAGAGGTGTAAGAATGCATCTAGACATCCACATACTATGTATAATTTTATAACACTTCCCCTTAGATGTCTATTATAAAGCCTTACACATTGAAAACTGCCTCATTAAAAACCTTACCAGGAAAAACTCAATGGGAAAAACCTTGGTTAAGGAAAAAAGAGTACAGTGCATATTAGCTTTCCCTCATGCATGTATCACCTTAAGTCCTTAAGCTGTCGCATTCTAATATTGCATCGCAATCCGTCAAACGTTGTAGTTGGTAATGCTTTAGTGAACAAATCTGCTAGATTATCTTTTGAGCGAATTTCTTGAACATCACTGTCACCACACTTATCAAGGTCATATGTGAAATAGAATTTCAATGAGATGTGTTTTGTTCTATATCCTTTGATGTATCCTCCTTTTAATTAAGTTATACATGCAGCATTGTCTTCATATATAATGGTTGGAGTTCCTTTGCTGGAGGATAGACTACATGTTCCATGAATATCTTGAGTTATTGATCTCAGCCACACACATTCTCGGCTTGCTTCATGGATTGCAAGTATTTCAACATAATTAGATGAAGTGGCAACTAATGTTTACTTTATAGATCTCCGTGATATAGCAGTATCACCACACATAAAGAGATAACCTGTTTGAGATCGACCTTTATGTAGATCAGATAAATATCCTGCATTAGCATATCCAACTAATTCATGATTATCATTATTTGAATAAAATAAGCCCATATCCATAGTTCCTCCCAGGTAACGAAAAATATGTTTAACTCTATTCCAATGTCTCCGGGTAAGAGAAGAACTATATCTTACTAGCAAATTCACAGAGAATGCTATATTAGGTCATGTATTATTAGCAAGATACATTAGCGCACCAATTGCACTAAGGTATGATACTTCAGGACCAAGTAATTCTTCGTTATCCTCACGAGGTCTAAAAGAGTCCTTTTTCACATCAAGTGATCGAACAACTATTGGGGTACTCAACGGATGTGTTTTATCCATATAAAATCTTTTAAGGACCTTCTCTCTGTAAGTTGACTGATGAATGAGAATTCCATTTGCTAAATGCTCGATCTGCAGGCCAAAATAAAATTTTATTTTTCTCAAATCTTTCATCACAAATTCTTTCTTTAAATAATTTATTATCTTTGGTATCTCTCTATGAGTTCCAATAATATTTAAAGTATCAACATGCACAACAATAATAACAAAATCGGATTCTGACTTCTTTATAAAAACACATAGGCATATATGATTATTATTATACCCCTCTTTAAATAAATATTCACTAAGACGATTATACCACATGCATCCTGATTGATTTAACCCATATAGGGATCTTTGTAGCTTGATAGAATACATATTTCAATATGTAGAATTATATGTTTCAGGTATTTTATATCCTTCAGGGATTTTCATGTAGATATCATTATCTAATGATCCATATAGATATGCTATAACAACATCCATTAATCGCATATCCAAATTTTCTTTTGCTACCAAGCTAATTAAAAATTTGAATATAATTGCGTCCATTACAGGGGCATATATTTATTCAAAATCAATACCAGGGCTCTGCGAGAAACCTAGTGTTACAAGTCGCGTTTTGTACCCTATAATTTCATTTTTCTCATTTCGTTTACGTACAAATACCTATTTGTATCTAACAGGCATTACGTACACCTTTAGGTGTTCAGACTCAGGTCCAAAAACATCACGTTTACTTAGTGCATTTAATTTTGATTGAATCGCCTCTTTCCACATTAACCAATCATTTCTACGTTGACATTCATTAACAGTTTGTGGTTCATATTCATTATCATTATTTCTGGTAATATCAAGAGCAAATTTATATGAAAATATGTTATCAATAACAATTTTATTTCTATCTCATATTTCTCTTGTATGTACATAATGTATCGAGATCTCGTTATTTTCAGGTACCTGATCGTCTTCAAGGAATAATTCTTCAAGAGGTTTATTTTCAGGAGATTTTTGTTCATAAGTTTTGGATAAATCAATTATTTTTGTGGCCTGTTTTCTGGGTATAGCCTTTTTTAGGCTGCAACTTATATTTCTTGTACTTTTCTCTTTCGGAGAATTTTATCTTTAACATCAATAGGTCTTCCACGCTTCAGGCGTGGCTTTGATTCATTTGCTGCTGTATTAACTGATTGTTCTACATGGACTTCAATTCGTGCTGGAGTATTAGCAACTAGAATGTGAGATTTCACTATTTTCTTATTATCGGTGAATACATCCAATAATTGATTTGCAATTCCTTGCAAATGAATTTTTCTTTGAACTTCCAGTTCACATTGATTTGTACGAGGATCAAGATGAGATAACGTCAAAATATTCCAAGTAATCTCACGTCGTGGTTCAGGCAACGACTTTTCTCCCCCTAATGGTGGGAAGATTGTTTCATTAAAATGACAATTCTCAAAATGTGCCTTAAAACAATCACTTGTTAGAGGTTCAACATATCTAATGATAGATGGGGAATCAAACCCGTATAAATTTCAAGTCTACGTTGAGGACCCATCTTAGTGCATTGTAGGGGTGCAATAGATACATATACAGTACAACCAAATGTGCGCAAGTGAACAATATTTGGCTATTGGCCAAGTATAAGTGGCAATGGTGAAAATTTATGATAAGCAGTTGGCCTAATGTAAACTGATGCAACATGTAAAATAGCATAACCCCAAGCAAAAACTGGTAATTTTGATTTCATAAGCAAAGGTCGAGTAATAATTTGAAGTCTCTTGATAAGTGATTCAACTAAACCATTTTGAGTATGTGTATGGGAAACAGGATGTTCAACATCAATTCTTATTAACATGCAATAGTCATCAAAAGCTTAAGATGTGAATTCACCAGAATTATCTAAACGAATTTTCATAATTGGATAATCAGGAAATTGTGCTTGCAACCTAATTATTTGAGCAAGAAGCCTAGCAAATGAAATATTTATAGTAAAAAATAAACATACATGTGACCATCTGGTTGATGCATCAAGTAAAACTATAAAATACTTGAATGGACCATAAGGTGGGTGTATTAGTCCACATATATCACCCTGAATTCTTTCTAAGAAAGATGGACATTCAACAACAATCTTTAAATGTGATGGTTTGAAAATTAATTTACCTTGAGAATATGCACTAGATGGATAATTAGTAGGTAAAAGAATCTTCTAGTTCTTTAAGGAATGTCCGTGGGAGTTTTCAATATTTCGACGCATCATTATTGATCCTAGATGACCAAGACGATCATGCCAAAGCATAAAAACCTTTGGGCTTGAACACTTCTGGTGTATTGCAACATTTGTTTCAACTATTCTCATTGTAGTATAATATAACCCAGAAGAAAAAATAGGTAATTTTTCCAATATGAGCTTCTGGCCTGATATTATTGAAGTAATATAAAGAAATTTTTCACTGTCTTCGTTATTGGTTTCAATATGATAACTATTATAACGTACATCCTTAAAGCTAAGTAAATTGCTTGATTACAAAGCATCATCAATACAAAGTTTTGTGCCCTTTAGCAACATTATAATCGCTCTTCCAGAGCCTTCAATTAAGTTCGATGGACCTGATATGGTATTGACATTGGCTTTGCATAATTTTAAAATTTGAAAATATTTTTTTATCTTTAAGGATCGTATGAGTTGTTGCACTGTCTGTTAGATAAAAATCTTTCATTTTCTTTTATGGAGGCTTGATACAAATCTACTAATGTTTAAGAGTACGACAGGTACATGACCAATGACCTTCCATTCCACACCTATAATACCTATTGTGACGCCCCCAAAATAGGTCCATACAACCCATTTTGAGTCGCCACTAACATTATACAAAATACAAATACGAATTTTCCCATTTACAACTAATAAGTGTTGTGCAAAATACGACAACACAATACAAATACATCTTAAATTCTCAATACACTTATTGACACACTAATAATGATGTATTGAGATACTTCTATTGTCTCGGACCATCACTCCATTCCCCGGCTAGTCCCCGCTACACTCTCTTTTCCTGAAGAGAACAATGGAACAAAAAAGAAAAGGGTGAGCACAAATAGCCCAGTAGAAAATATAATGACTAAGATAATAAAGAATAAAATTATCTTTAGCCTTCAACCGAAATAAATCAGAGATTTAAAATGTTATATTTATTCAACAACTGCAGCGGAACGAACAATCCATTAGAAGAGTCAAGTAGATTATAATATCTACTATCTTCTATAAGTTTAAGGATCACCACCAATATTTTATCCCTGTAACACCAATCAACAGTTCCTGTTTATGAACATCCAAATCAACAGTTTATATTCAACAGCCTCTCTTTGCACTATGTGCCAAAGATATTTATTTGTAACATCACCGGTCATGATCATGCCGAACGCCGGTTCATCTTTGCACTACGGGCCAAAGAGAACTTTCACCATACACATTTATTTGTAACACCAAAAGTCATGATTATACCAATACACAGTTTGGTCAAAATCATACCACGCCAGTTCATCTTTGCACTACGGGCCAAAGGGAACTATCACTACAATTTAAGTATGAGGATGATGACAATGATATAGAATGAATACAGTAAGATCAAGAATAAGAATGAATGTTTAATTTATCCAGTGTCGAAGGTTGACCAAATTGCCAACATGATGACCAAATTGTGGAGTCAAATTCAAGAATGATATTCAAGAATAAGATTCATGATTCAACTATATCATATCAAACGAAATAGAAAGATTCAAGTGAAAAGATATTAGATGAAGTACAAACTATTAAGGATATTCTACAAATTTTCAGGGATTTTCTTCATTTAAAATAAGGTTTTGGAAACAAACAGATATTTCTTATCATAAATGGAGAAATGTGAAAGAAAAAAAGTATTCCTCAAAGAGTACAAAAGAAATGATACGTTATACGAGTATAAACAAATATATGAAACTGCAAATGGATTTTCACCCGTCATACGATAATCCACGTAGACAAATTATTTCCACAAAAGATTAATAAGTAATGAATACGAAGGGTTATTCACCAGGCATGCGTCAATCCGCACGGACAGGTTATACCCACAGATTAATAAGGAATAAATGCAAAGGGATATTCACCAAGTACGACACTCCGTACATAAAGGTTATTCCCACAGAATAATAAGGAATGAATACAAAAAGATATTCACCAGGTACGACACTCCGTACATACAGGTTATTCCCACAGAGTAATAAGGAATAAATACAAAAGGATATTCACCAGGCATGCGACAATCCGCACGGACAAGTTATCCCCACAAATTAATACGGAATGAATAACAACCTTTATGAGTATAATATCACTTACGAACATGGAAGCAAATGATATTGCATAAGAGTATGAACGAAATGATATCCCCTACCTTCGTTAGATGTTGCTTTCTATGAAGTTTATTAACTTGGACAATACTAGTATTCTCACAAATACTCACAATAGCCTAGCACACTAAGAGAACTCAAGAAATTTAGAGAGGGAGAGGAAGTATAAACAAGGAAGGTGTGAAGATTTCTTAAGATAATCCTTCCTATTTATAGGAAAACCAAGTTTCATTATTTGCACAATAAGGGCTCGACTTATTACACTTTAGTACCTCCATCTTTGCCTCTATTTTTAATATAATCCCTCAAGTATTATCAATCTTGCATAACATCCCCTAATAGTTCCCACATGTGAACCAATAGTTCCATCATGTGAACCAATAGTTCATAGCATGTGAATTTTACAATTTCAATTAGGTACCTCTAAGTTAGACTCCACTTTTAATCCGTCAATAATGCTAAAATATCATATCAAATAATATGAGTCACAGTGCCATGACAAATAAAAAAAAAGTACCATGCAGATGCTATTATAAAATACTGTGCAATTGCTACTTTATCAATTATTGAATCAATAATTTAAAATACTGTGCAACACTGTGTGCTTGTGAAATACCGCGTACTACTGTGGAATAACGTGTTTTACTGTTCTTTTTATTACCGGGTATTTCAACAGTTGTCGGTGATAATACTGTTGACAAAATACTGTCGTTTTCAGTATCCGACAATGGGACCCACTATCGTTGACAATACTGTCATTGTGGGGCCCACTAATATTTTGTTATTTCAGCGCCGTCGTACAGTACCGAATATAATATTCCCCGACAGAAAGAATATTCCCCGACAAAAAGAATATTCTCCGACATACTGTTTATCAGATAATTTGTAAATAACACCCTTAACTATCATTTATAACAATTAAGCACTTCACTATTTAGAAAAATAATCATAAAGAAAATAATAAAATTTTATTTCATAAAGTCGGGATCATACACTTATTTTCATAACCGTTTGATGGTTTCATACGCCCGAGTACATCTTCTTAGGGTGCTCCTTTATTTCATAATGTTCATCTTCTTGATGATTTATTTTATAAATCCTTGCTCAGGTGTATGAAACCATCAAACGGTTATGAAAATAAGTGTAAAATCCCGACTTTTTGAAATAAAAATTTATTATTTTTTTATAATTATTCTTCTAAATAGTGAAGTGCTTAATTGTTATAAATGATAGTTAATTATCTGATAAACAGTATGTCGGGGAATATTTTTTTTGTCGGAGAATATTCTTTCTGTCGGGGAATATTATATTCGGTATCGTACGACGGCGTCGAAATAACAAAATATTAGTGACCCCCACAATGACAATATTGTCAACGATAGTGGGTCCCATTGTCGGATACTGAAAACGACAGTATTTTGTCAAAGGTATTATCACCGGCAACTGTTGAAATACCCGGTAATAAAAAGAACAGTAAAACGCGTTATTCCACAGTAGTACGCGGTATTTCACAGGCACACGGTGTTGCACAGTATTTTAAATTATTGATTCAATAATTGATAAAGTAGAAATTGCACATTATTTTACAATAGCATCTGCATGGTACTTTTTTTATTATTTGTCATGGCACTGTGACTCATATTATTTGATATGATATTTTAGCATTATTGACAGATTAAAAGTGGAGTCTAACTTAGGGATACTAATTGAAATTGTGAAATTCACATGCTATGAACTATTGGTTCACATGATGGAACTATTAGTTCATATGTGGAAACTATTAGGGGATGTTATGCAAGATTGATAATACTTCAGGGATTATATCAAAAATAGAGGCAAAGATGGAGGTACTAAAGTGTAATAAGTCGAGCCCTTATTGTGCAAATAATGAAACTTGATTTTCCTATAAATAGAAAGGATTATCTTAAGAAATCTTCACACCTTCCTTGCTTATACTTCCTATCCCTCTCTAAATTTCTTGAGTTCTCTTAGTGTGCTAGGCTATTGTGACTATTTGTGAGAATACTAGTATTGTCCAAGTTAGTAAACTTCATAGAAAGCAACATCCAACGAAGGTAGGGGATATCATTTCTTTCATACTCTTATGCAATATCATTTGCTTCCATATTCGTAAGTGATATTATACTCATAAAGGTCGTTATTCGTTCCGTATTAATTGTGGGGATAACTTGTCCGTGCGGATTGACGTATGCCTGGTGAATATCCTTTTGTATTCATTCCTTATTACCTTGTGGGAATAACCTGTATGTACGGAGTGTCGTACCTGGTGAATATCCTTTTGTATTCATTCCTTATTATTCTGTGGGAATAACCTGTATGTACGGAGTGTCGTACCTGGTGAATATCCCTTTGCATTTATTCCTTATTAATCTGTGGGTATAACCTGTCCGTGCGAATTAACGCATGCCTGGTAAACAACCCTTCGTATTCATTACTTATTAATCTTTTGTGGAAATAATTTGTCTACACGGATTACCGCATGATGGGTGAAAATTCATTTGCAGTTTCATATATTCTTTTATACTCGTATAACGTATCATTTCTTTTGTACTCTTTAAGGGATACTTTTTTTCTTTCACATTTCTCCATTTATGATAAGAAATATCTGTTTGCTTCCAAAACCTTATTTTAAATGGTGAAAATTCCTGAAAATTTGTTGAATATCCTTAATAGTTTGTGCTTCATCTAATATCTTTTCACCTAAATCTTTCTATTTCGTTTGATACGATATAGTTGAATCATGAATCTTATTCTTGAA